>JAEUYN010000733.1:0-116205 GCA_018257835.1 Euura lappo
TTTTTCGCGCACAGAGTCTGTCTACAGTCTCCTGTGACATGAGCACCATTTTTTTCGCTCGCTCCATATTTTTTCTACCCTTTTAACCTGCGATCAGCTTGATAGCCAACGCCGCGACCAAACCCTCGATGACGGGGCCCAGTAAGAGCGGAAGAAACCCCCCGTGTTGAACCACCAAACGTTTTTTACTCTTCCAACTCCCGGTGTGACTCGCCAGACGATGCAATCCCTTTCTGTGTTTTCGGAGGCGTTCTTTCTGCTCGGGGGTCAACTTCACGTTACCTTTCAGGATGTTCAGAGCACACTCGCAAATGTTTTTAACGAGGGAGGGCTCTGCAGCGCGTAACAACGCTGATCGCAGCCGGGGGTTCAGTTTACAGATGGCTTGGAGGGCGGCTGCGTCGGAGGCTGTGAAGCGCGGTGGCCCTCGACTCTTTACGACAAAACCGGTACTTCTCGATGTCATCACAGACGAAAGACTGGGGCACCCCGCGACCCACCACCCTTTATATCCTTCCGCGGTACGTAGACGTGGTGCTGACGATCCATAGGGAATATATCCGTTCGAAATCGACAGTTCTCCGGGGTCGACTGTTTAAGATCGAGGAGGAGATAACCGTGAGGGCGAGCGGTGGCGTCGTGATAGGCCTCCTGCAGAAATCGCGGATCCTCCGGAAAAACCTGACGCGCCAGATGCTGTATCTGACCACGATCCCGAGGATTCTTGAAGAAGACTATGTAATTAGCGTTGAGCGAGATATCCCTCTGCCCGCGACCCTGATGGAACAGATTCTGGGTGATCAGGAACACACTCATGTTCTTGTGATGGCACCCCTTAGTGAACAGATCGATGACCACACCGTTCGACGATTCGCGCATCAGATCATCGATAACCAATAATTTCGGTCTAGAGTCCCCCTCGTAGTCGGCCGGCTCGGGTAGACCTTCGCGGTATTCGATACCGTCCGTCGTTGCCTCGCTATACAACGGTTGCCACTCCGCGTAATGCCACACGACCCGCGCGAAATCCGTGTCGCACATATCTCTCGCGTAACGAAGAAAATTTTTCACAAAGTTGGATTTGCCACACCCGGACGGGCCGGCGACGATCGCGGAGAAGGGGTGCTTCCAGCGGGTATCCATGGTCGAGACTTCGATGTGGGGAGATCAACGTATCAATATATACCCACTGCAACCGACTCATTACCGCGGCTGGGGGGCATGCGGGGCGCGTGCGTTTGAGATCTTACGCAGCGCACGCGCGCGCGGTTCCGGGCCACGCGTTATCAGCCTGGCACGCGTGGTCGCGGTAAGAAACCAGCATCATCATTCGGCTGATACGCACCGCGTGCCGCCCGTCCGAATTTAGCTGACTCCGGACGGGGGGATCATCCTACCGGTCCTGAGCAGCTGACTTGACCGCTCGGGGCTGGGGGAGGCCTGCACCGAGATGGTAGCACATAGAGATACCGGCTATTGTACTAATTACAATAAGGATGAGGTAATACCATTCACGTCTAGAACGACACACTCGCAGGTGGAGAGTGTATTCGCTGACGATAGGTGAAACGCTACTTTGCACGATGGCTATCGAGGATAACCCACATTCGAGAGTCGACTCTTGAGAGAAGCAGCCAGAGTGTTCTTTTGTTTTCTTGTGATGGAAGGTCCCGCGAAAATTCGGTCGGTCATCCTAGCGGTTCTGCGTTACGCGGAAATTACGAATCCGCGGGGGGTACGCCGGTACAACGGGGGTTGGCGCGGGGAGTTACAACGTTTAGAGACCCGGGAGTTGCTGTATCGTCTGCGACAGGTTGTATCGGCCTGCAGCGATAGAGTGCTCGGTAGAATGCACGAGCGTGGGGTGTTCAGTGACGCGATCCCCTGTTTAGGGGTCGTGGTGTGGGTGCTGCGGCAGAGAGGTACAGCGGGCCTAGTGGTGGTGCGACGCTTGGTCGCGGACTATAACGCTCGCAACGGTAAGTAGCAATTTCAAAGGTATAAGAAGCCCTCCCCCGGGATATCTGTAACCCGGTATACTGATAATCTTTCCTTCTATCTCCGGTATTCGATAGCGCGTAGAAGAAGAAGCGTGAGGCGTGTGGAAGAGGCTCCGGTGTGTCGGGGTCTCGATGACCGCGCGGCTGAGATCGAGGAAGCCCTGATGTGTCAGGCCTTGGATGACCTCGAGCGGGGTATGGTGGAGGAGGTGTCGGGTGTTTCGGTGGAACAGGACGCGGCGCCGGCTAGCGAGATGATTGTTCCCTCCTCGGGGAAAGAGGATTCCGGAGTAGGCGGGTCATCATCGTCGGGCGCCCCCGATACAGATGTCGAGCTGGTCGATTTGGTGGTCGAAGCCGGGTCATCATCGACGCGCGCCCCCGATACAGACATCGACCCCGAAGTCGAGGCACCGTCGCCGAGTATCGCAGATATCGAGATGATCGATTTGGCGCCCGAAGATGTCGAGGAGATGGAACTAGTACCCGAAGCCGGGGCACCGCCGCCGGGTGCCGCTGATATCGAGGTGGTCGATTTGGCGTCCGAAGACGAGTCCTCCGACACCGACTCCTACGCCGCCGAATCAACCATCGCCCACCCCCCAACCCCGTTTTCGCTGGAGAGTTCGTCGGATGGTGAGTTGATTGTGGTGGCCGTGTGTATCTGCATTGTGTCGAAAACCCCCTTAATACCTCGATCGTAATATCAACAGAGTCGCGATCCAGCGTCCTATTCCACGTGCAGCCCAGGTGTAGACGCCGTACCAGGGAGGAGGCCGTGGAGGATGATATCGATGCGGATCGACCTTATTTCGCCGATTTATTGGGGAACATCGACGATATATTCGACCATGAGGAGGTTGTGGAGGGGCCGGTGGATGGTGGGGAGGAGGATGTGGAGGAGGAAGAGGAAATAGCGTCGGATGACGCGTGGAGGTATGACGTGGATTCGGGAGACCCGACGGACGCGGAGGACGAGGAGGAGGAGGAGGATAGGGAGCAGGCGGAAGACGAAGAAGAAGAAGAAGAGGAGGAGGAGGAGGAGGAGGAGGAGGATGAGGGGGAGGACGGTGATGGTGGTGATGATAATGGGAGTGCCGACGACGACGACGATGACGACAACGGTGCGGGGGTGGGGGATGAGGGTGAGAATGTGGAGGAGGAGGACGACGAGATGCGTGAGCACCGCGTACGAATGGTGGATGGCGAGGAGCAGCTTGACCACTGGGAGGAGTACGAGGGGGGCAATGAGGAGGGGGTGGAGGAAGACGAGGAGGAGGGGGAGTACATCCCGCATTACGTGGATGAAGTGGCAGAACACGATCGTATTTGGAGGCGGTTGAGGAGACAGGGGCGGGTGCGCTTACGGGGTGACGGTGCAGTCTTCACCGGGAACACTACTGCAGAGGTTATTTCGACCCCGCCTTCTGTCCCGATCTGTCCCGACGAGGGATGTCGCCGGGGGTATCAACGACGGAGCCGGGGTATCCGGAGTGCAGAGCGGGAGCGGTCGAGGGAGAGGAATCGTCGCTGAGGGTGAGAGAGATAGAGAGACGGGCAGGTATGTGGTAATCGAGGATGTGGCCAAATATTTCGAAAGATTTAAACTTACGGGACGGGAGATGACCGTCAGACTTAAAACACCGCCGCCTGACGCGAACCCGATCGTGTGGTTGGAAGAGGCGGTCAAAGAACTATTCACCCAGGCAATGCGGGGGGTTGATGACGACAATTACGTCGGATTCGGTTTCAACAGCCCCCACTTTGCCTGTGGTTCGGCGGGGCTCTCTTTCCGGCCCGTGCGATCCTGCAACTACGAGGATCTCTGGAGACTCGTGTTCAGCGTGACACAGAGCGCCTCGGACTTCGCCGTAGATCAGAGTTTTACCCTGACCGCTACCAGGGTCGGTGTTCCTATCGGGCGTGGAAGAAAGGCTCGACCCTTGACGTGCGAAGATGTCTCCAAAAGATCGCTTTTAAAGGTACCGAACGATAAGCTCTGTCTCCCACGGGCCTTAGTTACTGCACGAGCTCACGCGAAGCGGGTGTCCGGTAACGTGAACGACGGCGAGTACTGGACCGCGATTAGGGGGGGTCAGTCGAGGCTTCAGCGGGAGGCGGCTGAGGCGTTGTGTCGGGCCGCCGGGGTTGTTGTACCCGCGGAGGGGTGTGGTATCGGGGAGATCGCGCTGTTTCAAAATCACTTAGCTAACGAGGGGTTCGCGATAGTGGTCTACGACTTCGACACCTTCGGTCGCGGGGGTGATCATCTGTATAACGGAGAGGGGGTACTTTTACAACGTGGGTTGGCTATCATCGACAAGCTGAACATCCTCTATCTACCTAGAAGTCGTCATTTCAACCCCATTCTGAGCATCGTCGCCGCGGCGGCTAATCGACGGTTCTGTGAGCCCTGCAACGTAGCGTATCGCCGGAATGGGGATCACAGATGCTCGCATAAATGTCCCTGTTGCGCGACGGTGCCGGAATGCGTGAAGACGACGAATCAGCTGGTGTGTCCCGCGTGCCACCGCTCGTTTCGCGGTCCCGAATGTCTTAGGAAACATCGTACCCCGGGGTCTTACACCCCCCAGAGATCGACGTGCGATTCCATATATATCTGTGCGGGGTGTACACGTCTAGTGAATCGGTTGGAGCGGGGTGGGAAACACGAATGCGGTGTAGAATGGTGCGGGCCATGCAAATCGAACCAGCCGATCAATCACGCATGTTACATGGCACCTATAAAAGACGAGATCGACACCGCACCGTACATTTTCGTGTTCTATGATTTTGAGACGCAGCAATGCGAACCCCTCGACGGGGACCCATCCGTGAATGTTCACGTACCGAATCTCTGCGTGGCTCAGCAGGTATGCACAGGGTGTATCCACGAATCGGATATCACGGTACCTTGCCCCGACTGCGGTCTCCAGCGCGAGTTCATTTTTCGCGAAAACCCCGTGAAACAGTTCGTAGATTTTGTTACGCGGGATTTGGTACGTTTCAAAAAGATAATCTGTATAGCGCATAATGCGGGGGGTTTCGACGCCCAGTTTATCCTGCGTTACCTGGTCGAGCGGGATCGGGAACCACCGCGGGTGATTTTGAACGGTACCAAGATCAGGTTGATGGAGACGGGGCATACGCGGTTCCTGGACTCGCTCGCGTACATGCCGATGGCTCTCGCAGCCCTCCCTAAGGCTTTCGGATTCGAGGAGAGCGTAGTAAAGGGAGTGTTCCCCCACCTCTTCAACACGCCCGAGAATCAGGAGTATGAGGGACCCCTGCCGGAGCCTCGGTATTACGGGGTGGAGGGTATGACGGCGGCTAATCGCGTCAAGTTTTTTTCGTGCTACGAGGAGCGGGTCCGAGCTAACGCCGTGTTCAATTTCCAGCGCGAACTCCTAGCTTATTGCCGAGACGATGTCGAAATCCTCTGGAAAGCGTGCACGGTCTTTCGCGATATTTTTCTTGAGAGCGGATCGGTGTGTCCGTTTACACGGTGCACCACCATACCGTCGGCATGCCTCACCGTGTATCGTAAAAAGTTTTTGCCACCGAAAAGCATCGGTATATTGCCCACAGGTGGGTACCGATGCGGGGGTAACCAATCCAGAAAAGCTATACAGTGGCTTGTGTGGGTTGAACGGGAGCTCGGCATCCGTATGGCCCACGCCGGACGGGGTCGCGAATTTCGGATCCCCGAAACGGGACGCCCTGTGGACGGGTACCATGCGGATAGTAAACATGTTTATGAGTTTCACGGGTGCTACTGGCACGGGTGCCCCCAGTGTTACACCGTCAATCGGGACACAGCGTTGAGAACCGGGGGTACGATAGACGCGCGCTTCGAGGAGACCACCGCGAAAACAAGACAGATGATCGCGTTGGGGTATCGCGTTACGGAGTTGTGGGAGTGCGAGTTCGACGCTTTGTACAGGAGGAGCAGCGCGCTGCGCGAATACGTGAATGACCACGCCATGGTATCGCGCGGTGGGCTGCATCCGCGTGACGCGTTTTTCGGTGGGCGAACAGGGAACACTTTCCGGTATTATGAAACAATTCCCGGGGAGGAGATTCACTACGTCGACGTGTGCTCCCTGTATCCCTACGTCTGTAAGACAGCACGATACCCCGTAGGTCATTCGACGGTTTACGTGGGGGATGAGTGCAAGGTGGTGACGGGGCCGGAGAACACCGACGTTAGCAGAGTCGAGGGGTTTATTTCCTGCACAATTTTACCACCGCGCAATCTTTATCACCCTGTGCTACCGGTTCGTATGCATAAAGGAAAACTGCTATTTCCTCTGTGTCGAGCCTGTAGCGAGGGGTTGATACAGACCGCCTGCCCTCACGAAAACGAGGCTGATCGGTCGTTCACGGGTACCTGGGTCGCTGACGAGGTGCGGAAAGCCGTAGCCCTCGGTTACAAAATCGTGAATATAAAGGAGGTGTGGCAGTACGAGATGACCCAGTACGATCCCCGCACGAGGCAGGGGGGGCTTTTTGCTGGTTCTTTCTCAAAATTAAACAAGAGGCCAGCGGGTGGCCCACCGAGTGCACCGACGAGGTATCCCGTGAAACTACCTGGCCGAATATAAACGGGTCGAGGGTATCGTGCTGGATCCAGCGAAAATAGCGAAAAACCCGGGGCTTCGTTCGGTATCGAAGCTGTGTCTAAACTCGTTTTGGGGTAAATTCGGTCAGCGAGAGAATCTACCTCAGACCGAGGTTGTGCGGAGTCGCGGGCGTTTGCTGGAGTTACTCGTAGGGGCCGATACCGAGGTGACTGATATCCTGCCTGTAACCAATGACGTGATCTACGTGGGGTGGCGGTACACCACGGATAGCGTCGTGCCGTCTCCGCTGGCGAACGTTGCGTTGGCGGCCTACACAACAGCCCACGCCCGTCTGAAGCTGTATAGTTATCTTGAGAGGCTCGGGCGTCGGGTTTTATATTACGATACCGATTCCGTTATCTACCGTCGGACAGGTGTTCCTGGGGAGTATGAGCCGGCGGTAGGGAATTTTTTAGGGGAAATGACGGACGAGCTCGCGCAGTACGGGGAGGGGAGTTTTATACGTTCGTTCGTGTCGGGGGGGCCGAAATTCTACGCCTTCATAGTGCGTCGACCCGACGGTAGCGAGTGCGAAGTCTGTAAGGTGAAGGGTGTCACCCTGAACTACGAGTCGAGATTGAGAATAAATTTCAACTCGATTCGGGGTATGGTGGTTGATCGGGCGGACCCGATAGTTGTCGATCGCCGGGCCATACAGAGGACCGCGGCGCACCATGTCGTGACCCGTACTCTTACTAAAACATGTAAACCGGTTCAGGTCAAGCGGCGGTGTTGCCCGGATAGCTATGATACCCTACCGTACGGCCACCTAGAATAGTACGCTCTCCCTCTCTCTCTCTCTAGCTATCTGGTAGCACCTCTGTAACCAGAAACATCAGCACGTGCGCTCTCTGGTAGACAATAGATGGTAAGTCGGTCATTTGTCACGTATCGGGAGATGACAGGTCATCAGATTGGTAATTTCAAAACACGTATTATTTCTTCCAGAAGCTGACTCCGCACCAGACCACCCGTTCTTCTCGGAAGCTCGTTATAAGCCGAGACAATAGCACGTCTCGATCGGACGTGACCATACCGTCAACTTTTACACAAAATCGTGAGATCCTGATGGTGGGGACGTGTCGATAAGTCTGACCGACACCGTCGATCCATATTCAGTCCGACAACTTCAAGCGCGAAACAACGAGCATCAGAGCTACTATTATGGCTACATCAAAATCCGGTACATCGGGAGACGGGTGCAGCCGGCTGTTCAAGACCTTCGACATCGCTCTTAGAAAATCCGAGCGACACCTCCTGCTCTCCACCACATACGGTCTGAACAACTCGTGGACGAAAAAAGTAACGGTGGGTCTCAGGCTCGGATTGGATGGCAACTTCTCACCGGTGGTGAGAGTGATCAACAATTTCAGCACGGGGGTGTCGCTGACTGTCGAGGGTTGGCGTGGACTCGTAGCCAAGTACGAGGAGATCGACGGGTATTTCGAGGGTGAGGGGGGCGTGCTCAGCCAATTAATGATGGATACGATACCTCTCGACACGTGCACACTACGGTTCACCAGCTCGCACAGCTCGAAAAGTATAGCTTTGTATAAGACCGATGGGGTGGTCGACGAGGGGTCACAGGTAGTCGAGGAGGAGGAGGCGGAGGCTGGTCCAACGGCAAAGAGACCGAAGAAAAGCTGGATACCTGTGATTCTGATGCAGAAGCCTACATTCGTTGGGCTGAAACATCTAACGTGCTGCATCGATGAGCAGCTGGAGCGGCTGGAGGCTGTTGCTGGGGATGTCAACACATGCAAGGGACTTTTGGTGCGCTACTTCGGCGCCGTTTTGAAGAAGCGGAAGATTAAGACCCCGACTCTCCAACAGATCAGCGCGGTGGTGTGCGAGGAGGGGGACAACGCACGGAAATCTGTAGCATCGTGTGCCGAAGAAGGTTTTCGACGATATTATTATAATATAGTATTCTGCGAAATAACGCGACTGTTTTTGGCGTACGTTGTTGCCGACATACGTCAGTGTGTCATGACGGACGCTGTATAAAATATCAATCACTGTATATTAGATTTAAGAATAAAAAAAGAATCTTGAAAAAATACCTAGTGATTATTCCGACAACCTATTTTCCCCATATTTCAGGTATCTAAATTTAAGTAGTAATAGCCGAGATTTTCAGGGTTTTTAAATTTAAGTAGTAATAGTTGAGATTTCCAGGATTTAAAGAATAAGCAGCGGGAGATCGGGAGACGGGTCGCCATCTTGGATTTTTAAGATGAATAATTTTCAGCCGAGTCAGCAGGTCACTGATCCGAGTCACAGCCGGCCGCAGCATCGCAGTGCGGGGGACGGGGGAGGGGGGCAAGGACGGCGGCGAGGTGTAACCCGACACGGCGAGGTGTAACCTGACACCCGTTTGTTATGACTCTCCATGGCTGTCACAATCTACTCCTGTGTACTAAGTACTGAGATCACAGTACTTTTTTTCGGTATGGGACGATTTGAGTGACATGTTTTAGTAGTAGTTCTATTCGATTCATTACAAATCATGATTTTATAAATTAGACTGCATATTCATTATTAGCAGCCTTGAAGACGCCGAAAAAATGGATCCCTGCAAATCAAATCGACTCTTCAAAAAGTAGCCGTCCATATTAAGTACATCATTTTGTTTTTCGATATTTCAGTTGCATATTCGTATTCAGCGACCCCAAAACCCCGCGAGTACAGACTTTCACCCGAATTGAACAGGGTTTTGAAGAAATTTTTCACCGTTCTAGATACGCCATTTTGTTTTTGGAAATTCTGACTTCGGATTTGTATTCAGCGACCCCAAAAACCCGCCGAGTACAGACTTTCACCCGAATTGAACAGGGTTTTGAAGAAATTTTTCACCGTTCTCGATACGCCATTTTGTTTTTGGAAATTCTGACTTCGGATTTGTATTCAGCGACCCCAAAAACCAGCGAGTACAGACTTTCACCCGAATTGAACAGGGTTTTGAACAGAAATTTTTCACCGTTCTCGATACGCCATTTTGTTTTTGGAAATTCTGATTCCGGATTTGTATTCCACGACCCCAAAAACCCCCGAGTACAGACTTTCACCCGAATTGAACTCGCTCAGGCAGTGGCGCTGCCCGGCAAGCCCCACTGAAACGCAACGGCCCTGTGTCGCTGGCTTATCTGTGCCAGGATTGGCCGACTTAAAGTGACCCTCACTCGTCAACCGTTGCTTTAAGAAGAAATTCGCAAGAACAAGTTTCGTCTTAAAATGATCCAAGGAATCCGCCAGCGTACTCAAAATAATGAGGTACTGGACCACCCTGTATATCGAAACATCGAAGTATCGGATTCGATATCGATATCGGATAGATATATTATTAACGAACCGATATATCGATACATCAAGATCGAGATCAATATATCAATATTGAACCGAGACCTCTATAGACCGAATCCATTTCAAATCGGGCAGGCTGGAAATCGTCATGTCACGGAATTTTTTCAAATTGAAATATGTTGTGGGTTGATGGAACAAAAGCGACCCGTATTTTTTTGTTTTGGAAAAAAAATCTTGCTACGAAGTTACGGCTATTTGAACATTTAATCGTGCGCTACCAAAGTCTTGAAAAATGAACACTTTTTTTCTTAATAACGCTATATCTTATACAGTCTTGTCCCCGCGGCTGCCGCCGCTCTTACAAAAGATACAAGATTCAAGGTACATACGATGTATGCTAGCCTTTGAAAGTTACGCACAGTGATTGACCATTCGATAATTGAAGTTGGGAGTTTGTTAATGTTATCCGATCATCACCTAACTTTATACACGTCTATATCACGCGGAAAGATCGTTAAGAACGCTTATTAGGAACGTGTATTCCTCGTGTATTGTCCGTGTATTCCACGGTGATGGTGGATTATACGTTTCTAAAAAGATCGGATCCACGTGTCTCCAGCGGACATCGTACCATAAAAATCCACGAGTTGAATCCACGTATAATCCATCCACGTCCACCATATTTCCACTTTCGCCACGTTTTTTCCACGTCTTTTCAACGTACCTGTGTTTATTGGGTAGTCTCAGATCCAAGGAATCGTAGGTTCAATCCCATTGACGTGCAATTTTTTTTTTGAATATTCATATTTTTATATGCTAATCGTAGACTCATAATGCTAAAACATATTTTCAACTAACGGGAAATACATTTCAATGTAATTTTGCAATTTTATACCCATCTTTCCGGACCATGGAATACACGAGAAATATACGAGTGGTTTACCCGTGGTTTACACGTGGTTTACACGTATTCGGTGTAGAGATGGACGCTAAAACCAAAAGTTTGGTATCCACCGGAACCACGTGTCTCAGGCGGACATCGTACCCACAAATTCCTAGTCGAATACACGTTGATAAGACACGTTGATTCCACTACATATCAACCACTGTGTGTTTATTGGGAAGGTGTGGTACTCAATCGTTAAATATTTCTGTAATAGTGAAATTACAATAGTAATGCATATCTTGTGCATGACATAAATGTGATCGATATTCATATTTTTGCTGTGGGTTATTCAATCAGTATACACCTAGTAAAATAATTCTGCAGGCATAATAGTTCAACAGTTAAATGGATTATTAGTTAATATTCCATGATTTTTCCTATAATTTTCGAACAGCGTTTAAGCAAGATTAGGATCCATCTGCTCTATCGCATTAGACCGTAATCCATCTAAATCTCTATTTTCCATGATTTACAGCTAATGGCGTAGCAAGATTTTGGTATATCTAGGATAGACTGAGTACGCTTGTAACAGGGTACGGTTGTAACATTGTTAATATTTCGAAAACTAAGGGTAGGACATTTATATACCGCCGCCTGATAATCCGTTCAAGTGGTCCGAACTAGCACATTAGTAGGTGGCGGTCCTCCGTGCAAAGCGGAAGTGGGTAGCGGGGCCCATTGTTATTTTCGGGCCTAAAGTAAGTTCTTACAATCTTAGTTAAGCATCGATAATTATACGTCTCTGATAAATCTTTAGTTTTTATCTCGTTCATATGTTTCCTTGGCCAATTCTGTGTCAGTATTCACAGTATTGTGAATTGATAGATTCGAGAGAATAAACGAAATTTTGACTTGAAGTAAAAAAAACTCGTCTGAGGTCAGTTGTAACAGTTCGTCCGGGGACATTGCAACCATTTGATGGCGGATGATTACAGCTAACGATAATAATAATAATATTCAAAAACATTATATTTATAAGATTTCATCCAAATGAAAATATTCGGCCATCAAGAGGTGATGAAAAGTTATTTTTATATTTTTTAGTTCCTGAAACACCTATTCCTTATGGGAATGTGTGATACTAATCGTCAAAATCCTGATAAATCATCTAATTTTGTGAAAAAATCTTGTGTTACAACTGACCCTGGGGTTGGGGTCAGTTGTACAGGCTCATACTTTTTTTCTATTTATGCTAAAGAGTCCTACTTAGTGCCGTTTTGTCAGCAATTGAATGCTCTTTGCTATAGTATTTGGAACATTGATGTATTCACTGTAGTTTGAGCTCAGTAAGGGCAAAACCGAAAACTGTTACAACCGTACCCAGTCTACCCTACTCTATCCCTGACTGTATTTCATCCAAATGTCTAGTTTCCATGATTTACAACCGATGACGCAGCAAGATTTTGGTATATCTACTCTATCCCTGACTGTATTCCATCCAAATGTCTAGTTTCCATGATTTACAACCGATGGCGCAGCAAGATTTTGGTATATCTACTCTATCGCTAACGGTATTTCAACCAAATATCTAGTTTCGATGATTTACAAGTGATACCGCAGTAAGATTTAGTTATACTTCTTCGCAGACTCCCCACTACACTCACAGTACTTGGACCAAAAAAATATTTTGCTGAAAATTTTTCCTGATCACGCCTGACATTGTAATACATAACCTGAACGATAATAGATAATCAATACATAGATAACCTCAATAATAAACGACTCAAGTGATAGCTAGTCACGTTGGTAATAACACCAGATACGAACATCGAAAATGACATCACTGAATACTAGCGAACTGATGACTCAAGTATACATAACCATAACAATAATGTTGATTCATGACCAGTGGAGTAATCAAGGAGAGATTCTTCGGAGAAGGTCAATTATTGACTTTTTAATTTATTAAAAAGATCTTTTTCATAAATTAAAAAGTCAATTATTGACTTTTTGTCAATTATTGACTTTTTAATTTATTAAAAAGATCTTTTTCATAAATTAAAAAGTCAATAATTGACCGGAAAGTCTGAAAATAACCATAACCATAAGTCCTTCATAACCATAACCTCAAAAGTTCTATACGCGAATTTACAGACTTTCCAGTCACCAGGGATTAAGAGTACAAGAAATTAATCTGACGAAGCGTTTCTTCTAAACACGCATAGAATGTGAGCTACAAAATAATTAGTGTTTTTGACTTACTATCAAGTATATCATCAAACACAATACCGTGTACACGACGTCAGACGCAAGCTAACAGCTAACTGTTGGCGATGCATGGCTTGCTCTACGGCGCAGACTGTGTATCCGTGTGTGTGCATGTGTATGCAAGATTCACGTTTGAAGAACTACTTGATCAGTAGTCGGTATATCCAGTAGTGCGAAAATTCAACTACTATAAGTAAGACTGTACTGATTAGGACAAGCAGTAGTCACTATTCGAGCTGAGTAGCTCAGTGAGTGGGAGCTCCCGAAGCTGTAAACCGTAAGTAATTCAATAGCGAATACTTCTACTTCTGCCCACAGTATCATCTACAAGCAGTAGCCATCTGAAAGTCAGTGGTTCCGATCCAACGCACTACTTGGGTCCAGTAGTAACTGATATTTTCACTACAAGTAAATTCAGTAGTGAACACTTAGATTGCGGATTCCAGTAGGTACTACTAGCAGTAGTAACTAGCAGTAGTAACTACTCGCAGTGATATAACTACTCGATTCAATACTGTAATTCAGAAGTTACTTCTCGTTGGTCACACAGCATCAGTAGTTCTTACTCGAGTGACTACTGATTTTCAGTAGTAACTACTTGAGTCACTACTGATTTCCAGTAGTTACTACTCATTGACTACATAGCTTCAGTAGTTACTACTTGATTCACTACTGATTTTCAGTAGTTATCACTGATTTACTACACAGCTTTAGTAGTAACTCCAGTAGTAATTCCAGGAGTAATTCCAGGAGTTTTTTCCGTACGGGCTGTACGTGAAGTTCGATCGTAATTATACGAGAGGCTCGCCTGAGATGATTACAGACCCACCCAAAATATAAATATTACTGATATACATACTGAGCATGTATGAGTAATTACCCAGAGGAGTTTGAAACAAATCCTCTACCCTGATTGTAGATCAAACAAACAATTATTCTCATAACTTTCAACGGAATGAGGAAGAAGATCGGCGGGTGTCGCCACGACAACCCCCACAATTGTTTTAAAACTCTAAAATCGTGACTTTAGTAGGTACAAGAATGGTACTACACCTGTAATTATCTCATGCGAGCCTCTCGTATAATTACGATCGAACTTCACGTACAGGTAAGTTCGTTTGATCGTTTAATTATGATTATTGTGTTGAAATACCAGGGACACATATATCAGGTATGAATGGGGTATCCCAGCCATTATCGCACAAGATTTGAATCTGTAGGCGTCTAGGATGGTTTCTAGGCAATGATTTCCTGATTCGTAGATATCAATTAAGCATTTTTATTCACTTTAACCAAACACAGATTACAAACACATCACGTTCCCCTTTTCATTCACCAACAAGCGAGCGATAAACAACATAACATCTCGGAGGTACATCCAACAAACTCGGAGATAACGGGTATCAGTAGATTACCGACTACAAGTCGACATTTTTAATTATTTAATCTAATTTTACACGTTTTAGGTCTATAGCACAGGAGCATTTGTGAATTTTCAAAACTTTTTAGTTATAACCGTTTTATTGGTATGAATTTATTCACACTTTGATTAGAATACATCCTTCGATCCTCTCCAAACAAAAGAAATTTACATACATTCATAATTGAAAAATCATTATTTAGTACCTATAAATGTTCGTATTAGGCATCAGAGTCTAGATGAGGCGGTATTCCTGATTGAGAATATCATACCCACGGTGAAAAAACCTCTCGAAAGCACATTAATATGGTGATCACCCACAAAAGTATCTTAACCGATTGAAAAGTCTATGCATAAATATTTGTCGACAAAAAAGATTTTGTCAGAAACAGCTATGAAATCGAACGCTCCTGCAAAGTATATGCCTGTCTAAGAATAATGGATTGTAGATAAGGTCATAAAAAGATTGAATCACCCACAATCTGCTGAGTATCAAAAATTGAGTTTTTGGGAGTAGAATACCTGTGTTTTGTTTGTAGAAGATCGAGGGGTATATTCTAATCGACGTCTGTGATATCCTTAACAAGAAAACGGTTGAATATGAAAATTTAAAAAACAAATAACAGATCTTCCTGTGATATAAACCTACATCGTATAAAATTAGGAAAAGAAAAAAAAATTAGTTTTAAATCTTGCGCGATAATGGCTAATACACAACTACTACGCGAATGAATATCATCATGATAAATAACTACATTTCTTCAACCGTTCAAAGAAAAAAGAATATAAACATATTTTCAGATTTAAATAATTGAAAAAATATATATTTTGAATATAATACGTCATTCGTTTTTCTACCTATAATGCAGAAACAACAATAATAACGATCTGAAAGTTGGTCTCAGAAGCGCGCGAAGCGCGATATTGTGAGCTAGTACATGTAAAAATTCCACGAACCATTTATTCTCGCTCCAAAGAATCTTTCGAGGTTCTAAAACTTTTGTCGACTATTTAGGCGTCTTTCGGTCAATTCACGGCCTTGTATAAGTCGAAGAGAATATCGTGCTAGCTGGAAATAAAACAATTCACTCACCTCCTGAACTCGTCGATGTATCACAATCTTGTGCCACTGGTTATCGTCGAAACGCACTCTCGCTGGCTTGATGTGGAGATCCAATCTGCCATTGGCTAACGTCATACCAACTGCCGTACCGCCATCTTTCAATGAAACAGTTAAATAATCACCTCCTTCTCCTGGAAAGAAATATCACATGTTTCAACATTGCTTGACTCTATGACAAAATGACAAATCAATGTGAGAGGTTTTCCGTTTGCTTTTTTGCAGAGGCCTTTCACCAAGTGCACAGACGTATAGTGTTTACTGCATGCAAGGGCTTATGAGGGTACGAACAGCAACGTAGGCTGCTCCTTAGGCAGCAAAATCTCAACCCTACAAGCATTTGACAATATCTTGTGGAAGTCATTAGTTACCGAAGTCAAAATTTTTACATAAATTAGCACTTTTGAAACCTCGATTCATTTGTTCACGCAATAAAACCTACTGAAAAATATTATGACTGAATCCATCTTGTAAGATCCGCAACTGCTCGAACTTGACATTTTGTGTCGATTTTTTCAAATATTTTATTTATGTATCGATGCGGTGAATCGCGCTTCAAGACTCGTGATGTGTCGAGGATTGTCGTTCCCCGCCCGTTATATGCTGTTTCGTTGACTCGGCTGTCATTATTATGGCTGTCAGTGATATAGCGGAGGGTTATAATAGGATTTGTGTCAGGCATCTTCCATTCAAGGGGGGTACCATACACCTTTGAGGTAGTTCTGTAGTTTTTCGAACAACTTACGAATTGCCTGAAATTTCTCGATTTCTCGATTTTTAATTCAACCTACCACTTAGTTTGTGAGATAATCGAAATTGGAGATCGGTTGTTTCGTACGCGACGCTTATACCTATCACGTGAACCGATAGCACTTTTTTCACATTTTTCATTATAGACGCTGAACGGAATTTACAATTTTCAAATTAAACTACTTGTGTATGCAATACTATTGGGGCGATTCCACGTCAACTGTGACACTCCTGTCCCTCATAGTCAGCGATTTCGATGAAATTTGGTGAACACGTAGGTTTTGGAGGGAAACAACTTTTGGCCAAAGGATTCTCGGAAATTCGGAAAACTATAGGAGTTGCGGAGCCTGAAAATTTTCGGACGTCGATTTCTTGATAAAACATATCCCTGACACGAGTTATCGTAATACAAATCCGTTTTAACGACTTGGCGTGGAAAACTATGAAGTTCCAAGGAAAAAATACGTCACTCATGACAAACAAATAAATTAATGTTTATTATGCAGAAAAACATTGAAAATCGTTTTTTCATCGTGTTCTCTCACTTTGTAAATTATGAAAAAAAATCAAGGTATTCCTTTTCGTTTTCTCTTGGGTTTCGCCCATCGAAAAGTATGGTGTCTCTTTTCGTTTGCCTATCAATAAAGGTCGAAGTGGGTCAGACGCGCGCTCTTGCCGTGCAGTGCAAGCCAGTGTTGGGCGAATTTGAATTATTAGAATACAAACTACAAATTACAATTTGTAACGATTTCTTATTTGTAATCAAACCAAAATCCATTATTCATTACAATTGTAATTCGTAATTAAGGAAGCAGGTCCTTGTAGGCTCACCTAACTTGTATAAGGTCAAAATTCAAAATTCATGAATTTTTTTCTCTGGTCGAATTTTTTTTCTCACAAACGGTTAGAACTATGGTTCAGTACAACATTTGATGTACAATTCGTATTTTTTTGAAGTCTGATTATTCAAAACTGGAAGAATGGCTGCATTGTTCTCGAAACGCTGTCTTCCAAGTCTGTGGACACTGTCACTTGTACACTGTTGATC
Organism: Euura lappo; assembly: GCA_018257835.1. Lineage (NCBI taxonomy): Eukaryota > Metazoa > Arthropoda > Insecta > Hymenoptera > Tenthredinidae > Euura > Euura lappo. Next base: position 17,418 of record JAEUYN010000733.1, read on the forward strand.
TGATTGGAATCAAATTTTCACAGGTTTATCTCCAATAATTTAACCAGTCTTCGACGAGCCGGTTTTTTACATTTTTGATTTCCCTTCATGTTACGCTACCTAAAAGGTCAAGAAATGTACTAAAATTTGTTTTTTTTTTTTACTTCAAATGTTAACAATATCCTAAAAAAAAATTGTATCCAAAAAACGGCTCTTCAAACACTGGTTTAGACATTGCAGATGATCCGGTTCAAATTTCTTCTACATCACATTAACAGTGTGCAAGTGACAGTGTCCACAGACTTTGAAGATAGCGTTTCGAGAGGAACGCTGCCGCCATTTATCCACTTTTGAATAATCTGATTTTTTCTTCAATATGAAGTGTGCATCAAGTATATCACACAATGGTGGAAACCGTTGGTGACAAAAAAGAATGTCGACCGAAAAAAAAAATTATAATTTGTGTCCTTATTTAGGTTCGCCTACACTGACCTCCTGCCCCCTTAATCTGAAATACATTACCCATTACAATTGTAATTTGTAATCAATCCGAAATACGTTACCCATTATAATTGCAAACTGTAATTAAGGACGTTGCCTACCCCCGCGAATACAGGCTCTCACTATATTGAATTTATCTACGATGTCATTAAAGATATCGCAATTCTCTTCAAAGCATTTTGAAGACAAAAGAAGGATCTATGTCGTGACGTAGGCCGATTTTGGAATTTCGTTTTAAATTTTCCAAAAAACGTTGTCGAAAGTAGGAATATTTTGCGACCTGCTACAGCGAAGACTAGACATTTATTGAAAAATTGGGCTACGTCACGACATAGATGCATCCTTTACCTTCAATTTGAGCCCAAAATCAATACAATCGTACATAAGACTAGCGAGAAAACTTGTATGAGCCGAGGTAGAAATCGCGATTTTTCCGCCGAGAGCAGCCAATCCCGAGCGCCTATCCCTACTCCGTCGTAGCCCCGGGAGTCGGTCCCAACCGTTATCCCCTCCACTTTCACGCGGGAAGCCAAATTCTCCCGCGCTGGCTCACTAGGCAACGTCCTTAAACCGAAATACAATAACCATTACAATTTTTATTTGTGATTGACCTGAAATACAATTACCATTCATTTTTAATTTGTAATGCTTGATGCATTTCGGTTTGATTACATTTCAAATTGTGATGGTTGATGGATTTGAGTTTAATTACAAATTACAATCGAAATGGGCAATTTATTTCGGTTTGATTACGAATTGGAATTGTAATGAGTAATGGATTTTGGTTTGATTACAAATTGGAAATCGTTACGAATTGTAATTTTGTAATTTGTAGTCAATTAATTACAAATTCGCCCAACACTGGCTAGCACTGCACGGCAAGAGCGCGCGTCTGACCGAATTCGACCTTTATTGATAGGCAAACGAAAAGAGACACCATACTTTTCGATGAGCGAAATCCAAGAGAAAACCAAAAGGAATACCTTGATTTTTTTTCATAATTTACAAAGTGAGAGAACACGATTGAAAATCGATTTTTAATGTTTTTCTGCATAATAAACATTAATTTATTTGTTTGTCATGAGTGACGTATTTGTTCCTTGAAACTTTATAGTTTTCCACGCCAAGTCGTTAAAACGGATTTGGATTACGATAACTCGTGTCAGGGATATGTTTTATCAAGAAATCGACGTCCGAAAATTTTCAGGCTCCGCAATTCCTATAGTTTTCCGAATTTCCGAAAATCCTTCGGCCAAAAGTTGTTTCCCTCCAAAACCTACGTGTTCACCAAATTTCATCGAAATCGCTGACTATGAGGGACAGGAGTGTCACAGTTGACTGGGAATCGCCCATTGGGGGATAAATTAAAACAAAAAAATGGCAATTTTCTACTACGTAGTTTTAGAGATATCGACTCACGAAAAATAACAATTTCGGTATTTATCAAGAAGATGCAAAAATCAACTTGGTTCTGAACTTGCTCGTGCGGCTATTGCTTCGTGTATTCCGTTCCCCCGCTTCAATAATCATGAATCTGATTCGACAGAATGTACAGAGTTTGCAGCAAGAACTGAACCGTTGCAATCGATTTCTGAGTCGAGTAGATCATCTGTTTCAGATATTTCTGACAAATCCGTTGTAGAATTACAGTCAACAGAACTTAATGATACTGACTCGAATCATAGCGATGCTCTATCAGATATGAGCCAAGAATTCATAAACGATGTAGATGCTACAACAAACAAAGACACATCAAGTCTGAAGAAAGACTTACAAAACTTGATCGTAGAATGTAACATACCTCATAATACCGTAAGACCGAATCCATCTCAAATCGGGCAGGCAAGGCTAAAATGGAAATCGTGATATCACAGAATTTTTTCAAATTGAAATATGTTGTTGTTCGCCGAAAAAAAAGTGACCCGTATTTTTTTATTTTGGAAAAAAAAATCTTGCTACGAAGTTACGGCTATTTGAACATTTAATCGTGCGCTACCAAATTTCTTGGAAAAGGAACACTTTTTTTCTTAGTAACGCTATATCTTTGGAACGAATCATCGCAAATACTTCATCTTGGTCTCATTTTGTAGGGTTTTTTGCACTCTTGTGGAATTCGAAGGAAAATTTTAGAATTTTTCAAAATTGACGGAATGACGTTTATTTTTCGAAAATCAGTCAAACCCGTTTTTCTCGAAAAGTGATTTTTTTATTTTCTCAAAAATTTTACACAATATGTGGGGTAATATGACTAATATATCCTATGAGTTTCATCGATGCTAAAACACTGCTTCATGTCGAGATAAGAAAATTTTCGTGCGTCACTGAAATTCGTCAATTCCTGTGGTGGTGTCTACTTTGTGAGCGTCGTTGAGATGTGTACAGATTTTTCGATCCAAATAATATTACTTAAACTTGATACATACGTACCTGAGGGAGTACATGACCAAATACCGTATGATGTATAACATCGTAGACCTAATATTGATCTGCTAATAACCCTGCTAAAAATATCGGATGAAGTTATACGATTCTATTCGAATCTAATATGGTTTTTGTACCCGTACTGTATCCGAACCTATCGGAACTTGAAAATGTCACCTGTTCTCTCGTTCTTAGTGCATTTTGTTTTGATATATTTGTGTCTGTCGCATTTTGATTCGAATTCTCTTGAAATAAAGTTTAAACAAAATCTAATCCTGACAGATCGATGATCGGTAACAATCTGATAGATTAACCATACATTTGAAACGGTCACAATCTGACACATCGACCATCCATAATCTTTTTGCATCTTTCGTCTTTTTTCATCTTTTGTCTTTTACAAACTTTTTTCATCCGCATTGTTGTTACTTTCGTTTTGCACGCGTTTCTGTCCCGTTCACATTTTTGTTGCAGTTTAACATTTGATCCCCTATACCACACTGTATACCATACCACGAAAATAGAAGCATACTCAACAATATTATTATACGATATTGTTATTACTACAATAAATCCCTGATTTTTAATTTTGTATTTTTTTCGTGATAGTCTTTATTAGCAGATCAATATTCGGTCTACGATGTTATACATCATACGGCATTTGGTCATTTACTCCCTCAGGTATCAAGTTTTAGTAATATTATTTGGATCGAAAAATCTGTACACATCTCAAAGACGCCCACAAAGTCGACACCAGCACAGGAATTGACGAATTTTAGTGACGCACGAAATATTTTTTCTCGATATGAAGCAGTGTTTTAGCATCGATGAAACTTAGAGGACATATCCGTCATATCACCCCACATATTGTGTGAAATTTTTGAGAAAATAAAAAAATCACTTTTCGAGAAAATTGGGTTTCCCTAATTTTCGAAAAATGAACGTCATTCCGTCAATTTCCAAAAATCCTTGATTTTTTCTTCGAATTACAAAAGAGTGCGAGAAACCCTACAAAATGAGACCAAGATGAAGTAGTTGCGATGATCCGTTCCAAAGATATAGCGTTATTAAGAAAAAAAGTTTTCCTTTTTCAAGAACTTTGGTAGCGCACGATTAAATGTTCAAATAGCCGTAGCTTCGTAGCAAGATTTTTTTTTCCAAAACAAAAAAATACGGGTCGCTTTTTTTTCATCAAACAACAACATATTTCAATTTGAAAAAATTCCGTGACATCACGATTTCCAGCCTGCCCGATTTGAAATGGATTCGGTCGTAAACAGATTGTTGAAACTCTTGCAAAATTATGGGCATAATGATTTGCCTAAGAGTGGGCGAACCTTGACGAAAACACCGCGGAATATTTCTTCAAAAATACAGAGTTTAAGCTGTGGAGGTTAATACATACATTTCGGGCTTGTTTTCGAGTTACAGTATTCGTTAAAAAAATATTGTGTTCTTCCACCAGAAGACCTCAAGTTGAATATTAATTGTGATGGCTTGCCACTATCAAAAAGTTCAGGTAGTCAGTTTTGGCCTATAATGGGATCAATAGAATCATTGGATTGTTACACAGAACCCTTCATAATCGGTGTATTCCATGGTGTGTCTAAGCCTGGAGATGCGAATGAATTTCTGACACCTTTTGTTGATGAAATGAAAAATGTATTGGAACACGGGATATCCATCGACAGCTGTAATACATGTAAAGTCAGTATCAATGCAATATTATGTGATGCACCGGCAAAATAATTTGTAACATACACCAAGGGCCACAGCGGCTAATTTTAGTGTTCAAAATGTATGCAGGAAGGTGACTATGTACAGCATCGAGTAACGTATCCTGACTTAAATTCTGCGTTGCGGAGCAATGACTTTCTTAGAAATAGGATTCAGGAAGAGCATCATACAGGCGATTCTAAACTGGAGGATCTTGATATCGACATGGTATCGTGCATTCCATTGGACTACATGCATCTAGTATATTTAGGTGTCATGAAACGTCTTCTGCAATTTTGGACTAGAGGGATGAAAAATGCTAGATTCCCACAAGGTGTATTAGAAACAATGTCTGAACTTTCAATAGAGATGAAAGCTTTCATTACACCTGAATTTGCGAGAATGCCGCGAGACTTAGACGATGTAGATAGATGGAAGGCGACAGAGTTTCGTCAGGTTTTGATTTATACTGGACCTATTTTACTAAAACCATTCATGTCGAAAGAGTATTATGACCACTTCTTATCTCTTAGCATCGCTATACGAATTGTCACGTGTATCGGGACTTGATTACGCACAATAGTTATTACCAGATTTTGTTTTGAAATATGGAGAGCTTTATGAGCAAGAATATCTATCACATACCTAACGTCCATAACTTGTTACATCTCTCAGAGGACGTAAGAATCTTTGGCTGCTCAGATAATTTCAGTTGCTTTAAGTTCGAAAATGAAATGCAAAAGATAAAGAAAAAAAGAAAAAACTGTGGCAAACCGTAACATGAATATGCAAATCGCGTTTTGGAAGAGAATGCGCTGCCAATACTGACTCCCAGTACTCGTCGTCAGTATCCGATTATCCACTATAACGCATACGCAAACTCAGATAAATCCATTTCTGAATTGCAATACAAAACATTCATGATATCAAAGAATGAACGGAATAGGTACTGCTTGTTGGAAGATAATGCATTAGCTCAGGTAATCGACATATTTGAAGAAAATAACGTTCCACGCATTACAGTAAAATGTTTTTCAAATACTAAGTCACTTTACAGTCATCCGTGTGAATAAAAAAAACTTGGTACAGCAGTGATTTCACAACGAACTTTGTTCGAGACAAGAAATATATCACCTTCTCAAATTAAAAGAAAAGGAATAAAATTGAAATGTCCTAACGAAACTGAGACTTATGTAATAATTCCACTTCTGCATGTAAATAATTAGTTTAGCCTTCGCAGCTGTTCATAGGATTAGATATATTTTTAGATGTCCAAAGCCATACAAATAACCCAAATTTATTTATTATTACATCTGACTGGTGGTAGATTTTGGTCAAGAATCTGTTATAGAAATGGATGTACAAAAAAAAAAAACGCAGCTACAAAGGAAGTCTACGTAGTAGTCAAATGCCTTGACGATGGGTCCGTCTCGGAAGTACCAAAATCGTGGGTTATTGAAGAAAGCGGTGTCCAAACACAGTGTCATCGGCCCTCACATGCCAGTAATGTCACAAATTTGATTACCAAGTACGCTAAGCCAACACCAAGATGGGATAAGTTGTAACACGCTTTCGGGGTGGTTTGGAAACCAACCCCGTCCACAATGCTAGCAAAAGAAGCCGAAACCCAACGTGGATGACGGGACTAAAACTAAACACAAGAAATAATAAAGATTTGGGCGCCAAGTTCCTTACGGGAACTAATCGCCGCGTTTCCGCGGGGATGAGGGTAGGAAATACGGGTTGAAGGAGAAGGGAGGCCGGCTAGACGGTATTTGGTAGAGGGGAACGTGGGGGCGAAGATAGTAGACGCTTGTATGGTTGGTGAACAATTAATAAAACGTATTTATTCAAAGCAATCAGGTGGCTATAACAATCCCTTCGGGGTACTAAGCGACTCCGAGGGTGAGAAACAGATCGGGCTGGAAGAGCCAATACTTAATATAATACTACTCGCGCGTAAAAATTTTTTTTTAATGTACTTGGCTCGAGACTCTACCGAGTCTCTTGATTTACAAGACGGCCGCTCGACTCGACTGGGCACGAGCCAGGAGGAGGGCGAGGGGAACGGGGGAACGGTACCGGGCGTGAGCCGGATCGCACAGCGGTCTGTGCACGGAAAAAATGTTGGGCAAGAAGCTGCACCATGGCATAGTCGCTCAGCGCCACCGCACATCGGTGCGGCGGCATTACCACTATGGTACGGCAGCTGCAGGGCGCCCGTGAGGGACGGCAGCCCGCCCGTAGACGTTTCGTGGAGACGGCAGCTCGCCCGTTTGGGGCGGCAGCGCCCCCAAACTGGGAAGGCAGCCGCCTCGAGCTGTGGTCGCCCCACTCTCGGTGTTTTTGGGCGCGCGGCCGTACTCGTCGGGCGAGGAACCGACCCGACATTTTTTCCGTGTGGATTCACGGCAGCTGACTCGCAGCGGTGAGTGCGCGCGACCCCTGCGCAGACCACGTAGCGCACTCGTCTCGACGGGGACGACGGCTACAGCACTGGATCGCGCTCAACTCACCCGATCGAATTTTACGGTCGGTACGGCAGAGCGGGATAATATCGGACGAACACAAGAAATAGACAAGATTCAAACTAAAGCGTACGGCGAACCGAAGCTCGGCGACGGTTGGATATCGGGCGTGCGCGGTGACTCTGCGCACCTAGGCGCGCACACGTAGAGCGTGAGTCTCAACTGGGACCACCTCTACAGGCGCGAATCACACGGACACGCACACATGAACACACCCGAGCAAAATTCGAATAGAAATGGTAAAAAGACGATATCGGGACTCGACCGTTCGCGGAGGCGCGTGCAGGTCGGGATTCCGAGGGTAGGGGGTAAAGAGCTGAAAATACAAGCGATGCGAGAGACAGAAAAGCAGGCAAACACGATCCTAGCGGATCTAGGATACTTTCCGTAACGCTGGTCTCCTCGTCTCAGGCTCCAACGGTCTTGGCGGTAGCCAAGCCCACCTAGACAAGGTTAATATAGTGTAACGGATCAATTAAATAATTAACATCATGCATACACATTTGAAACAACTTAGAGGCACACACACACACAATCGGTAAAATCATGGCCAGTAGGGCAAACACGACATACACACACACTTATCCGATATAACTTAGAGTCGCACACGTAGAATCAAAACAAGAACCACCACATGTAAAAAGAACAGAATACCATGTACATCATTGATTTCAAACACAAATAAATGGGGATCAGCAGGACTAACTGCGAGTATAAAAACGGTAACTTAAATTCATACGCGCTAAACCGTTGAGGTGTTCTTGGGTCGACTCCCACCACTGAAATTTCACATCCGCGATACAAAGTAGTTCCCCTATACCGAGGTTTCTTGGTAAACACAGATCTGAGGAGAGACACTTCGGTCCTAACTTCGGTCATAATAACAGTAAATTGAGTCTAAATACTAACTCGAGAGAGAGCATCAGTCCCCGGACTTTAAAATCTTTTCAATTTATTAATTTTCTCTATTTTTCTTCATTTTTCATTTGAAGAATTATTTTTCTTTAATTTTCTTTTGTTGATTCACGCGGCAATAGCCTATTATTTTATATTTTTGTATTGGAACGCCGTTTTCATACCAATGTAAGTCCAGACCTCACTATCAACATAAACCTGTTCTATCACATCTTATTTCAGCTACCTTGCATATCCTAGAACTCATCCCAACCCGTAAACAGTCATTTTGGCTTTAGCACGACGGAATATTCCTCGGAATAGACCTAAGTGATCGTTAAGTATAAGATCCAGTAGTTAAGCAACGGTTTTCTCTTCGGAGTCAACTCAAGCATCTGTGTTCTAATTGTTGCTACGGTGTTATTCTGCGGATAGCATTCACGGCAGTTTTGTTTGTGAGTGTCAACATCCTACCTTACGCCTACGGTTTCTGTTATCAGTGCTAAGCACTTGGAACGGTGACGATTTACCCTTCGGGAGAGATCCGAATCCGACAAAGTGATTGTGCATTGCTATCAGCAACAATAGGGCATCCTCACATGCATGCCGTCGACGTTCGTCAGAATCTGTCTAATGGAAAAGCTGGCACGGAGATCTCTACGGAGTGATCCCTCGCATATAGTGTCTGAAGGAAACTTACCTAGTCAGAATAGATCGCGGGTCAATCAAAATTTGACCTTAAGTAGCCTTGAGTTAGAGTCACAGCAAATGCTCCAGTAAATAAATTTTCATCGATATAAGTTCGATGTGGCGCCCGACGGAATAGTGGTGTTTGCGCGTGGTCAATTAGTATTAGTCGCGGGAATTATCAGAGAAAGGCGTTACATAATAAATTGGCGCCCGCACGTGGGGCTCGACGGGGTTAAAAGAGTGATCGAACCGATTAAATGGGGAGAAAGAAGGAAATCTGAGTAATTAAAATTAAGAATTTATAAAATCACCATGGGAGATAAAAATAAAGATACGAGTAATCCGGTCAATGTAGACTCAGTGATCGACGATATGTCAAAAGATATTAGTTTTGGAAGCCCTGGCGCGGCAAATTCGAGTGAGAAGTCAAATCCTGAAATCGAAAGATTACGTGCAAAATTCATAGCGTTTAAAGCAAACATTGAAAGTAAATACAAAGATAGCCTTGAAGAGCAGAATAAGTTGAGAGCCGAGTTGGAAAAAGAAAGAAGCGAGAAGGCGAGAGTACAACGAGAAATCAAAACAGAGTTAGAAGCGGAATTGCGAGCGGCAAGACAAAGGTTGTTAGACACAAAAACAGAGATAGAACGAGACATTGCGGAGAGAATCATAAATAGCGAAAATCAAATGGCAAGGAGATTAGCGGACGTAGAGGAAAATCAAGCGACCAACGTCAACCAAACGCGCACCGAGATAAATAGAGAACTAGCATCAATGAAAAGAACGTTTACCGACGAGTTGGGTACACAGAGGTTTGATGTTGAGGATATGCTCGGAGTTTTCCACCGAGAAATAGATAAGCAAGCGGAAAACAATAGAAATAAATTTGCAGAAATGATAAATCAGAATTGTGAATTTGAGAATCGAGTAAAAATAATAGAGGATAGAGTCGCGAGAAGACCTACCGGGCAGGGGGGCTGCAGTGGAAATATCCCAAGCTGGGAAGCGGAAATAAAAATCCCGCGATATGAAGGCACGCAGAAGGAGAAGCCAATGACATTTTTGAAACAATTAGAAGCCTTTTGCGAGTCACGAGCAATGAATGAGAGCGAACGCAATCAAATAATCAGACAAAGTCTGGGCGGTATCGCGCAGGAATGGTGGGACGTGGTGAGAGCACCGGGAGACAGATTTGAAAATTTCAAACAGAAATTCACTCAAAAATTTTCTCAGAGGAAACTCAGCGGAGAATCAAAAGAAATCCAGAATTTGGATCATACAAAGCCGAGGCGTTTAAAACTAGAGTCGAATATGCCATTCGAAGATTCCACAGCGCAAGAGACTTACACCCAAGAATCCCAGATAGCGAGATTATCGAATGTTTGTCAAGACACTTCGACGATGGTATACAAAGTGCGGTTCTGACTCGCGGAATTTGTGACATACAAACTTTCATTACCGTGTTGGAGAAATTTGATAACGCTAGACGCCCTAACAACAATTCGAGAGACGTCAATCATCCTCCCAATCAAAATAACGAGGAACATCCGCGGAATGATAATCGATATCAAAACAGACCAGCTGGGGTAGGGAACCCAAATAATACCTACCGACCACCACATGTAAGGCAAGCGAATAACCAGAACTATACCGGTACAAAGCAAAGGCCGTTCGACACTGACAATCGAAACAATACACCGCGATCGTACACAAATAGCCACCTACAAGTCGAGGGAGAAGACAATGCGACAGGAGGGGATTTTGAGTTACCTGTACTGAGAAACTAACCAGGGGTATGATCGAGAATAACGAAAGCGAAATAAGCAAATCGATAACAACAAACCACACTCATACCCCAGATACGAATGACGGTTTGGAAAACGAGTTCGAGGTCACGGACCGCGAAGTAGAGAGAAAGAGACAAGAAAGATTAGCAAATAAGAAACTGATTTCCGAGATAAATAAAAATAGTATTAGGATTGTAGAAAGTTTAGAATTAAAGTTTTTAAAAAGCGCATCACTGTTTGAAAACCCCAGGGACTTCTTACTAAGCGATGATGAAACGGGACCGACCGACTCTGAGCATAATAAGAAAGTAAGCTGTCCGTTTGTAAATATTAGAATTAATGCAGTAGATGCACAAGCGTTGATTGATACGGGCAGTGAAATATCATGCCTGAACGAATTTTGGTTTAATCAGCACGTACAGTGGCTAGGCAAAGTAGAGACATTACCAGTTTCTAACACAAAGTTACAAGTTGCTACAGGCGCAAAGCCGATTAGAATTTCAAAACAAATTTTTCTGCAAATAACGTTTAACGATTGTTAAATCGACGTAGTTTTTCTACTAATCCCAAAGTTAATCCACACTTGCATCATCGGGATCAATTGCGATGGGAAGACCTAGAAGCTAAGGTAGAAGAAATAACGATATTAACCCCAGAGCAAAGGCAGAGATTCAAAGATCTGCTCTGGAAATATAGGATTGTATTCAGAGACATGCCGGGACGCATCGATGTGTACAAACACAAACTTAAAATTAAACACGATGAGCCGTACCTCATCCGATCGTACCCGATACCAATGGCGTATCAAGAACAAGTAGCTGCGGAGATTCAACGGATGATAGAGTTCGGTATTATTCAACGATCGCGCAGCCCATACGTAAACCCGCTGGTCGTGATTCCGAAGAAAAATCGCACCGTGCGAATTTGTCTAGATGCACGTCAGATTAACAATATTATGGAGCCAGACTACGAGTGTGCTCAGCCGACAGAGCTACTATTTCAAAAATGCCAAAACGTTAAATTTATGTCAAGCCTGGATCTAACAGCGAGTTTCTGGCAGATTCCTCTATCACCAGAAAGTTGTCGATATACCGCATTCCTATATAATTCAGTCTGTTATGAATTTACAGTAACACCATTCGGGTTAAAGACCAGCCTAGCCAGCTTAGTACGCGGCCTTGACATAGTCCTCGGGGAAACAACAGAGTTTACACTAACATTCGTAGACAACCTTTTATGTATTTCACCGACGTTCGAAGATCATATCGACGGGTCCTAATGAAAAAGAGCCAACTCGCCGTGCTGGTTAGAAAAGAGCCAACTCGCCGTACGGTTAGAAAAGAGCCAACTCGCCGAATTCTATAGAAATTTCCATTGTGTTTCGGCGAGTTGGCTCTTTTCTAACTGGCCTGGCGAGTTGGCTCTTTTTCATTAGGACGCGTCGATATGTCTCATATAGAACGAGTATTACAAAAGTTTAAAGACCATAACGTCACACTTAATTTCAAGAAATCGAAGTTCTTCCAAGAAAAAGTTGATTTTTTGGGCTATACACTTACGAGAGAAGGTATCAGACCCCAGGCGGATAAGATGAAAGCGATTCAAGCATACCCGACACCTACCAACGCAACAGGAGTTCGGAAATTTCTAGGGTTTGTGAATTTTTATTCAATATTTGCTAGAAATTACGCCCACACAACCGTCGAACTACTCTCTAAATTTGAATCAGTGACAATCAGTGAATATACACTGATTTCCAGTTATAAGTATACCACTGGAAAAATCAGTGGTATACTTATAACTGGAAAACAGTGTATATTCACTGATTCGCAGTGAGTGTCACTGATTCAAATTTAGAGAGTATTAAAATTGATTCAGAAGGAAACTAAATGGGAATGGGGGGCAGTCCAAGAGGAAGCGTTCAAAAACATAAAGTCACAATTTTGTGAAGCAGTAATGCTACGTTACCCTATCCCAGGCAAACCGTTTTTCCTGCAGACCGACGCGAGCGACTACGCGATTGGTGCTGTACTGTTTCAAATCGACGAAAGCGGCGAACACGGAGTAATAGCGTTCGGCAGTCGAACCCTTAAGGGCGCCGAACTCAGCTATTTTACGACAGAAAAGGAACTACAAGCCGTAGTATGGGCACTGCAGAAGTACCGCTCATATGTGTTAGGATCGGAGATAACCATAATAACAGACCACAAGGCGTTATCATTCTTAAAATCGTGTAGACTCATTAACGCGAGACTCACTCGATGGGTAATACTGATCCAAGAATACGGGTTAGAAATAGAATACTGCAAGGGCAGAGAAAACATGGTCGCAGACGTGTTAAGCCGATACCCGTGCGACGGTAAACCTAAAGTAGAACGAGAATCCGGCATTGTTCAGATTGCGAGCATACTAGCAAAAAAACCTAACTCACAATTAGCGACAAAAATCGCGCAATTACCCGAATTACAAGCTAACGATGCCAATCTACGGATGGTAATCCGCAAGCTGCAGGAGAGTGATAATACTCGCAAAAACCGAAGGTTTAAAATACAAGATAATTTATTACTAAACAAAGCACGGAATGACGATGAATTGATGTGTTTGCCAGAATGCGTAGTAGAGGATCTAGTATGGGAAATCCACGAATTGTACGGACATCTCGGCGCTAGAAAAACCTTCAGAATGATGAACGAAGGATTTTATTATCCGAAACTGCGGAAAAAGATCGAAGCGATACTCAGGAAATGCGACACGTGTCAGCGTTGTAAAATCTCAAACCAGACGTGTTACGCCGAAAGCATATTTTATGTGATGAAACTATTCGTCGATCAGGTCAAGTATAAGAATATTTATTGAAAGGAGCAACGTTTCGATCGGCTACGGCCGATCATCTTCAGGCTAAAATACAAATTATTCTAGGTTAGATCATTCAAATTTCCCTCTCGCTTATCTCTGTTTCCAATACCTTTTATATCGATATTGTTGAATTGATTTCTGATGCCTTTACCAACTTCACTTCTCTTGTAAATGGGCGTTGGTAATACATCTCCATGTCTCAAGAAAGTCAGTTTTAGGTGGGTTTTAATAATTTTTATTTATAAAATTGGTTTAATGTCAATTTATTTTTTATAATATGTTGTTATTTTACAATAATTTCATTCGCTGTACTGGTTCTGAGTACTCACGTGTAACTTATTAATTCTAACCTAGAATAATTTGTATTTTAGCCTGAAGGTGATCGGCCGTAGCCGATCGAAACGTTGCTCCTTTCAATAAATATTCTTATACTTGACCTGATCGACGAATAGTTTCATCTACACCATGGTCACGAATCCTTTTGATGAAGCATATTTTAGTAACGATTGACGCATTTAGTAAATTTGTTAAGCTCTACCCACTTCGAAGAGCGACGGCCGAAACGACAACCCGGTGTATTTTTTACAAATACATCCCGCAATACGGTAAACCAACGCGTATCCAGAGCGATCATGGAACCCAATTTACTTCCGACAAGTGGCGAAAGAAACTAGAGAGCGAAGACGTTAAGATTGTTTTCTCTTCGATCAGACATCCACAGGGAAATATCGTTGAGAGAGTTAATCGCGAATTAGGGCGGTTCTTTAGGTCGTTTTTGCCGAAAACACACAGCGGCTGGACTACGTGGTTGCCAGCCATCGAAACGTATCTCAATGAAACTCATCATGATACGACGAATCTAACGCCAATCGAGTTGTTTTTAGGAAGAAAACCGATACGAATATGGGAAACCTGGCTGGGAGTTGCAAAAGATTATGACATCCCGCAGGCCACACAAGAGGTGCAGTTGAGACTTGCCAGAGAAAACATCGTAAAAAAAGGAAAGAGTCGAGCCACTCGTTTCAACGAATCGCATAAATTGACTAGCTTCAAAATCGGTGACTTAGTCTTAATCCGTGCATTAAATGTCTCCAATCCTGCGAAAAAACAGATTGCTAAGTTTATGGCCATTTACGAAGGACCGTATTTAATAACCGATCAAGTAGGCCCGGCGACGTTTAGGTTAGTCAACGAAACGACAGGCACCGAGCGAGGAAAATTCCACAGTAGTATGTTCCGACGGTATTACACGCGAAACGAAGCCGCGCTAGATCACCAGTTCGATAACACCACTATTCCGGAATAGGCAAACTAGAACTTGACCAATTGACTGACAGACGCTTACACAATTTCCACAGAATTACTTTCGTTATGGAGTTTGGTACTCAGACGGACACGACGACGAACCGTTGCCATGTTACCACACAGACCCAATGGGTGATCGGAGTCATCCGGTTCCCAATTCGCGGAAATGCATGGGCAGCAAGGCCATGGATGGGTGACGAAGGACCCGAATGGAGGGCTGGAGACAGCAGGAGAAACGCCAAGGTGCAGACGCCGAAACGCATGCTGCGCGTTATCTCTCGAGGTACACAGACTACGCCGAAAGAGACCCCAAAAATACGGACTATGGAGAAAGTGCAGCTCGACGAGAAACTGATAAAACGCCTGAGGACGAGACCATACCAGCCAAAGGAAGAAGAGCCACAACCCGGAACTAGTACCGGCGGGGAAACAAAACCAAATCCGATTAAGACCAAAAAGCCTAAGCCCACAATTACCAAGCTTGATAAAGGGGTGGAGTTAAGCAAATGGAAGCTCATAAAGATCGAGGCATCTCCAGTAAAGATCACGCTGAGACAAGAACGAGATGAGAACAATAATGAAACGAAAAGACCTTGGAAAGATGAAAGAGCCAGGAGTAATCTCAAACGAAAACGCAACGATAGTAGCTCCAGCAGCTCAAGCAGCTCGAGTAGTTGCAGCAATACCAGCACAAGTAGCGGATCCAGTGTCAGTAGCTCTACGACAAACAGTAGTTGCGAACAATGCATTGAGAAGCTGAAGAGGAGGGCGAACACCGTAGACCCATGAGGACCAGCAGGACCAAGCGGATGGATTTCGAGCCAACGCGAAGATTGTCACGAAACCCAGGGGGGCAATGTAACGGATCAATTAAATAATTAACATCATGCATACACATTTGAAACAACTTAGAGGCACACACACACACAATCGGTGAAATCATGGCCAGTAGGGCAAACACGACATACACACATACTTATCCGATATAACTTAGAGTCGCACACGTAGAATCAAAACAAGAACCACCACATGTAAAAAGAACAGAATACCATGTACATCATTGATTTCGAACACAAATAAATGGGGATCAGCAGGACTAACTGCGAGTATAAAAACGGTAACTTAAATTCATACGCGCTAAACCGTTGAGGTGTTCTTGGGTCGACTCCCACCACTGAAATTTCACATCCGCGATACAAAGTAGTTCCCCTATACCGAGGTTTCTTGGTAAACACAGATCTGAGGAGAGACACTTCGGTCCTGACTTCGGTCATAATAACAGTAAATTGAGTCTAAATACTAACTCGAGAGAGAGTATCAGTCCCCGGACTTTGAAATCTTTTCAATTTATTAATTTTCTTTATTTTTCTTTATTTTTCATTTGAAGAATTATTTTTCTTTAATTTTCTATTGTTGATTCACGCGGCAATAGCCTATTATTTTATATTTTTGTATTGGAACGCCGTTTTCATATCAATGTAAGTCCAGACCTCACTATCAACATAAACCTGTTCTATCACATCTTATTTCAGCTACCTTGCATATCCTAGAACTCATCCTAACCCGTAAACAGTCATTTTGGCTTTAGCACGACGGAATATTCCTCGGAATAGACCTAAGTGATCGTTAAGTATAAGATCCAGTAGTTAAGCAACGGTTTTCTCTTCGGAGTCAACTCAAGCATCTGTGTTCTAATTGTTGCTACGGTGTTATTCTGCAGATAGCATTCACGGCAGTTTTGTTTGTGAGAGTCAACATCCTACCTTACGCCTACGGTTTCTGTTATCAGTGCTGAGCACTTGGAACGGTGACGATTGACCCTTCGGGAGAGATCCGAATCCGACAAAGTGATTGTGCATTGATATCAGCAACAATAGGGCATCCTCACATGCATGCCGTCGACGTTCGTCAGAATCTGTCTAAAGGAAAAGCTGGCACGGAGATCTCTACGGAGTGATCCCTCGCATATAGTGTCTGAAGGAAACTTACCTAGTCAGAATAGATCGCGGTTCAATCAAAATTTAACCTTAAGTAGCCTTGAGTTAGAGTCACAGCAAATGCTCCAGTAAATAAATTTTCATCGATATAAGTTCGATGTGGCGCCCGACGGAATAGTGGTGTTTGCGCGTGGTCAATTAGTATCAGTCGCGGGAATTATCAGAGAAAGGCGTTACAATAGATTTCTCGCAGCACAGGGGACGAAAACAGGGACGATACAGCTCCTACCTTAAGTCGGCGATTCTCGGGTAATCCCAAAGTGGAGTGGCAATGTCTTTGGGGGCTCACTATCACACTTGGAGGTTCGGGTTCGCGGGGAAGCCGGTCGCGGCCACGTGCCAGCGGTCCGGTGGAATCGCGTTTCGGGCTCACGGGTTCACGGGCGAGGTCACGGGGCTTAATTTAAGTGCACGGGTTGCACGATGCACTGGCGAACAAATCGCGAGGTTTTGGAAGACCCGGAAGACTCTAAAGAATACTTAAAATTGGAATTTAACGCACGGCGCAACAGAGTACCTGTTGCTAGCTCAAAAACCAAGATGGA
Organism: Euura lappo; assembly: GCA_018257835.1. Taxonomy (NCBI): domain Eukaryota; kingdom Metazoa; phylum Arthropoda; class Insecta; order Hymenoptera; family Tenthredinidae; genus Euura; species Euura lappo. Next base: position 34,637 of record JAEUYN010000733.1, read on the forward strand.
AGATCACTAGGCAGATTTTGGCGAAGATGGCTAGGCTCGTCTTCCCCGCGCCAGCTGGTAGGTCAGCGGGGAAGCGGGGTGAGGTCGCTCCTTGCTCCAGTGAACCACGTGACCCTTCGGTACATTTCCTAATTCTATGCGCGTTACCGAGAGTCGCGCGAGGATATTTTCAAGCCTTCCGCGGCGTTGAGGGATGCCACAACAGGCAAAGTATTTGCCACGTTACAACGCAATACTAGTACACAGTACAAGAAGTATTAGTATTCAATACACGAAGTACTAGTACTCAGTATACGAAGTACTGCTGTTTCGTATACTAAGTATTGCAATTTGTGTACTAAGTACTCGGATCCCGTGTACGATGTACTGAGATCACAGTACTTTTTTTCGGTATCGGATTATGCTATCATAATATAATGAAATGGTTATTCTAATAACGGAGGAACAATTATATAACAAAACATAGAATTACATAAAAAATATAATTGTTCAAAAAATAATTCATGTAATACACACGTAATTATTCTGATTCTTCTTCACCACTACTGGTACGTCGAAAAATCTGGGGGTGGAAGCCATCATAAAAGCAACTGCAGCACAAAGACTTACGACACCACGAACATAAGGTGAACCAAATACCACCGCGACCACATTTAACCTTGCGAATCTTGTCAGGAAAGTAAACTTCGTTTACATTAATTATTTTTTCAACAATTACATTTTTATGTAATTTTATAATTGTGCCTTCGTTATTAGAATAACCATTTTATCATATTATTATAGCGTAATGACGTTCATGTAGTGTATAATGTATGCAAATAAAACTGGTAATACATATTTTTAGAATCGTCTTATTGACCTGCATATGCGAAGTCTTATCAGAGATTGAAAATATATATGAAAAATAAATTGAAAAAAAAATGTACGGAGACGCGAACCGTGAATCTTCAGCATTCCACTCCGTCGTCTTACCGGGTCAGCTACGCCAGCTCTTGGTTCTAACGTCCACGCTTAACGGAGTTGACGCGCGAGCCCCACTTCGCCGAAAATCTCAAATTTTCAAATCGCGATATCTCAGCAACGAAGGCCTCATTCAATCAAAAATCAAAAACCACGTTACTTCGGAGGTCTTAATCTTTCACCACGTGAAACGGGAACCCGATCCGCGACATCGAGGGTCCCTACTCTCTTGTAAGTTCAAAGAAACTGATCTAGAATTCTTGGAGTGCTTGAGTGCGTCCGCCCAATCGCTGTCGCTTTGGAAAGAGTCCAAGGTGAGAAGAACTGCTTTTACGGCGAGTAACTACCGATTTCGGTACAAATCAAGATTCGCGGCAGCGAATCGCCGCCAAGTACCCGAAGGCGCGAGAGCTAGCTGGGAATTATTTTCTGCGACTAACTAGTGTAAGGAGAGAAACATAGTCCCGGTGCTGGCAGTGTTGTTACCGCTGTACGGAGCCCTTTGTTTACCTCATTGCAGACAGCAGAGATTAGGACAGTTGGCTTCGGACTGTCGTACGGGATAGACGTGTTATAGAGATAGAGTCCTGTATTTCTGTATCAGTTCTCTCACCTTACATCAGAAGTGGGATTAACCTTCAATGCCCGATGTATCGCGCGGCTGATTGTTCAATGATTTTTTTATTTTCATTCATTGTCAGACCTACTAAATTGAGTGCTGTGAATGAGTAATGAATCATGGTCAGGAACGGCCGAGCCTATGTCACATAATCAGAATTGTTTAATTCCCGTGGAATCCCGTACGACGGAAAGAAGGATTGACATGCAAACTTGGGGCCTCTGTCAGTGGAACAGCAACCTAACTGTGTGCCTCTGCTGGTATGGATAGACATGCAAACTTTGGGCCTCTGTCGGTAGAGCGGCAGGCTCGCTGTAAGCGTCTGCTTTGATATGAAGCCGTGAATTTAAACAATGGGTGATTCTGGTACGACTTCTGTACCTCCATGTGTGAGCTCAGTCGAAGGCTGGCAATATGTTACCGTTGGCCGAATTGTTGACATGAATAGCATTTCAAGGCCGTCGATGTAAGCGTTGAAGGTGGTTAATGAGCTAAATCTTTTCCTATTTTGCCTTGGCTGAATATCGCTCCAAGATCGTACTCGGAAGCGTCTCTCGTTAAAATGAAAGGTTTGCAGAAATTTGAGTATCGGAAAATTTCTTGAAGGCACTCTACTACGCCGTGAAGACAGTCGCGTGAGATTTCGGATGCTAGCTGGTGTTCGAAAGTCTAAATGAACAGGGTGTTTTCTCTCATTTTTTTTTCGTTTCCATACGTTGCTTAGGCAATTCGCGATTCCGGTCGTGCTACAGATGAAGAGTCTGATTTTCGCTTGATCAAGGGGTTTGTTTCTTGTTTCTTGATTTCTTTCGTGTGTACTGTTGACTTTCTGTATTGCTTGATGTGTGGAGACATCACATTTGAGATGTACACGTGGTTCGCAAAATGTGTATAACCTAGTTTGTCGCCAGGTAGATGGAATTAGTGTGTCCAGCTGCTAGGTCTACAACTGCTTCTTTTTGACTTCTTGTTTCTTTGTCTCCAACGAAAAGAGAAAGTTTATTGTGAATATCCTGAAAATCGAATTGAATAATATCTGTTTGGGCACAGAAAGACGAAAGGTTCAAGGGCTGGCTCATCATGGGCAGCCTAGATCAGGTTGCACCCTCTCTGTTGTAGCATTTGAATCTTAAGCTTTTTCTTTAGGTTACTAGGCGTTGAAAGTCATGACCAGGAGCCGTTGCTAGAGAATCGTCCTGCGTGTCAATTTTTCTTGTGTCCATTATGAAATCGTGACGACTTCGTGATTGGATATGTGATGTTTGTCCTTGAGTTCGTAGACTTCTGCTGAAGTCATCGCTGGTCTCTTTGTCTCAACAGATGTTCGTTCGGTGTTAATGGTTGTCACGTATGCGAGTTCGTGGCGATTCGCGACTAGGGATTTCGCTGAAATGGCACCCTCGCCTAGCTTTTCGTTACTAGCTCTGATCGGTGTAGCTTCAGTGATTCTGACTGGACCTCATATGATGTTTTTGCCAAAGTTTTTTTGTTTCTGGATTGGCTTCGAAAGCAATAATCACGTTTTCTTAGTACATACATACAGAAGTATTGTATTTAAAGTTACATTTGTTTGGTTGAAGGAGGGTTGTGCACAAGTTGTAATTTTGTTGGTTAATCACTGATCAGAATACTTGAAATGTCGGATGCTTTACCTGTGTTCCAGTTTTACTTGAGAATTTTGAAACATGTGCTGAGATCTGTCGCGCTCGTGGGTAAACTTCGTATCGTTGTTGTTATGGTTTTACAGGGATCACGCTTTTGATTTCTGATCATGGGGGTGAGCCTTTCACGTTGACTCATGTCGACTCTTCGGTGGGCGTCCCCTCGATTTGAAATGAATTGTGATCGCCAATTCGCGTTCACTCCGATTGGATAGACACAACGTTGAAAACAAAAACAAAACCAAAGTGCATATCTTTGGGATCTAAGAAGCAATTGGAACCATACTGTGGAAAATACCATTAGCGCTAAAATCAAGTTATCTAATACGCTGCGATGAGAAAAAAATCGTGATCTTGGTTGTGATCGCCGTCAAACGTGTCAAAGGGCTCTCAATCGGCTGATGGGTTAATGTACGAGTCGTGTGTCAAAGATTCATCTCATAAATTGTACAATCAAATTTGTTGTATGTGATACGTGAACCTTGCTTTTTGACTCAACGCTCATTCTCTAAGCAGGCTGATCTTGAGGCTCTGACACAGATTATTGAAAATCCTGCGAATTCAGGAAGGGCTTGGAATTTCAGCTAGATTCTTGACACTAAAAATCAAATCGTCACTAGAAATTCAAAGAATTCACGCACCTCATAGATTTTGGAGTCTGAAAATCAGTTATCATGAAATATGAGCGGACGAAATTGATAAATGTGATCATCTCATCCAGAATATCAATCCGAATATTGTTGAATCGTTTCGCTAAATAGAGCACTACTTCTGCTTGCATTTGAACTGTTGTTATTACGAACGTCGAAAAAAGGTCCTGAACTCAAGGTGCCGTTTCCTTTAACAGGGAAGTTGTTAATGACCAAATAGATCTTGTTACGTATGTTAGCGGGATGACGGTCTCCGGGTCGTTTGGCTCGCAGGTGGCTCGTGGCTCGTGGTTGATGGCCACCAGGTCGTCTTGTACGCGGTTGAAGGGTTTGGAATCATCTAATTCGCAGATGATGTCCGCAAAGTCATCCAGCTAACCGATGTTAGTCTCCAGGTTGCGGACTCCGAGGCAACTTTGTGGCTTTTGAGTTCTAGGCCATCTGGTATGCAGATAACAATATCCAGTTGATCTGTCAACTACCAGCAGATTCGCTGATTCCGGATTACTGCCGTGATCGCTGGAAAGGTTTGCTGGCGTTCCGGGGATATTCGTCTCAAATCACTCAGTCGGGACTTGAGATACGCACTGCAAGTGGCAGCTTCTGAGGGTCACCTGTGACGTCTTTCATAACTGACATCTCAGGATCATATTTGAAAAAGCGGTCGTGGACGCCGCGGTGTCAGGAGAGGCCGTGTAAGGAGAGAAACATAGTCCCGGTGCTGGCAGTGTTGTTACCGCTGTACGGAGCCCTTTGTTTACCTCATTGCAGACAGCAGAGATTAGGACAGTTGGCTTCGGACTGTCGTACGGGATAGACGTGTTATAGAGATAGAGTCCTGTATTTCTGTATCAGTTCTCTCACCTTACACTAGTTATACCTGTAAGCATGGTGTCATAACTCCGGAACGCGTGAATATTTTCCGCTAAAATTTACAGGACAGAAAATCCCCCCCCCCATATGACCTCGTTGTATAAATTTGATCACAATCGGTCAACTGGTTTTCGAGATATTAATTACGAAAGTTGATGAAAAAGCATCGTCTTCTCCGTCTTCTTCGCCCAATTTTTTCGCTAGACGCTGGGTATCGACATCGATTTCGATCGAACGGCTGTACGTATCGACTTGGGATTTAAATCCTGGTTATGTTCCGTAGAAATCTCGACCCCTATTGATTTTGAGCCGAATCCGATCTCTTACTCGGTCGGTATAAGTAAATAAGATCGCGGAGTGATAATTCACAATATGGCCGCCCATCAGCGCTGCTCGCGGCTCGCCGTAATAAAATGCCAATCAACTATCTATGATCCAGTTGACTCTCGGTCGATAGAAAAATCGACGAAAATCATTTGGTTATACCATAACCTTAATGTCTGCGCGAATGCGTAATAGGATATAACCAACAATGAAAAAAAAACCTTAATGTATGTATCAATAATATATTGTCAGTGATTACGACGTGCTTTGTGCTGTGTTAATACTTTAAATCGGGTATCAATCAATTGAGTGTGTTCTGGGTGATTACACATCATTATCAGAAAATTGCATAATAACCTCAAACCCAGTTTCAAGATACTGGAACGATCAGCACTGTCCCCGAGAGATTCGTCCAACAGTTCTACATTGCCGATACGGAAAAACGATTTGATTGAACGCCGAAGATTTGTCAAGGTAGACTTGAAAAAAAATGCTGGGGATTAGTCATCGCCACGAGACATACTACACATACATAGCTACTCGACGACATACATAATTGCTCTGCCAAAGAATCCGCCAGTTCTGAATCACCGAGGTTCCGGAACAAAGAATAAAACTGCTTCGAATCACGGATCGCAATGGCCATAAATATCTAGAGTCAGTGTTTCACCTTCTTAAACCGTTTCATACAAGCCGAACCAGCCAATCGTCGTTTGTAACACGCTGAGAATGATTAATTGGATAATCAACGGAGCTGGTGAAACCGCCACACAGATCAACGAGAAGAATTTATTCCGAATCCTTTGGTACGCCACGAAAAGCACAGTTCGTCCGAATTCTAAGAATCTCTCCACAGTGCATTAATTCCAGTCCCACAGAAACTCTATAACGGTAAAATTTTGAACCAAAGCCTACGATGTTTGTCAATTAATATGTGTGATCATGTATCTGATCTTCATAAAACAGCGAGAGTCACACACCATCCGATTTACCGACGTTACAAGATGAAATACGCATCTTCTGCATCTGACACCTTATAGACCTCCGGCTATCTGCGTTCGAGGTTACATTACGACCAGAGCCGTTACTTGCAATTTCACCGAGCCAATCATAATTTGCAATACCTAGGTAACGATCGATGCGATAATATACGGCACGGACAAATACACTACGCAGAGCGGCTAGCTCGAAAAGTGAGTGACTCAGTTGATTTTATTGAAGGTGAAACGAAAAGTTTATAACTGCTACCTACAATGTATATTGATATACATTGATTCATATGAGTAATGGAGTAATTTGATCTATACAGGACAACGATAGTCACACATCATCTGACTGACCGAAATTTCAGGATGGAATACTTATCGTCTGACGCCTCACAGTCGTCCGGCTATCTGTGGTCGACGTTACATTACGACCTAAGCCGTTACTTGCAATTTCATCGAGCCAATCAAAATTTGCAATACCTGGTGAATGATCGATGTGATACTGCACAGACGGATACACTATGCAGAGCGGCTTGTCGAATGCATCCTACACCGATCATCACGCCCGGCTCAGCTCTATACTCACAAACTAAGTAAGTAACTTTATTTTATCAACGGTGGAACGAAAAATTTATAACTGCAATATGTATGTCTAAGAATTGATTATTTGTAAAATAGGTGGATGAGATTACCACGGATCGAGACACGGGGTCGCAGAGTTAGACCAAATCAGAATAGCCGACCTTCCGAAACGGTCGTTACAATACGTACGTCACAAAAAACAATGATTGCTACAACATCCGTGCAAAGCACGAGAAGAAAGCTGAGAAAAATGAACAAATCGATCACCATGACTCAGCCCCAACAGTATCCAGGACTGTGAGTAAATACTTGACTAGATATTAAATGTAAATTCGAGATAATATACCTCAGAATATAAATGCTAGACCAATACATTGCGATAAAATGATTTCTCATCGTTGCTCGTGTTATTTGGTCTGTTCCCTTACAGTGTTTCCTGGATTCGTACACTCATACATCAGCTGCATAGAGAAACATCATTGCTCGTCGGAAGAAACAACGTTCCAGACAAAAGGTGAGCCTGCGTATGCTCGGAACCTTCTGATGTCCATAGATCCTTGTGTTGTGAACCAAATTCCGCTACATTAACTGATACTAATTGTGCCTACTTAGCCATCGTCTCTCATGAACTCGCATTCATGTTATTATCTTAGACGCTCGTTGGCTCTAATATTCCAATCTAACTGTGATATAATTCGTTAAGGTATAATTGTGTGTATTATTGTCAATTTGCCCTGAGGCTCTGTCAGGCCATGGCATGATGAACTAATATCTATCTATCTATCTATCTATCTATCTATCTACTCACGACTAACATAATAACGCTCAGTTGTATTTGTTTCGAGCACTTCGTCCACCCACACAAATCAGACCTGTATGTTGTTTGTTAATTTCTCACCATTAATAAACAACTGATAACCTATTTGACACCATACCTGTTCACCTCTTCATAACAATACCAGTCATATTTTAATCATTAATAGGCACACATGCATGTCACAAATTTCAGACGCTATCATAGAATGCCATTGTTTATCAGCAAACTGGTAGAAAATAAAATGAAGTATAAATCTGGAAACAGGCCTGTGAATACCAAAGATGAGGTAGGATTGACCTCGTAGAATCGATCAACTCACTTCTGATATCGACACTGGATTATCATCTGATACTAGGAGTACAACTGAATATTGATACCACTGTACAGTTGCCGATGACATTAAACATACATCAAACATACAAATCAGATAATACTATTCATCATTAGTTAGAACAGACTGTGACAATATAGAAAATGGAATGATGTACAGATAGGTGTTACGATCGCAACTTTAGCTTATCGTACCTAAATTCATTTTTCATTTTTATTTTATTTTCGTCTAACGGACAAATAACGCAGTGCGGCCGCACTTGAGTGTAAACCTAAGCGTTATTTATTACGGTCCGTTAGAACGTCGTTTCTTTTACATTCTTTCGAATATTGTATTTCTTTTAGTTATTTATCACCTCCTTGACTGGCTAAACGGCACGTATTCCCCGATAACTAGGCTAGGCTAGTGTTACAAACGGTCAGTACTTGGAACCATGGGGTTTTGCTGACGCTGAACACCCATGCTTCGCCTATAGTCCATTCGAAATAACTCTTTGTTGAAATTACCAATTATTACAAGAGTAAACCTCAAAATCCGCTAGAGATAAGACTTCACCTGATTAGTTACCTATTAAGGAATGCTTGATGAGTGAATGCTGTTTATCTCTAAGCCTAAATTTAATCATTATTAAATCATAAGTTACAGTGAACAGACTATAGCCGCTGGAGGTGGAGTAATGAGCCGCAGCACGCGCACGGGGACTCCTAAGTAAGTCCCTACGCCTAACCAATTAGGAGGCGAGAAAAGTGCTGAACTTGCAGTTTGGCAGGCGCGCATTAATACACTAGAGTCCACCTCAGGAGTCGTGCACTTGAAAATTCGTCTTTCGTCTATCAAGCCTCATAGTGAGCAGTCGTAGAGAACCGGGATAAATCTAGAGTCACAAAGTTCGGAATAACCGCCCTTACAACCTTGTGTTAGCATAGGATCACGGCCCGAAGGAACTCTAATCTCGTCATCTAAATTCTTTTTCAATTCATTATTTCAACACTGAAGTTCGGTATCAGTCAGTGTTCAGCTTCCTGCCCTTCTTAACAGAAGGTAGTTTTAAGTGATTATAATATTCCATTTTAACATTTTCAATTCCATTATCTTTTATCTTTCGCAAAATTAGAATCAGTGCTTTAAACTCTCTGCATAGTTTCAATCGCCTAAATAACGTGCTTGATAAAGACCCTGGACTGAGACATATTACATCAACAGTGTATTAGTGGAACGTGCGTCTGCCAACCTGCACAGCAGCCCGCCGGTACGCAACAGCAGCCATACACCTACACCTACACCTGTGGCTCATTCCTCCACTCGCCGAAAGCTAAGTCTCGACGCTCGTTAAAATCTGTTTCATTTCCATTTTTATGTATTTTGTATATTATTAATCGTTAGGAAATTAGAATTATTGCAAGATTGAAGCGATATAGAAGGATTAAAAATCAAGAGAATTCCATAAATTAGAGTTTGATTTAATAGAAGAAAGTTATATTACTTTTGTAAAATTATACTGACTGACCGTTAGTAGCATTATATTTATCCGTGTTTCATTTTATTTTATAATTCATGCAACTATTACTCATTGTGTAGTAGTTGCACTTCATTGACTTTATTAATCGTGAAGAATATATTTCAACTTTTACCTAATTAAACATCAATTTATTTTCAAAATTACCTTTCTTTTAGTTTAATTTAGTTTCAGCCCTATTAATAATTTGCTTAAACAATAACGGGCCTGTATAGGACGTTGAACAACCTCGGATCCCATCGGGTGATTCAATTATAACATTCCTGACAGAATCACTCATAAAAAAGATTGTTCGTAAGAACAATTGTTCATCTTGTAGCGAGTAGCATAACACCTGGTTATTTAGATATTTAATTATTTATTTGACTTGTTCGCTCGGACTAGCCGCTCGTAACAAGAGAATTGGTGTCAGAAGTGGGATTCTGAATTGTTTAAATATTGTTTAAACAAATTGAAAAAAAAAAAAAAAAAAAAAAAATAATTTTTTTTATTTATTTTTCAAAATTTTTCAAGATATTTCATTTTATTAGACACACAATTCTCACCCTTCAATCCTTTGCATTGTTTCAATCTTGCAAGGAATTACCAAATTTTCCGTGTATATATTATATATAATTATAATTAAAAATGCCAAACGATAACAACTCAGGAGCAAATAATAACGGCTCGAACATGGACACGACCGCTAACATGAGCGAATTCATGACGTCCATGGTAGGATGCTTTTCGTTACAACAGTGTGTAATGGGTATCGGAACCTATGATGGTAGGACCAGCTCATTAAAAGATTTTATTCAAGACGTGCAGAACGGCGCGGCTTATGTGCCAGCAGCCTCAGAATCAATTTTTGTACAAAATATTATAGGTAAATTGAAAGGAGCAGCTCGTGACAGTGTAAACGGAAAAAGTTTTGCGACAGTAGACGAGCTGATTAAACACCTTAAAAAGAGATTTGTTAGAGGCAAAGATTACCCTTATTACAGCCACGAGATAGAAAGCATTCGGATGAAAAGAGACGAGTCCGTTAGTGACTTTTACGATCGATTGAGTCTGTTGATTACTGCTGCAAGGATTTGTCTGGTTGACGAGTTCGGGAATGATAATCTGGAGGCAATGCTGAGACCTTTGATGCGTTGTGCATTAAAAGCGTTTTTGCGTGGGCTACCGGACGACTTGTCTAAATTCGTGATTAGTAGTGATCCAAAGACGATAGAAAAGGCTTACGAATTAGCTTTGCGAATCGAAGAACAGGATAGTAGCGGAACAGCGCGATCGGTCGAAAAAAATAAATCAATTATTCGATCTAGTTCTCCTAGCAACGGTTACTGGGACAGAAATCCGCGTGAATACTCCAATTACTACGTCACCGAAAAATCGGGAGAACAGACTAGCGGAACGACAGCTAGCGCGTCGAATTCATCGGGCGGTATTCTCCGACGGCAAAACGTAAGTGAATCGCGACGGACGACCGAGTATCCTTACAATCCAACGGACCACCATTATCAATCGCCTTATCCGGGATTTCCACATCCGGGATATTTTCCTCCCTATCCTTACGCATATCCACCTATGCCATTCTATCCCCCTTACGGATACCCGCCATATTACCCACCGCGAAGACCTAACTCACCGGGAACCTCTAGAGACAACGAAACTAGACAGACGCAGAGATCAAATTCACCGGGTTCAGATCGTCGATTGTTCGATTGGACAAAGCCAAGTGACCGAGGAGGCTGGAGACAGCCGCCGCGAGACCCTGGAATGCGATCGCGGTCACCTTCCCCGAATAATTATAAAACAACAGAACATTTAAACTCCGAGTCGACCCGACGACAAGACGCAGCGACGGGTCCAGCGACATCCGAGCGTCACCCGTCGGTAAGGTTCGCGACGACGGACGACGAGTCTTATCGTGCGGAGGAGATAAAGAAGCACCAGTCATAAGAATCAAATCACCGGAATTAAAATTTGGAAGCGGATTCTTCCTTGTAGATACCGGAGCGGACATTAATTTAATAAAAGCAAAATCATTAGATCCAGACGTTCGTGTATTCGTGAGAAATTCCGTTTTAATATCAGGAATAACCACTGACCAATTAGAGACATTGGGTAGCGCGAATGTAACATTACAAGGACAACCACACGTTTTTCAAGTGGTTTATAGATCGGATTTTCCAATAGTTTGCGACGGAATCTTAGGAAAAGATTATCTGAGGAAAGAACGAGCCGAAATTTCGTTCCACCATAACACCGTAGTTACGAAATCGGAACCAATCAGACCGCTTCGATTCGAAGGTGAAGATTCAGACCCAGAGCTTAAAACCAAGCCACCGAATAAACGTATTTTCAGAATAAAGGCTCGAACCAGACAAGTTATCGCCGTAGATGTCAAAAATACGAATCTGAAAGAAGGGTATTTACCACAAATACCCTGCGGTAATCAATTATACATAGGCGAAGCAGCCGTTAAAGTAAAATCAGGCGCGTGCCATGTATTAGCAATTAATACTTCCGATAAAGATCAAGATATCGAATTAGAACCGCAAGAATTGATACCTTTTGAGTATCACAATTGTCCAGAAGAGCTTGGATACGATTCAGACTCTGGCGAAGAACAACCACCACCAATAACAACAGGTAGGTTTGAAGAAACTTTATCTAAATTACGTTTAGATCACCTAAATGAAGAGGAGAAAAACCATGTGTTGGATTTGATCGAAGAATTTCCACAAATTTTTCATTTACCGGGAGATAAATTAAAATTCACACCAGTAACCAAACATCGTATTCCAACAAAAGACGATATACCGATTAACACGCGACAATATCGTTTTCCTCCTGTTCATAAGGACGAGATCAAAAGACAGATAGACTTGAAAATTGAGAATAATATCATAACGCCGTCAGAATCACCATATAATTCACCGTTGTGGATTGTACCTAAAAAGCCAGATTCCAAAGGGAACCTGAGGTGGCGGATAGTTATGGATTACCGCGAGTTGAATGATAAAACAATCGGAGACGCGTACCCTTTGCCGAACATTACTGATACATTAGACCAATTGGGCGGAGCCATGTATTTTTCAACTTTTGACTTAGCCAGTGGATTCCAACAAATCGAAATGGATCCGCGAGATCGAGAGAAAACCGCTTTTACAACACCACACGGGCATTACGAATACCTTAGAATGCCTGAAGGGCTTAAAAATGCACCCGCCACGTTTCAAAGGTTAATGGATCAGGTATTACGCGGATTACAAGGAACGGAGTGTTTCGTTTACCTGGACGACATTGTTGTCTACGCGAAAGACCTTAAGGAACACGAAAATAAAATCCGACGATTGTTTTCTCGTTTAGCCGACGCGAAATTAACTTTACAACCGGACAAATGTGAATTTTTGAAGACCGAGGTTGCCTACCTGGGTCATGTAATTAGCCGTGAGGGAGTTAAGCCTGATCCCAAGAAGGTCAGAGCTGTGAGAAAATTTTCCCGTCCTAATACTCCCAAACACGTGCGACAATTCTTGGGACTGGTCGGTTATTACCGTAGGTTCATCAAAAATTTTGCGCGTAAGGCTAGAGCCCTAACGAGACTATTGAAAAAGAACGCTAAATTCGTTTGGGGTAAAGAACAACGCAAGAGTTTTAGATTATTGCGGAAAGCCTTATGCACAGGACCGATATTACAGTTTCCAGATTTCGCGAAACCTTTTAAGGTAACAACAGACGCATCAGATTACGCGATCGGAGCCGTATTGAGTCAAGAAGTTGATGGCTGCGATTTGCCAGTTGCTTATTTATCAAGAGCTTTAATCGATGCTGAGCAAAATTATATCACCACCGAAAAGGAATGTTTAGCTGTTTTGTACGCAGTTTTGCATTTTAGACCGTATTTATACGGAAGAAAATTTGCTCTGGTTAGCGATCATGAACCATTAAAATGGATCAATTCAGTCAATGATCCAGGACAGCGACTTTTACGTTGGAGATTTAAACTCGCGCGAAATTACGAGTACGAGTTCGAACACAAACCGGGAAAACTCAACGTAAATGCAGACGCGTTGTCTAGAAATCCGGTTAGGAGTGATCAATCGTCAAGTTCGAGTCATAGTGATAGCTCAGATGAGAATTTTTCCGACGATGAATCAGAGTCAGATGAAGAACAAGTATATTTGGTAGAATCATTGCCAACTTATTCAAAATTCATCAAATTATTAGAATCAAGAGAAATAAAAAATCCGGACATTGTAGAAGTCCACGAAGATCTTTTTAATTTGAATGACAATTATGCACATGCCATTTCGACAGACTTCGGTCTAGGAGCAGGCATAGCGTTAGAATTTCGAAACAGGTACGGAGTACCTGAAGAACTCAAAAAACAGGCGAAATTGCATGGAATAGCGAAACAAGAATTACCAGATAGGAATATCTATCATTTAATGACCAAACATCAGCGCAGTGGTAAACCAACGTGTGAAGACATGTATCTGACTCTGATTAATTTGAGGAAACAATTGGAGAAAGATAACGTAAAATCGATTAGCATGCCAACGATTGGTTGTGGTCTGGATAGATTACCCTGGAGTAAAGTACGCGCAATGCTGTGCTTGATTTTCAAGAATACCGGAATTAAAGTAACAGTATGTACCAACATCAGACTAAAATCTAATGAAGATATAGAAGTTAAGGTAATGCCGATTACGCGACAATCTAGTAAGCGGAAGGAGCAAGAAAAAGAAAAAGCTCAAGCACAGGCTACAGGAACAAAATCACGTAGGCCATTAGCTAGATCAATTTCAGAAGTGCCTAAAACAAAACCAGTAGGTATCCAAAAGAGAAATAGATCCAAAACATTACCAGAGTTAGATGTTAGTGCAATTGCGTTGCGCACGCGTTCCAAAGCAGATCCGTCGAGTTTACAAAATCCAAAATTGACTAAACCACAAAAACCGAGTTCAATCCCTAAACCAGGATTTTCAAGACCAAGTCATAAAGCAATTTCAGACAGTTCCGACAGTGACGATAGACCGACTCAAGGATCGAAATCGAGTTTGATCCCTAAACCTACAGTGTTAGGGGCGAAACCCTCTTTAGATCCGATAACTGAGAGGACGTTCGAAGATTCAGCTGCAGACGAATCTTCTGACCCGCCGGCCTATCGTAAGAATAGAAGTATTTTGCCAAATTTAGGTTTTGACACTTCAACCGTACATTTACCATTAGCTTCAACATCAAAAACACAGACGACTGAGAAACGTGACAATATGCCGACAGAATCAGAAGTAGAAGCAGACGATGAAAATATTGGTATAGAGATTGACGCGCAAAACAATAGCAGTACTAGCGAAGAGTTAGACGACAACGTTTTCACCTTTAGACCCCCTGTAAACCTTGGAGGTTTACATGAGACTGATGAGGACAACCCCATCGACCTAAGGGAACTCAATGAAATTCGAGAGTCTATCGGTCGTTTTAACAAATCACTTCACGACAAAAGCATAGTACACAACGACGATGAGCAATATTCGTTTGCGTTACCGAGAGCCATATCAGTAGACAAGGACTTAGATGAAACATCTAGGAAAATTCTAGCAGAACAAGATCCGTTCAATGATGAGACATTAGATGAAGAATTGAACGATAGAATTAACAAGTTATTGCAGAAAGCAGACAAGGCCGCGAAACAATCTGTGCGAACTGCACCAGCTGTCGACATTCCGAGAAATCCGAATGAAACAATTATTAGACAGCCGATGCACAGAGCAGGGCTCCCAACACCGTTAGTTGCACCCCGTCCGATAGCACTTTCCACCCCCTACCCAGGTATAGGAGGTCAAGAAACACGTGTTAGGCAGGACAATGAGGTAGTAAACCCACCACGGGTAGTAAAAGCACCCAGACGATTGGAGCAGCAGTTAGTTTCGGAAAAGGCTTCACCTTTCATACAAATAACTGAAGAGGTTTTGCCAGAAATAACATCAAGTTCACCTTTGAATATCCCAAGTCACAAAAACAAAAGACCAAACCAATTGACAAAAGGTTTACCTTCGAAAACCAGCGTGATATCGACTAGAGAAAATTTGACTTACGTTAGAGACAATTACGTGCACTTCACATCAATAGATTCAGAAATAAGCACGCCAATTTCAAAATTATTAGCTGATTTGGACATCATACATTTTGACGACCAGCGCGAAGAAAAACCAAAAATAGGGCAAGTTTTCGTAACAAAATACGGAAAACATCAAGTCTTCAGCGTGGTAGTTAAGAAGAAGTATTATGACCAAATTATGTTGGGAAATGTAGTTTTGGGATTGGAAAATTTGAGGATATTATTGGAACATTTAGAAATTAAAAATTTCAGAATTTCAAAATCGGGAGATTTTACCGACGAATTAATAGAAGAAAATTGGTTAGAAATTTTGAAGGAAAGTTTCGAAGATAGTGACATTAAAATCACGATTTGTAACGGTGTAACAGAAGTACCCCCTGAGGAAATCCGATCAGACATCATCGCAGAAATGCATTGTAGTATGATAGGAGGTCACAAAGGGATTACCAAAACCTACCGTAGGATTCGCGAGCGATTCTACTGGCCGAAAATGCGAGATGATATAACATCTTTTATCCGCAAGTGTAGTAGCTGCCAAGAGCAAAAACTAGTTCGCATAAAAACTCGCGAACCTATGCAAATAACAGATACGCCATCAGAACCGTTCGAGAAAGTATCCCTCGATAGTGTAGGCCCACTTCCTGCTACACCTAGCAACAACAAACATATATTAACTATGCAAGACAATTTGACGAAATATTGTTTAGCCGTACCAGTACCAGACATCAAGGCTGTAACAATAGCACACGCCTTAGCTAAATCTTTAATTTTGCAATTCGGAGCCCCGCGAGTCGTATTAACCGACAGAGGAACTAGTTTTGTAAATAAAGTATTTAGAGAATTGGTTCGGTTATTCAAAATCAAGCACATAACGACGTCAAGTTACAGACCACAATCAAATGGCGCCCTAGAACGAAGCCATATAGTGTTGACCGAGTATGTTAAACATTATCTTCAAGAATTTGACGATTGGGATCAAATAGTACCATTTGCTATATTTTCCTATAACACGTCCGTGCACGAGGCTACCAACTTTACCCCTTACGAACTAGTATTCGGAAGATTAGCACGTTGCCCCACCTCGTTCCCCGAAAGAAAGAAGGAAGCTACTTACAACTCTTATCTGAGTGATCTGACTTTAAGAATGCGAGAAATGAACGATCTAGCGAGGAAAAACTTGATAGAAGCTAAAGAAAGGTCAAAGATCACTTACGATCGGAAAGTGAACCCATTTAAGGGTCGGATAGGGGACATGGCACGCGTATTGATAGACGTACGGAAAGGAAAATTTGGTAAAAGATATGCAGGTCCATATAAAATTGTTAAAATTTTAGAAAATAATAATGTAGTTTTAGAAATGGAAAATGGAATGAGATTTGTGAAGCACACAGACAAGCTCGAATTGGCACATTAAGACACCCAAAATTACACAACTCCTGACAAAGACAGAAGACAAAACTAGCTTCAAACAAGTGCTATGCACTATGAGAAATTTCCTATAGTTTGAAGTAAAACAATTACAATCACAACCCACAACAAACACATTCGTAAAACTGACAAAGTCGAAATTTTTTTTTTTTTACAAAACACAACAGAACGTTCGTTAAAAATTCATACACCGACATTCATATACGACACGCGGAGAAGCAAAGCACAAAAGACCGATTGATTAATTGGGAATCAAATTGACTTGAAGAATTGCTTTAACCACAGCACTGAAGATGAAGTATTACGTGTCAGTGTTAATGTTATTCGCGAATACAACCGCGACCGACGATGAACAGACAGATGATTATGAGGACGTAATCAATAGACAGTAGCCCGGGTTCATATTTTGAAACGATACATAACATCAAATCTAAACGTGAAGAATGGAAAATCGTTTTCTTCATTGATGCACGGAGATTAGACAACGGGTTACCTGAAAGATTCAAAAATGCCAGATTAACAAATGCCATCGGCATCAATACGAATTACGAGTTTTGCATTTGTTTTAGCAAAAAAAAAAAAAACGGGGGTATTGAGATTTTGCGGACAGTCCACCAGACGCAATCCGTACCAGACCATCGAGATTGATTTTAATTTTTTTATGTAAGAAATTTAATGAAAATTGGGTTTTAAATTTTTATTTTTATTTTATTTTTTTTTTATTGGAAAAAGATTTTATTGGGAAAAGTGGATTTTTAATTGGAAATTTAGACACGTAATTGTCTGGTGCTATGACACCATGAAGGAAAACCTCTAAGGCAAATACGTGAAATAGAATAAAATATTTTATTAATTATATATGTGAAATTTTTATGAAATTTTTTTTTAAATAATTTTTTTTTATATTTAGAGGTTTAGAATAATTTGATAAAATTCACAAATAGCAAATTGTTTCACCAAGCGTCGTGTTACAGATGTGTTATCATCACGAGGTTACCCTAAGTAATACGAATCTTTTGGATAATTGTAAATTTTAAATAAGCCCATTGTGAATTTTATTAAAATTAGAATTAGTTATTTTAAAATTATGTAGTGTTATGAAAATTAAAATTATTAGTTGGCAGTGTGCTGTCTTAGACGCCGCACCCGAAAGTTATAGTTATTAAAATTATTATTATTATTTTTATAAATTTATTATTTGTAGAACGTTAGTGTACACAATAGGTATTAGGGGAATGAGAGTAGAAAACAACAAGCGATTGTCAATCCCGGCGTACTCTTCTGGACGAAGTGGGAACACTACATGAGGGTATTGAGGACATGGACATCGAAGAAGCCATCATCCACAAAGAGAGGGACCCGATGCAATCAAATGTGATGCACCTGAAATTCATCAAGGAAGCTGAGCGGACATTTGAAGCAAAGTAATCTGAACACCGAAAGCGGAAAGCGAAAAGCCTCAGAACGTGCACCTCACGAACTAAATTAGGTGTATTATACGTCCCTGCTGGATCACCAAGAAGACCTACACCACCTGATCTAGTACCCGGACACACCAACAGAAACCAGTACAATTACCACCGATTGTGAGAGTGTCATGTAATCATAAACCACTTGACTCTCCAACAAACGAGCAAGACCGAAAGTGATGGAAGTTATCAACCACAGAGACATCCTAAGTAGCGACGGCTTGCAAAGGCCTGAAACTACTAATTCTCAACTATATCAAGATGAGTGAAGCAAAGTTCAACAAAAATTCAAGCCAGAGACTTGTATCAGACCTGTGAACCTGGACCCTGGACAAACATTGCAAAGTAACCTGAATCGAAACATCTAGAGGTTACGAGGAACAACAACAATCAAAAAAATCCTCGGAACTGGCGCCACAATTTACAACTATTGGTCAAGAGACTTCAGCTATTTCTAACACCTGCAATCATATGCAATAACCATCAGCATCAAATTCCAACGCAACCAAGATGAATCGCACTACTTTCACTGATGAGAGCATCACGGACCCAGAAGCTGTACCGGACGGACGACGCAGAGGATACTTCCTGGAGTAAGAAGCCACCCTTCAACAGTCGACCCATCTGATCCCAGAGGGATGCGTCGGAATTGACAAAACAAACATAGAATAGAACTAGAATAGAATAAGAAACATATTTGGTACCATTTAGAAGTTGAATGTACCCTAGATTTATTGCAATTATCAACGGGGACGTTGATGCCTTTTTAAGGAGGGAGGGATGTTACGATCGCAACTTTAGCTTATCGTACCTAAATTCATTTTTCATTTTTATTTTATTTTCGTCTAACGGACAAATAACGCAGTGCGGCCGCACTTGAGTGTAAACCTAAGCGTTATTTATTACGGTCCGTTAGAACGTCGTTTCTTTTACATTCTTTGGAATATTGTATTTCTTTTAGTTATTTATCACCTCCTTGACTGGCTAAACGGCACGTATTCCCCGATAACTAGGCTAGGCTAGTGTTACAAACGGTCAGTACTTGGAACCATGGGGTTTTGCTGACGCTGAACACCCATGCTTCGCCTATAGTCCATTCGAAATAACTCTTTGTTAAAATTACCAATTATTACAAGAGTAAACCTCAAAATCCGCTAGAGATAAGACTTCACCTGATTAGTTACCTATTAAGGAATGCTTGATGAGTGAATGCTGTTTATCTCTAAGCCTAAATTTAATCATTATTAAATCATAAGTTACAGTGAACAGACTATAGCCGCTGGAGGTGGAGTAATGAGCCGCAGCACGCGCACGGGGACTCCTAAGTAAGTCCCTACGCCTAACCAATTAGGAGGCGAGAAAAGTGCTGAACTTGCAGTTTGGCAGGCGCGCATTAATACACTAGAGTCCACCTCAGGAGTCGTGCACTTGAAAATTCGTCTTTCGTCTATCAAGCCTCATAGTGAGCAGTCGTAGAGAACCGGGATAAATCTAGAGTCACAAAGTTCGGAATAACCGCCCTTACAACCTTGTGTTAGCATAGGATCACGGCCCGAAGGAACTCTAATCTCGTCATCTAAATTCTTTTCAATTCATTATTTCAACACTGAAGTTCGGTATCAGTCAGTGTTCAGCTTCCTGCCCTTCTTAACAGAAGGTAGTTTTAAGTGATTATAATATTCCATTTTAACATTTTCAATTCCATTATCTTTTATCTTTCGCAAAATTAGAATCAGTGCTTTAAACTCTCTGCATAGTTTCAATCGCCTAAATAACGTGCTTGATAAAGACCCTGGACTGAGACATATTACATCAACAGTGTATTAGTGGAACGTGCGTCTGCCAACCTGCACAGCAGCCCGCCGGTACGCAGCAGCCATACACCTACACCTACACCTGTGGCTCATTCCTCCACTCGCCGAAAGCTAAGTCTCGACGCTCGTTAAAATCTGTTTCATTTCCATTTTTATGTATTTTGTATATTATTAATCGTTAGGAAATTAGAATTATTGCAAGATTGAAGCGATATAGAAGGATTAAAAATCAAGAGAATTCCATAAATTAGAGTTTGATTTAATAGAAGAAAGTTATATTACTTTTGTAAAATTATACTGACTGACCGTTAGTAGCATTATATTTATCCGTGTTTCATTTTATTTTATAATTCATGCAACTATTACTCATTGTGTAGTAGTTGCACTTCATTGACTTTATTAATCGTGAAGAATATATTTCAACTTTTACCTAATTAAACATCAATTTATTTTCAAAATTACCTTTCTTTTAGTTTAATTTAGTTTCAGCCCTATTAATAATTTGCTTAAACAATAACGGGCCTGTATAGGACGTTGAACAACCTCGGATCCCATCGGGTGATTCAATTATAACATTCCTGACAGAATCACTCATAAAAAAGATTGTTCGTAAGAACAATTGTTCATCTTGTAGCGAGTAGCATAACACCTGGTTATTTAGATATTTAATTATTTATTTGACTTGTTCGCTCGGACTAGCCGCTCGTAACATAGGTGTGTAACAAGTGAATATAATTGAAATTCAAAAGGCATCACCAACGATGTAGGCATATGCATATTGAAGAAGGTCTTGGAAGGTACAACAATAGGTGAAATATTTTAATTTCTGATACGAGTTGGATTTTATTAATTCAACATAACGTAATTAAAGAACATGAAAGAAAGTCAAAAGAAAAATTGTATGGACGCACGCTGCCCCTGGGGACCGTGACCACGTACACGGCGCCCTTGGTAGCCTCCGCCTCGTCCGCGTTGCTGCCCTCTACCTTGGCCTACGCCTTGTCGGCGTTGCTGTCCTCTACCTTGGCCTACGCCTTGTCCTGCACCTTGTCCGCGATTGGGTCTGTTGCCACGTCCCCTCCACTGTCCTACACGATTCCGCCCATTGCCTTGTCTTCTTGCCTGTCCAACGCCGGCACCACGACCACCTCCAACACCTCGTCTACGACCCCCTCTATTGCCTACAGCATTACCTCGCCGTCCGCGTCCATGCCAGTCAAACCCCCGCATCCCTTGGCCTTGAGCATGTGCGTTTAAGTACGCTTGCATCGCGTCGAGCATTTGTTGCAACTGTCATAAAAAGGATGGTACTGAGTACAAAATGCCAAATACATGGTACACTGGACTTGATTGATCAGGTAAAGGTATACATACAACTTCAGGAGGTGGGAGCTGCACCGGCAGTTCGCCATCCTCTCGGCCATCCACCATCTCCCCATCTCCCCACCGACGGTAGTAGCGCAGTGCTAGCACTCGAGACTGCCGAGCGGGAGGCTTGTGTTCAAATCCCCAGTGTGTCAGTGTCGACCTGAGCGTCAACCCGCAAAAATGTAAGACGGGTCACGCCGTTTAGGCGCACTGGCAAGCTGGGGGTATGGGCTCAGGCCGGCTACACTCGGACAAGGTTTTTCGTCTGTCTTTTCCCTTGTCCCTCGTGCGAATGCGAGTGTTTCTATCTCCCAAAGCTCCCTGCTTGCTCTCTCTCCTCTCTCTAGCTATTAAGTTTATATTTAATAAATAAATATGTATTCTCGCCTGTGGTGCATATTGTTTGTAAATGTACCACAGGCTTATCGAATATTGCTGTTAAGGATGGGGTAAATGACTCAGACGGCAAGATTACAATAAACTTGGTAATATATTGAATGATACAAAATAGTGTTCTGTTTGTGAGTTGCTTGTACGGCGTTCATGCCAAGAGTGGTAGAAGCGGGGAGTATTTCACGGAAGGTGCAAACTGTCCCATGTGACTTCTGAGGTACACCATGAGTGTCGGTAGGTGTCGACACGTCACAGATAATTGTAGGCTGGGC
Organism: Euura lappo; assembly: GCA_018257835.1. NCBI lineage: Eukaryota > Metazoa > Arthropoda > Insecta > Hymenoptera > Tenthredinidae > Euura > Euura lappo. Next base: position 56,812 of record JAEUYN010000733.1, read on the forward strand.
GATAGAGTGACTTATTAGGCTCAACAATTGCTATGGATAAAATAAAGAAATCTATCTATCTATCTATCTATCTATCTATCTATCTATCTATCATTGGCATTGGCACGCTCTTCAATATTGTTTGCACCTGCTACAACCAAATAGAACCACGATGCATTAAACTCACCTCAATATACCTGGGGTACCAGTAGTATTGGATACCGCACAGGTTTTGAACCATAAAATTACGATAGAATGCCACATCAATACTTAAAAAGGTATGAAATTGGCAAAAATCACAGAACAATGAAATGTTAGTTTGACACCATAGGTTGACACCATAGGCTCGTAGAGATAGTACATAAAAACAAAAATTACTGAGCAAAAAAAATTGAGAGAGAGCTGATTATGACTCATAAATCAATATATTTCGGCACAAAACAATCGCAATGGAAGAATAAAATTTCGATAATTACGGAACAAAAAGCGTCACCGACGCTATAATACTTTGAAACAAAATATGAAAATTATAGATCATTGATCGATCAGTAGATACTAATAAGTACTTGTCATCGTGCAATGATATGATTCAAATGGTAGAATAAAACGGATGAGGCCTGAATTAACTGATGTACCATGTTTTGTATGGAAATTTATACTCACACATCTTGTCTTCTTGAAAATCGAACGATGAAAGAACGATCACGAACTCACACCCAGAGGGTGCACCGTTGTTCCAAAAGTTGTTCGCTAAAAAGATCACTGATTGGCCACAAGTTGCCTAAATCATCATACTTATCTCGGAGGTTCTAATCAAATCTACTTCACGAATGAAGAAGAGAAATCAAGACGGAAATGTAAAAATGAATACAAATTTCATTTAGATGATTAGATTAATAATCTTATTTGAGGGAAGCGAATAAATATAATAATTGTCCAAATAGCGCGGACCTCGGACGAACTATTGGAGCGATATTGACGAACATCTAGCAGACGTCACCGGTTCGCCGACTAGAGGGCGGTTAACCGGCATGAACCATAAACCAAACACATTTTCATTCCACTTGGAGGTAAATTGCAAAGTGCATATCGAAAGATAAATCTTACAATTTTTCGAAAAGTGAGTGTTATTTCGGTGCATTTGAACATCGTTCGAATTCACACAGACACGCGAGTTTATTCATTTTGTGTTCTGTAATAATAACATCAGTACCTTTAGCTAATTGTCAGTACGCGGTCAATTGTTCGTAATCGACAAGTTCGAGGTTATCCGTGTCAATAGACCGCAGTGGCGGCAATTACCCTTCGCACGTGAATTACCAAACGATCTATTGAATATTGAAAAATCGCCGTCATAATACGTTTATGATAATAGTGAATTATTAAATTCATGCATAACAAATTTGATCGTTTAATTGTCACACCGGCAGCTGAATTCAAAGGACCGGACAATTCTGTATGTAAGTACACTCTGCTATAACAATAACTCGGTCGGTGTCAATAAATATCGTTCATAAACACGGCCAGCGCGGAAAATTCAGCGGTCGGTAGAAAAATCCTAGGTAGTCAAGTAGAGTCTGGTATACGTATACTGATAAATAACGATGCCGAAAACTAAGAAACGTAGCTATGCTAAAATCCGACAACAACGAAAAGACACGTGGCGATCCGCGACAGTGGGTAAAACCGATTCTCCGAAGCCCCACGAGATAGCTGACGTAAATGTATCGCAGATCATAGAAATTTCAGACGATAGTAACGAACCGATAGACGCTTCCGAAATATTACGTAGAAATAGGGCACGGATCGCAGCCCGTATTATGAACGTTGCGAAGGAACTAAATGACGATTGTATTAACGCGTTTCTGAACGTTTCAACTGCCACGACAACTTACAAACCACAGGACCCACTGTTATGCCAAGGGTTACAATGGTATCAACGTGTTACCAGTGATCGGGATAGACAGATCCTCTATAGCGGAAAAATTGGTCCAGACGAAATCGGTCACTGGACCTGCATATACTATGACGGAGCGGTAGTACACGTATACGATACGTTGAAGCACAAATTAGAAGCGCGCCAATATCAAATTTTAGATCGTCTGTATGGAAAAGTTCCGGTAGTTTACGAAGATGTACAAATACAACCGGATTCAGTATCATGCGGTGTATTTGCGTGTGCAATCGCAACATCGCTTGCATTGGGGAAGAACCCTGTGACCGAACGCTATTACATAGACGTAGACGTAGACAATGACGGTAGACGTAGAAGATCGACACGCACGTTGAGACAGCATTTACTACGCATACTCGACGAAAAGACACTATGTCCGTTCCCCGCGATGGGAATTACAACAACGGCACCCTCTGGCATGCCTGCGACCGTACAAGACCAGAAGACAGACAGATCAGAAAATCAAATAGCGCCCGCGAAAACGTATGCGTCAGTCTGTCGAACACCGCAGCGACGTGTTTCACTCGCTCCACAAAGTACCGTCGACAATAGGGCCAAGAAAAGCAAACCGCAGTATAATAGCAATAAAACCGACGCGATTTTCCCACCGCACACAGATCGAAAAAAAATGGTGGGCCGCTCACAAGGAGCAAGTTAACAAGAAACGGCGCGAAGAGTATCCGGCTCAACAGACGCGTAGCAGTAGTAATAGCACCAACGTATCCAAGTATGCCCTCCGTTTGCGCGCATCGCACACGCTAACCGACAAACAATGCGAAGCGATTTGCGAAAATGAAAAGCCGGAACAGAATAGGAGCCAGAGTGCAAAATTGGATGCAAAGAAGGCTGTAAAACGCGCGAATTATCTAGCCAATGCCGATGCAATAAAATCGCGCGAAAAAGCCAAATATGCCGAACAACCCGAACCAAAGAAATTGTACGAAAAGAAAAAGTACGGTGCAACTCGTGAAGTAATAAATTCTCGTCGAAGAGAAAAATATGCAACCAATCCTGATGGTAATGCCGCGAAAAAAAGAGTTGAATATGCTGCACGGCCCGAGACTAAAATAAAGTATGAGTCAAAAAAATATGCCCTCAATCCGGAAGCAAAGAATATGAATCGGCGGAAGCAGTATGCCAATAATCGCGACATAAACAAAGCAATACTTAACAAAGCCAGAGACGGTCGTATAGAATTAAAAGGGCAACATAAGTTTATTAGAACGAAAAATATTTTGAAAAAATATAGGCATTTAGGTAGGCAGTGCAGTACAATAACTTTGTTAGGGTCGGTAGAAAAATATATATCACCAAATTATCCGCAAAAATTAATTGTAAGTCAAAGCCACAGAAACGAATCGAGGCAGAGAAGATTACTAAATGGTGCATTCAAGAGAGAAAACGTATCGTACTGAGCGTGAGACGAATGTTGAATAATTTGAGGAATAAGGTTGAGGTCTGTTCGGTACGAGCAGCAGAATCGTCTGATGTAGAATCCAAAATGGCAGCTTTTTGTGGGGGATCCAAACACACGGGCTCGTCCGACCCTTATTATAGCGATACGGCTTATGATGAGCTACGCATTGTAATAGACCCGCTTATCGCGACGGCAACAGGAAAGATAACTAATGTGTTACCGGTAACTGCAAGTGCACATGTGCAAAAATCATGGGTTTGCTCAGATCTGTGTGTCAAACCAAATGCTGAAACCGTTAGTAGGCTCGAAAATGTGTTTCAAGATATACGATCGTGGAAAATAATAAATATTCGCAATACATTGAAACACTGGAACAAGTGCAGTGTCAATACATCATACCGCAAATTGGGGCATGCACAAACTTGTTATACCGATCCCGTCAGTTGCAACTCAAAGTTCTTACCGCTTCAGATATTGCACCCGCACTTCCCACAAATTCGTTATTTCACCAGGAACATTTACGAACTTATGAGACTTGTGAACAAAATTAATTGTATAGACAATGCCTTGGTACGGGGAGATCTATCTCTTTTGCAAAAACTCGCCAGCGACACGGCAGAGAAAGCTTGTATGTATCAACCGTGCTCTGGAGTGATAAATTTAAATGAAGATGAAATTGCGAACGAATATAGACGAGCATTCCATGAGCTAGTCCAGCAGTCGATGGATACACCACGATTAGCTTGTGTATCGTGCGCTAAACTTTGTTACCGTAGAGACACGCGTAATCTAAAAAGACGGAGAAAACGTATCACGGGGAATTATTGGTCACAATTACAAGCTTATATCGATGCGTCCGACAATGCGTCCGATTATATCTGTAGTTATTGCTTGGACAAGTTCCGTAATAACGAAATGCCCCCGACGTGTTTGTTAAATCAACTAGCTATAGGCGACGTGCCGCCTGTTCTATCGACTCTCAATGATTATGAAAAAATCCTCATACAGAGGGCAAAGGCTTTTCAAACGGTGCAAAGAATGGGTACAGTAGCGAAGAAAAATCTTCCAAATAAATTGCGAATACAGAAAGTAAAGGGTCGCACGTTTCATTTACCGTTACCGTTAGAAGAAACATTGAAAAAATTACCCGCAGAGACCGATGCGCTGAATCGAAATCAAGAACTTTTCGTGATGGTCTGTGGACTACCGAGTAAGTCAAAAGACGTATGGAGTAGTTTGGTAAACGTGAATAAAATATACGAGACACTCGTCTGGCTTAAACAAAATAACCCCTTTTATGCAAAAATTGAATTACCCGCCGAGCCAGACTCGTTGTTAGATTCACTCGAGCAAGACGTAGAAGTTCAGGTAGAAATAGGAGAGCCCGATTCGGACGAACACCCTCATACAATCGCGGAGGGTTAAACGACGAGACGAGTACGAAGCGTCGGGCAATATTAACACAAATAATGGACAGCCAAGATTACTACGAACAGTATACCATCTATCCCATCATTGCCGATAGAGAGAATAAGAATGCAACGGCCTTGTATCAAATGCTCAAAGTCGAAGAAGCACCCTTAAGTCAATGGGATAAAGATCTAGACGTATTATGCTTTCCGGATTTGTACCCCTATGGTAACAACGGGCAGCATCGAGATCCCGCGATCCCTCTGCGAGAATACGACTATATTAGATGCAGGCTTATGTCTACCCGTTCCAGTTTTAGATTGAATCAACAGTATTTGTTCTATTTGTAAAACGACTCAAACGTACGGCAATTAAAGGGCGGCATATTTCACAAAATGAATGTCGTTAATCCGAAAGAAAAAATGAATGCTGGTCAGTATTTAGAATTAATGTCGAAAGAACAGCTAGAAGGAAATCTAACCACTATATTCGCGAAATTACGGAACACAGACCAGTATTGGCGCAAGCCAAGAAACGATTTAGGGTGCATGGTACAAAATTACGGTCCGGCAACGTGGTTCCTCACACTGAGTCCTAGCGAGTGGATGTGGGATGATTTGGCTGAATATATACGAAAAGTGAACGGACCAGAAATGGCTAGCATGTCTACGCGCGAGCTGGTAGCGAGAGACCCAGTGTCAGCCTCGAGATATCTCGATAACAAATTTCGAGCAATGCTAAAATTCATATGTTCCAAAGATAATCCAATCGGGGAAGTCAGCCATTACTTTTGGAGACGAGAATATCAAGGCAGGGGAACACAACACTTTCATATGTTGATATGGATCAAAGACGCTCCTACGATCGGTGAATCATCTACGGAAGAAGTCGCTAACTTCATTTCGAAGCATGTCACTTGCAGACTGCCCAATAAAAAAATATCGCCGACGTTATATCGCAGAGTAGACACGCATCAGAGGCACACGAATAACGATTATTGTATGCGGAATAAGAAAACTAAAAAAGGATTTGCGAAAGTATGTAGATTTGGATTTCCAAGACCGATTACGGACGCGCTAGTAATGAGAGACGTGGCCGTGTCCATTGCGGGTAGAAAACTACTCAAATCAAAAAGCAGACTCGTCGATCTACCGCGAAATGAAGACGAAGCATTTATAAATGACTATAATCCGGTCGTCCTCAGTGCATGGGAAGGAAACATGGACATACAGTTCATAGGTGAAAAGTCGACAATACTGAATTGGTATTGTACTAGGTATACTACAAAAACCGAATCTAGTCACGCGACCGAAATGTTTAACGATATCAATTCCACCAAGTCGTTGAGCAGCCGGCTGTGGAGTATAGCAATGCGCAGTTTAAACAACAGAGAATGCGGGGCTCTGGAAGCTGCCGACACATTGTTAGGTATTTCGTTGTACGGAACTGACCCTGAAACAACCATTAAATGGTTAGACATAAATCAAATCAGGAATAGAAGAGTCAAGCCACGCAAGACTGTAGAAAAACTGTCTCCAGGTTCCACAGATATATTTTATCCGTCGCTCATTGACGATTACTACCCGAATAGACCGGAGGAATTAGAGTCGGTACACTTGTATGACTACGCCAAATGGTACGAAATAACCAAAGTAATACCAAAAAATAGTGACGTATATACGATTTAGGCGGTGGTTTGTACTTGAAGAAAAGACAGCGCGGTTATTTGATAAATCTACTACTACTACTACTACTACTACTACTACTACTTTTCAAACCGTGGCGAGATACTGATGAGTTGAAAGGTAACTGTAATTCGTACGCCGAGGCGTTCGAAAGAAGCAAAGCAGACCTGTTGGAAGCACTAAAGTACCACGAGCGTTTGTCCGATATTCAAGAAGGTTTCGAACAAGTAAAAGAATTGATAGAACAACAGCTTGATGATATTACGAGAGGGATGAGCCAGTTGAGCCAAGAATCAAACGACAACAGAGATAATCCGTTAGGTTTTCAGCCCGTAGAGGCCAACTTGGCTATGCAGGAATTAAATAACGCGGAAGGGCAACTGAAAGACGTTGATGTAAGTGACATGATATCACAACTCCATCCCAAACAGGGCACGATATTTGAAGAGGTCATGACCGCTTTAATCGCAGGGCGTAGTGAACCCTTACGAATGTTTGTTAGTGGGGCTGGTGGTACAGGTAAAAGTGTTCTTATAATAGTATATTGTGCAACTCGTGCGGGAAGTTGGCGATTCTCGATGAGTGAGAGTATGGCGCACGAGCCGCAGGCGAGTGTCACGAGCCGTAGACGAGTGTCGACATGCTCGCACGATTCGGGGATCGACAACCCGCACGCGTTGCATACTATGCTTTTTGTAACCCCTTGCAATGGGTAGTTCGATTTCGCCGCCGCGGCACTCGGCACTCTAACCTGAGCGTGGCGTAGAGCAGCACACGCGATCGTAGTTACCAAGTGTCCCGTCTGATGGCGCTAGCTAACAGAGTCTCGCTGAGACTAGCGTGAAATAATGAATATTTTTTCACGCTAAAACATATTATTTCACGCTAAAACTGTCGTCTGCTATATTATTTCACGCTCTCCGCCCAGCGCAGTAATCGACCGCTTCGCGCATTTTCCGCGGTGCGCGAAATCGAACTTCCCATGCAAGTGTTGCAAAAAAACTATTAGGTGCTGGACAAAACAAATACTCGGCGCAACGACGGTCGTCGCGGCACCAACAGGTCTAGCAGCTTTCAATGTCGACGGGCTTACAGTGCACAGATTGTTCCAACTACCAGTGGAGCACGGTGGCACGCCCAAGTACAAAGAACTTTCCGACGAGGTATTGAAAATCTTACGAAGAGAATTGAAAGATGTAGTTTTGTTCATTATAGACGAAGTTTCGATGATATCGAACATAACGTTAACATACAGTCCGCTCTCTGAGTAATGCCGCTCTGAGTAATTCCGCTTCCCCGCTTTCTCCCTCGAACGCTACCCCCACTACTGGCTCACCTCGAGTTTCGTATTCGACTCTCTGAGTAGTGCCACACGCTGACTCAATGAAAAAGCGTAAGCTTATCTGCTTCAAATTCAATGAGTGACGTTCTTTCCCTTTCAGTAATGTTATTTTATCACAAAATTCGTAAGTAGCTGTAGTAGTAATATTATCTCGGGGAAAAATTCATCAATTTTTATAATTGTCATAAAAATGGCAGTGTTCATTTTATTGGAACTATAAAGTTTAAAAATATTATATTGGTCTATAAAGTATACATAATTATTTGACTATATTACATATTTATTTGACTACATATATCAATGTCCATTTTTTGAAAAATAAAATCAAACGCAATTATCCACTCATGTACGATTCTGTGTATGTACACAAAAACGTTACATCCACCATCCATACTTTCCAAATACCCCAGACTAGAAACATTTTTAATGCTAATATTCAGACAAACTGAAGTTTCGAACAAACATAACCTCAATTTTTTGTCAGAAATCAAAACTTCATGCTCATAAGTATATTACAGTCATTGTGTATAGAATTCCGAAAGTTTTTTAAGTGCTTCTGTTTTGTGAAGTGTATTTCACACAAACGCATGCTGTTCCATACTTACCGAAACAAATTTCACGGGACACGGAGCGGCACTACTCACAGAGAGCGAAACGAATTCCGACGACTCGAACACGCGGTAGTGGTGGGGGTACCTGAGTTCCAGGAAAAATACTCCCCTATTCCCCCATCACCGGCACTACTCAGAGAGCGGACTGTATATTCATTAAAGACTGACCGAGATATTCGACACAACAAATACTGAGGATGGCTGGTTTGGCGGGAAACATATAATACTTATGGGTGATTTGCTACAGCTGCCGCCAGTAAATTCGGATTCGGCGTACATGAACCTGACGATAGATAAAATACAAAAATATGTCGGTTCAATAGGCGTGGTCAATCTATGGGCAGACTTATTCTCGTACGACGAGCTGTTGACAAACGTACGCCAGCAGGATGATACTACTTACCAAGAAATATTATCGCGAATTCGATTCGGAATTTTAACCACCGCTGATCAACAGATTCTAGAGTCCAGAAAAGTAAACCTCACCGGTACGTCAGTCAAAGCCAGGCTCGACGAATTGTGCAATTATATCAGCCAATTATCGGTAGATACAGTCTGCCTATTTCCAACGCGAAACCAATGCGACGTTTTAAACACAGCCATGTTAGCCAGAATTCCAGGCGACGAAATTGATCTCAACGCCAAAGACAGCGTTGATTGCGTGCCGTACTTGAAAAAAAAAAATCATGAAACTGTTAAATCAGGAACACGAAGACAGCACTCGCACGGCTGGACTCGCAAAAACTATAACGGTTAAGATTGGGGCAAAAATCATGATACGACGAAACATCGATGTATCAATAGGTCTTATAAACGGTACCATAGGTCATGTTGTTTCCGTAGATCGTGATATCGACACAAGTGAAGTAACATCATTAAAGATTGCACTGGCATCGGGGATGCAGCATACCATCGAAAGGGTATCCACAAAGTTTGAAATAATGAATGGCGCATTCATATTCAGAGATCAATTTCCCCTGTCCCTCAGTTACGGAATAACAATACATGAAAGTCAGGGCTTAACTTTGAACAACGTAGTCATGGATATAGGCCAGAGTGTATTCACTGCTGGACAGGCGTACGTTGCGTTATCACGAGTCAAGTCTCTCGACGGATTACACCTCATAAATTTCAATCCACAGTCCGTAAAAGTTCAAGAAGCTGCACTAGTCGAGTACAACCGACTCAGAGCACAATACAGACCTGAATTGGCCGAAATTAATATCACTCGTGCGACGAAATTAACGGTCAAAGACAGCGTATGGTCGGTTCCTTCGTGCGCGCAAGACATACAGACCGAAATGAATGATAACACATTGGCAAATTCGTCGCGTACCGTTGTTGGCATGGAAAATAGGGACAATGTTTCATGCTACGCAAATGCCACTCTGCAGTGCATGTTTCACTGTTCGGAAATATTACAAGAATTGATCAAGTTGAATAATAACGACGCATTGGAAAAATTAGCCTATTCCTACGTCACCAGTAGTGTAACATTAAATTCCTTCGCGGTTCGAGAATTAGCAGGTCAGCAATTCACAGAAAACGAACAACAAGACGCGGCTGAATTTCTCATGGCTATTCGCGAGAAATCTGGTGTAGTCCGAGAAGCGATTGAACACCAAATGATCACAACCATCAGATGTAACAATTGTGGACTTAGCTCTGAAAACGCACAACCAAATTGTATTCTAGTTATACCCGTAACGTTTACACCGGGTATGAAGAGCCCCAAAAATCTACAAGATTTGTTAGATAACACTTTGTCACGATGGACTACACTTGACAGTACGTGCGAGAGTTGTCACAAAAATGATAAGCTACAAAAAACTGTCGTTGCTTCGGTCAAACATTTCATTGTCGTGCAATTAATGATATTTACGTATCAAAATGAACAGCCAACCAAATTAACGAATTTTAAATTAAACGCAGTACCAACTACGAAAATTGCACTAGACAATAAGAAATTCAAGGTGAGTAGTACAATATTTCATCACGGTGAAAATATAGATAGTGGACACTATACCGCAATGCTAAAGGATAAAGTGAATAATTGGCTGAGTCTAAACGATACACAAGTGCGTAAACAGATTTGGCCACGAGAAGCTAAGGATGCCTACATGATCGTATTAGAAACGAAAAAATAGAATCAAAAATTTTTATTGCCAATAATAGGTACTATTTCAATCACGTATCTGTTTGATATTGTAACGGGGTACCCCCTCGCTTCTTGAAAGTCACTGTGTACATTGGCTATCATCTGATGTTTGAGAAATAGTCGAATCTTCCGGTCGCTTTGGCGACCGGTATTATTGTGAAAAGAGTCTTGTTCCTGACTTTAAAGAGAACTGACGTACTGTCTTTTAATAAACGTACATAACTTTTCCCTGCTTTTATATCTCGCCTCGTGTGTCAGTTAATTCGGGAGAATCTCTTATTTTCAATAGTAACCGGGTTCAGCCCTTTGTTACATTTGGTGGAGGAGCTGGGATCTCCTTATTTTGCCCGATTAATTGATTTGCGAGTGAAACTTTGAGATAGCAGAATATGCCCCACACGCAAAAAAAGTGCTTCGGCTGCGATCGACGTCTTCATCGACGTATTTACTGCAGGTATCACTGCAAGCTACGTCTGTACCGTCTCCGACTTTGGTACCACCACAGTAGCATGAAACGCAACTATTAGAACTGTTGCAAATTATACAAGATCAGCTACGTGAGCTACTTCAGCAAAACCGAGCAGATCGTTCAGAGGATCGACGGGAACGGGACGCGATGCTTGGACGCATCGAAATTCTGGAAGACCAGGTTCAAGGGATTCAGCCACCTACGTCTGAGTCACAATATCGACCGGTTCCGTCTCCTAGGAAGTCTTCGATTTTAATGACGCCGATTCCGGCTCCAAGAACACCTATAGTACATGACCAGGTAACCCAGGTTACCCGAAGGTCAGTACCAGTGTTACGGGCAAACAACCCCACTGTATGTATAGCTAGCCATGATAACGTAGAACATGCTAGTCTAAGAATGAATTGCGTACAAGAGGATGCACACCAGGTTCCAGTCGTTTCTGGAAACCATTTTAGCCGTAGTCAGAATGTAGAAAATGTACCTACAGGTTTTGAACGTTTACGAGAGGAAGCCTTTGAAGCTCCAGTTATGTTTTTGACAGATGATGCAGAAAACGGAACCGTCCATGCTAATTATGTTCCCATAGATATTCACACAGCTTCGAATATGAGTGATTTTTCAGCCACGGATTGCCATGTTGCATATCCTCCAGGACACTTATTTCCAGTCGAGAAGAATATACCGCTGAATGAATTTCCTTTTGATGCAAATCGTCAAGGGTTCACTTCAGGATCATTTCATACTTGTATAAACTCAGGGGTTGGGCCTGAGGTCCGGTTAAGCGATAATTTGTCGGTCTTGCCGCAAATAACACGTGAAGTAAACTCTCGAATCATAAAACCATGTACTTTTGATGGTTCCATATCATGGATAGATTATGAACGTTAATTTCAAATAATTGCAAAAATCAATAACTGGGAACCCATTGTCAAAGCTGCAAACTTAACCAATTCTCTCAGAGGGGCGGCACTGATTGTTTTGTCTTTTTTATCGGATTCCGATTTGGAAGATTATGAAAAGATTTCTGCGGCGTTGAGCCTTAGATATGGAGAAGAGCATCTATCGAAACCTCGTTTTACTCAACTATACAATAGGCGTCAAGGTCGAAACGAAAATCTCGCCGCTTTGGGACAGGATATCGACGGGTCCAAAGGAAACAGACGTACTTAAGCGGGCAGTTTAGAACGGACGTAGTTCGCCGGGCCGGTTAGAAAGGACGTAGTTCGCCGGGCCGGACGTAGTTCGCCGTGCTCGCTCGAACGGACGTACTTCGCCGGGCAGGCTAGAACAGACGTAGTTCGCCGGGCAGGCTAGAAAGGACGTACTTCGCCGGGCAGGCTAGAACAGACGCAGTTCGCCGGGCAGACTAGAAAGGACGTAGTTCGTCGGGCCGGCTAGAAAGGACGTATCTCCCGATAAATTTTAATAGCTCAGACCTTTCTCAAAATGATCCGATAGAGATTTGATATGAAATTCAAACTTCGCAACAGTTAGCCGAGACAGGGGCAAATTGGAAACGTTCAATATTTTCGACCGAAACATGTTTGAAAATTCTCTTATAAAATCCTAAATATCTAATCTATTTGTAAATATCGCAGAAAAATCCACATTTTTTAATTAAAAATGTTTCATTGGCAATTTTTTGAAAACTTCGTAGTCATTTGAAAATATTATCGCATTGACAATTTGTCCCAAATTTTTTTTTCTGCGATTTTTTCCGCTGAGAATGAATCAATTTTTCTCAGAAATCCTCGGCTGTGGAATAACAGTAAATATCTTGTTTCACTGAACCAAATGATGAATCATTAAAAATAGTGAAGAGACGTTAATTTTCCCATAAATTTTGATTCCAAATTTTTCATACAGCATAAAATTGAAAAAAAAAATTAACAATCAAGAATGTTACTGGGACGAGTGGATTAGTCTTTGATGCTCGATAGTCTTTACCAACAGAGGCATTGTTTTTCGCAAACATCGTAAAAACAGAGGGCTAAATTATAGACCAAAAACAATTTGAATCAAACTCGCATGCAGGATCGTATAAAAAAAGTTCATATAAATAAAAATCAAAATGGTACTGAGTAAATTAATTGACTGTTTATATAATTATCATTTACGGTCGAGCCAGTAGAAATGTATCTCAACCGAGGCGTTAATGCAAAAATGGCGGCCACTCATTACAATTATAGGGATAATAAATTGATCATAAACATTACATGGATCACATACGGTTTGCAAAACGTACAAAATATTATAAAGATTACATGAGGTCACAAGAGATTACAAACACCCCAGTCCAGCAACTGAGAATAGGGATTTCTCTCTTCGGAATTATAAATAATACGTTTTCGTCACACATGAATGGAAAGGCCTACTTTCGCTCTCTGTCGGTAAGGAGGAAAACGACGCTTTGCCTCTCTAGGTAGGGAAGGCACTGTGGAAAGACTTTCCTCCCTAGGGACGAAAGTCTTCGAAGACTTTCGTCCCTAGGGAGAAAGACTTTCCACGCGCCTCCCCGACCTAGCGACGCATATCGTCTCTTCCCCCCTCACCGACACAGAGCTAAATAGGCCTTCCATTCATGTGTGACGAAAAATATCGTGTGTATCGCGGGAGGAAGGTCTTGCTTCCTCGGCGGTGCATGCTGCCCTCGCCGACTTGCGGTCCCTCGGTGTATCTTGCTGCCCTCGCGGGAGGGGGACGAGGCGAGCCTTCGGCTCGCCCCTCCCCTCGCCGCTCGGGCAGCAATGCGATACACCTCGTGAGCGCACGTCGGCTTGGGCAGCATGCTCCGCGCTCGCAAGCAAAGACCGTCTTTCCTCCCTTGATGCACAATATACTATTTTTAATCGCACGAAATGTTAGAAACTTCAGTGATTTTTAACTTTGTAGTTTTGATGATATTGCAGCGGAAGATAATGCATGGTGGCTTCGTATTATAGTAAACATCTCGCGAGCTCACGTTTTGTGATAAATGTACCTGAATAGGACAAAGCACGAAAGTAAACAAAGCATCCAGCGGGCACCGGTCCTCCGCTATCTGCGATCGGTGACCCCGTCAATCAGTCGTCAGTTGTCAGCGCTCTTCTACACAGGCCGTGGTATTTGTGTGTGTGTGCGTAAGAAATGTGAATTTAATGTTTCAAATAACTGTGGAACAAGTGGTGGTAAAACTGATCTTAAAAATTCACTATAATGGATTATATTGACGCGCAGTTCGTCCAATCAGAAGAAGGAACTTTACTATCAGGTAAGATTGTTGAATAATGTTTCTTACGAAGTTCTCAAATCGAATTATTATCAATCCCGAATACTTGTATCAGAAAACTAGCATACCTTTCCCACAGATTGCTGAATTGGTTAATCTAATCACTCTGTCATGCATATGTTAAATATTCCACCTTCTTATTTTTTCCCTCCCGTATGTAACAGAAAGTCGTCCAATAAATTGAAAGAGTTTACTGGATCCCGACAACGTGACAGGTGCAGAAGCCTGGACAGGAGAAGAAGATGACATTTTTATGGGTATGTACAACGATTATTGTATAATGATTTATGGGGGCAGGTCAGTTTAGGTGTACCGAAATGAGGTCAATATTCACTGTTTGTTTTTTTCTCCAGTACGTAATTTTTTTTTTATTCGTAAACTGTTTTCACTATTTTTTAACTTCCCGTTTTGCTGAGTTTAAAGAAAATAAAGAAGTTATTGCAATCACCCCGTAAATTAAAAGTTTAGTTATAACACTTGAACGTTTGTAAGTGTGAACGTGTGTACGTATGTATGTAATTATATGTATGTATGTGATCTAATTTGTGTCTGGACGATATCTCGAAAATGAGTGCGCTGATTTTGATAAAATTACGTTCAATATTTGACTAACAAAATTTCGAAAAATAAAATAAAATTGGTGATATCTTCGGAATGGGTGAAGGGATTCGCATGAAAATTGGTTCACGATGGTTTTTGGGGTTGCGAATGACGAATCTAAAGTAAAATTTTTGACAGAATGGCGAATCCAATACGGTGGAAAAAATCTGAAAATATTTGGATTTTGATCAAATTGGTACCTGAAGGTTTTTTGGGTCGCTGATCAACCAACAAATCTACAAAATCTTCACAAATCTGAAGTCATATTCGCCAGATAAAAAATACAATATCTTTGGAAAAAATTCACAGGCGTACCCTTGTCTATCTTTGCATACAAAAGCCTTTTTTTTTCATTTTTTCAATAATAATTCTTGGTTTCTTCCCGATTTTTGCTCGACTGGATTACAAAATCCATTGGCCGTTTTTGTACTAAAAATGCATTTATCGATCATTCGTTTCACAATTCAATCCTCTTCCACATAATAATTCGGTTTGTAACTAACTAAATCCCAGCAAACACAGAACTGCCGAAATCATAATGGCCCAGCACTGGCAGTGCTGGCAATGTGATGGTATAGGCAAGCCTTTGCTACGCCACTACATGTGAGATAGCGGTATTTCGGTAAAATTTTTCCGGTATCCAACCATTGACGGGACGATGTCGGTGACCAAGTACTGATTTTCTGCAGGGCATTTTGCATCTCGACAGAACCAAGTTGCCGTCACTTGCCCCTTGTCAAACACAGATGCACGCCTGTATTTTGATATGACGCAGTTCGCGCGCGTCTTCCTACGTGAATAATATAATTAATCAGTGCATTCAAGGAGCGGGAATGGAAAAGATGCCGTCCACGGGTAACTCAAATCTGTAGGTATTCCTTCAAACTACATTTGCTTTGAATTTAACCTTGAATTCAATAATGAGCGTTCTGAGAGATAGAGGATAATAGAATTTTGAGGTTATGATTCGACTTTTAGGTAAATTGTCTGCTTACTGAGCACGGAGATAGTCTTCGTGTTACTGAGGTATGTTTTCGCCTGCTGCGAGCTAAGAATATGGCTTCGAAGAGTAAATATCCCTTTAAAAGAAAGTCAAGGTGGCAAGTCTATAGAGATATCAAGAAAACTGTCCAGGAAACTATCCAGTTGACAAAGCTAGAAGTCAAATTGAAAAATTATGAAAAATTGAGGTTATGTGAATAATTCGATAATTCTTATCATGCACAAAATTGGTAATGGCGCAGTACCGTATTTCCGTAACTATATATGATAATGATTCGATAACAGCAGCCTTACCAACTCCGGTGCTGGTTAAATACCGATAATTTGACAATCTACTGCAACCGTTATTCATGCGGTGCGGTGAAGGTAAGACGAAATCGATTCCACAAATTCGTCACATAGCCATCACTGGTTCGGTACAATAGTACCGGTCTTGCCTTCAATGGCCCGGCTGTCGGCCACTGTGCCACTATGGTGCTGGGCCATCACAAATCTTCCGGCAGCGGTTCGGCACCTTTAGTATCGGCGTTCCTCCACCTAACCAGTGATGGCCCTGCAATCTGTGTTTGCTGGGATAAGACGATTGAAAATTATTATTCAATTGATAGGAAATTGACAATGATTATCATTGATTTTTATCTGAAGATAGAGAACTTTCTTCATGTAATTCCGCTAGTCTGAATGATGAATAATGTATTAAATAATATAGCGAGACTTGAATAAATAAGTGAATTTACTGAGTACTACCATTGATGATATATTTCAGGATCCCACGATTTGTACGACATGGATTCAGGCGGAATGACATCTAATCGAAAAAGAAAATCGTATTCTCCGGATATCAATTCAACAAAATCAGCGAGATTCAACGATAGTTCACTCCGTAATAGCTTCACCCCCTCTTACGACACAGAACCCATTGAGACATCAGATCTCAGCACAGACTCCTTTCAATACAGCAAAGCTATAGGAAATTTGTCATTTTCCACTCCTGTCGCTGGGGAAACGAGTACAACAAGTAATCCGGACACGGGAAGGCCTGCCAGTACGACGATGGATAACAATGCGGCGAGAAATACGGGGACAGCGGGAGATACGAGCACTGGGCTCGTGAGACATAAGAGACCGCCTAATAGGACCGACAAATTGACGCGTAAGAGATCGCGTAATCCATTAAGATGGAAGTCAGTCATGCGAAAAACCGCATTAAACCGGGGAATGGAACACGTTGCCGCCGATGGAAACAAAATAAATCGCGCGAAGAAACTTGGCGAATCCTGCGGTCCCGGATGTCGTTTTAAATGTGAGGAAAGGCTGAGTGAGACAAAGCGGAAAGAAATTTTTTCGCAGTTTTGGAAATTGGGTGATCACACACGTCAATGGGATTTTATTGCCAGGCACATCGATGTCTGCGGGAAAATAAGTAATTGTGAATCGAGACCGAAGAGACCAGTTTCAAGAAAATATTTTTTCAAAATTGATGCAAAAGAAGTTTTCATCTGCAAAACCATGTTTCTTCAGACACTGGCGATCTCCGACAAATTCGTACAAACTGCAATAAAGAGAATTGATACATCTGAAGGAATTGTGTCTGATCAGCGAGGGAAAAATTCACGACCTCCTGGCGAGCTCGACCCTAGAATAAAGGATAGCGTAATTGAACACATCAATCTTTTTCCGCGTGTCGAATCTCATTACATACGTAAGGACTCTCAACGAGAGTATCTGGAAGAGAATTTATCCATCCCTCGTAAACATAATTTGTACTTAGAATGGGGAAAAGAGAGATCACACAAATTGGCTACTGTGAGAAATTATCGTGATATTTTCAATACTGAATTCAATATTGGATTTTCTAAACCCAAGAAAGACCAATGTGACGTTTGTGTCGAGTATAATAATTCAGACAGCGAAAAAAAGAAGGTTCTCCAAAAACAATACGATCTACATCTATTAAATAAAAATAAAGCTCGTGAATTAAAAACTGCTGACGCGATCGAAGCAAAAAAAAAAAAGAGAACACACATATTAGTATGTGTTGTTTTGATTTACAAAAAGTTCTACACACTCCTCAGGGTAAAAGTAGCCTTTTTTATTACCGGAGGAAATTTGCCGTGTACAATTTTACCATTTACGACGTTGGCCGCCACGAGGGGTATTGTTACGTATGGACGGAGGATGTGGGTAAAAAAGGATCCAACGAAGTGGCAAGTTTTGTATTGCATTACATCGGAATAGCGAGCGGTAAAGGAGTTAAAGAGTTCACTTTTTACTCTGATAATTGCTCGGGTCAAAATCGAAACCGGTTTTTGTTTTCGATGTATGTCCTGGCAGCCCAAAAATATGATGTTCAAATAACTCATAGGTTTTTAGAGAAAGGGCACACGCAAAATGAAGGGGATTCGGTTCATGCCTGCATCGAACGACGAAGTGCTGGGCGGGACATTCATACGCCCGCTGAGTGGTTTGACATAATAAGAACAGCCAAGCGAACTAATCCGTATACGGTGATAGAAATTGATCAAAATATGATTTTCGATTTCAAAGAGCTTGTTCAAAAACAAAACTGGCAAGTAGATACCGAGAAAAAAAAAGTTTTTTGGTCGAAAGTTAAAGAGCTGCGAGCGGACGGTAGAGTCGCAAATGTATTGTATTTTAAAACAAATTTCGAAGAGGCCTACAAGTCAATACACTTGCAGAAATCTCGTCATCCGTTAGATTTGATACAGTATAACCTACATAGAGCTTATTTTAATAAACTGGGTATCTCGAAAGCCAAATTAACGGACCTTCTCTTTTTGTGCTCTAGAAATGCTATTCCACCCGCAAGCCAATAGTCCAGTAAAAAGCAAGAAAGGTAGTACTTTTTAGGTATGAATCCGGAAACTTGATCTAAGACTAATTCGATGACGCTGAATCGAATGGTGATAGTCATTTTGCTGTGAACCCCCGAGATCATTATGAAAAGATCATTAAACCGTTTAATTCGGAATCTGATGACTTTATCGAAAAATAATTTAAACCATGTTGTTGGGGACAAAGAAATACGTAAAAAAGTATTTCATGTTCATTTTCGTATCTCCAATAATAAGGGAGAAACAAGCGAAAAACGATTTTACTCCTCAACAAAATTTGTTTTCACTCGAAGCACCACTGGGAAGGTAGGGACGGACGATATGTTTGTCTCTCTCGCACTCCTTGGAGTGCTTTGTGCGCATGCGTGGCGCACGCAACGCAGCTGGCCCTGTGAAATAGAATGAGCGTGACGGAGACAGACACAGGGAAAGTGAGAGAGATAGACAAAGAGTCGTTTGGCGTCCCTACCGATGGCCCGATGCTTCATTCGACGCCACGCTGAAAATGCGTTTTGTCCATGCGGATGTGATGCGTATTTTTGTGTTTGTTTTTATATTATTTGTAACCGTTCCAGCGTGTTCCGGAGAAAACGTATACTGAGGTAAGTTGTATCTCCCCAAAAAGCACCTTTGGTGCAAAAACCTTTCGCCAAGTACATTAATTACTGTGGTCTACCTACAAAGAAATCTATGAAGAAAAATTCGCCTTCAACAAAAAATATTTCTTCAAAAATACCTACCAACAAAAATTCGTCTTCAACAAAACTCGACCTTCAAAAATGTTTCCTACAAAAAGAATTGATATCAGATACAACTGCCAAGCACAACACATAAAAATTAAATTAAAATAAATGGCATTTTGCTCGTTCGCTCGCTACGCTCGCTCACTCGGTTGGTTTCTCATAATTATTGTGAAACAAAATCCAAGGAAAAAAAATTTGGAGAAAAAAGTTTAAGGAGTGGTACTTGGCGGGCCATCATAGCATTGTATAAAAATTTCACGTGAAGACCTGAGTGAAGAATCCTGCACTTACCCAAACCTGGCCCGCCAAGTACCACTCCTTAAACTTTTTTCTCCAAATTTTTTTTCCTTGGATTTTGTTTCACAATAATTATGAGAAACCAACCGAGTGAGCGAGCGTAGCGAGCGAACGAGCACAATGCCATTTATTTTAATTTAATTTTTATGTGTTGTGCTTGGCAGTTGTATCTGATATCAATTCTTTTTGTAGGAAACATTTTTGAAGGTCGAGTTTTGTTGAAGACGAATTTTTGTTGGTAGGTATTTTTGAAGAAATATTTTTTGTTGAAGGCCAATTTTTCTTCATAGGTTTCTTTGTAGGTAGACCACAGTAATTAATGTACTTGGCGAAAGGTTTTTGCACCAAAGGTGCTTTTTGGGGAGATATCACTACTTTTTGTAGACTTTAGATTCACTAGCTGTTAATTGGTCTCGTACGCTACGCTCACTCGATAGGGTTTCTGATGTTCCTCGCTGGCCACACTAATTCGGTTGTCAGTATTTTCACATTCATTCTTATGAATATCACGTGGCACGTAGTCGTTGCGCAGAATACTTGTATCAGTGTTTGATTTTGGGTGTACTATGGAAAATATGTACTGAGAATGCGATATTTAAGGGAGGTAATACTGAAGGTTCTCGTTTTTAAGGGGAGACTTCGATGAAATTTTGGGCAGAGATAGGTTTTTTAGTTTTTAGAATATTAAAAAGAGGTGCATAAACAAGTCCGTTCAGTAATTTTGAAATTATGGCAGTATAGAGTGCGGGAAAAAAATTTAAGCCTCCTGCGGTGAAAGTGTAGACGCAGGGAATTTTGGTAGCAGTGGGCAAAATCTTGTTCGCAAGGTTCCTTGCGATAACACTTTCATCGCAGAAGGCTGGAATTTTTTTTCACAGTCTATACTACCACTACTCAAAAACTGCTGGAAGGATTTTTTTATATCACATCTGATAGCTATTTTCAAAATTTAACCGCAGTCTTCCCTTAACTGAATACGTTGGCCGGATGAATACTTTCAGAATTGTCTGACAATGAACTTCAGCATAAGTGGAAATCCGTATCCTGCCATGCTTCAGTATGATGTTTTTATGATCTCCTGCAAAAATAATAATAGTATGGAAATATCAAAATAAACGAATCACTATCGATATACACTCAATAAAGTCTTCCGAGATAGTACTTCTGTTATTAGATTGCATGGCAAGATTCGTCTGTTCCATCTGGTCCACCAAGGTATTCTTATCGTCAGAATCCGATGATTTGACGTCGTATTACACGAGTGCTCCAAGAGCTGTTCCGCAACGTGAGAATTGAAAGTCATCGAAGAAAATCTCCGGAGCATACCGCAGCGTACACATTTTTCCTGTAGAGCTAGAAGTAGGCGTGCGAAAATATAACCAAAACAATTGAACGATTGTTCATATCGGAAAGTCCTGCGAAAACAGACGTATTCGGTAGACACTTTAAAACTGAAATGTAACCGATGAAACCGTGTAGGGAATGTGTACGGAGCTCTATAATCGCCTCAAAGCGTCTTCTGATTGACGTCTGCTCTAAAGTGTCCTCCGGGATATACGTCTGTTATTTCTTAGGACTCGTCGCATATCAATAAATCGCTCGTCCGAACGAATATTCTTTCACAAGACAGCATGACGCGAACGTTCAACATCGTAGAGTATTATTTCATTTCAATAAAAATATAGCACGATCAATCTCATAGGTTACGTACTACCAAATTTCGATTGAATTTAACACATTCTTTTAGAAATCACCAATCGACTGCAGTAGAGAATCATAAATCATTGTTTCTTGTCCTCTTCCTATCATCAATATCGTTACATGATACATCGTCATACGTCGAGCGGGAATATTTATAAATGAAACCTTTTGATGACCGCGCCATCAACCTAGCAGAACCTAACCTCATTTAACCTAGCAGCTGACATAGACGACGGCTAACTTGTAAGCCTCTATCTAGCAGCTGACAACGACGACGGAACGACGGCCAATGACGGCTAAGTTGACGGCCATAGACAATGTTGCTTCGTCTGTTTGCATCTATTATACTAGATAGATCGGAAACTCTGTGATATTTCAGCACCATGTAACTTCCCTATTACTCGAACGATCCCTTCTATAGTTTATATATTCAGAATTTGAAACGACCTTGAAACGACTGGAGGAGGAAATGAAATTGGCGATGAAACGGGGTATCAGAAATCTATAATTAATCATATCTAAGCTCTCAGTCAACTGACTACGGTCAAATTGGGCTTAAATGAGAGCTTTTCGAATCCAGATTCAGAATCTTGCATGCCCAAAGCGATATTTGTCACGAAAGACGGAATAAACACGACTTAAAAATTGCCATTCGGCCGAAACAGTGGTCGCTCGGGTATATAGAGTCGTTGAGTCTCGCGCCTGAAAAAATTTTTTTTTTCAATGTACTTGGCGCGAGACTCTACCGAGTCTCTTGATATTTGTATATTATTGTTATGCCAAAAGTGTCCTTGAATTTTGAAAATTCAGCCGTTGGGACTTGGTTTTTGGAGACCCGTTAGACAAGGCGGGGGACAGAATTCATGATAGCTTCGTCTGAAATTAAAAAACCAAATATTTTCTGTTAGTAGGTGAGTACAGCTCGTGATTGGAGGAAGGATTTCTTTTTCTTTCATCACAACTCATTTTACAAGGCAATAACCGGTGTAGATTTTCCGGAAAATTGTACGTTTTTACATGCAACTCTGCCAAAAATGCAAATTCCAATGTTGTTCCGAACCCCAAGAGCCCAGCTCCTGACAATTTACTAACAGTGGTAAGGTTACAAACATTTGGATTCACAAAATACCAACTTTTCGAAAGTCGCAAAAGCTATAGCGATTCGGTGATTTCTCTATTTCATGATCGAAACATCTGAATTCTGTAATATCCGAAAGGTTTCACCGATTCATCAAAATTGTATACCAACTTCATCCTCCATATAAAAAACAGGATTTGAAAAAGAAAACAGGTCGGTATCTCAAAATTTGCAAAAATATGAGCGATTTGGTAGGTCATGAATCATACATCGTCATAATCATTGTCTCTAAATGTATATGTTACAGGTAGTTTGTTCGTGCACAGCAGACTGCAAAACTAACCGTTGTAGTTGTCGAAAAACGGGATTGTCGTGCACTAGACTGTGCAAAAATTGTCGTGGCCAAACCTGTGCGAACCGTAATATCGCCACCGTCGCTGATGAAGCAGAAGAAGAGGAATTTGAAGATGATATACTAGGAAACGAGTTCCTTGACTTCGCAGCTGCACTGGACTCCGATGGTTCGGAGGATGACGAGGAAAATGAAGAGAGTGGCGATTATTATGAGGATATGGAAGATTTTTAAATTTTTTCATCCACTGCAAAGTTTGTTTTCTGTATAATATTAAATTCGTATATTAATTAATGACCGATTTCTCAATATTTTATACCAAATGTACCCATATAATACTCATTTTAAAAAACCTATCGAAATTTGCCAGTTAGAGCAATTGCATTTTTTTTCTAATTCAAATAAAATTTGTATTCCGTAATATACAAACTCTCACCGATTTTTAGGCACTCCCTAAGTATATGAAATATACTAGGGAGAAGCCTTATGTGTCTGCCATCCTACAAAATTCGGTGTTGAATGCTATATCAAATACCTATTTCTAATGATAAAATAGAAGAAGAAAACAATCTGTGATTGAATAGAGTAATTTATGTGGTAAATATGCCCAGCTATGAAGCCTTATGTGTTTGCCATTCTATAAAATTCCTGTCCGGAGCTATATCTTCTCAACCGCATGAGCTAACCGGGTGGTCAAGCGCTCATTTGTTAGCTAGCGAGAAGCTCTATCAACACAGAGCAAAGAAACCTCAACTTTTAATGTCAACAATAGGTATTTCTGGGTTTTTGTCAGATTTCATGTCCGTCCGGAGCTATATCTCTTGAACCGCATGACCTAACAGGATCGTCAAGCGCTCATTTGTTACCTAGCGAGAAGCTCTATAGGCACAGAGCAAAAAAACCTCGACCTTTGATTTCAACAATAGGTATCTCTGGGTTTTTATCAGATTTCATGTCCGTCCGGACCCATAACTCATGAAGCGCTGGACCAAAATTGGTCCGCAGGTAGGTCTTTGGATAGGAAATGGTTGACTCCAACACGTCGAGGCAGTCAATACTCTGCCCAGATCCTGAGGATCCAAACGAGGATGTATATTGATCTCTGGATCACCCGACCGATAGAAAATTTCACAGTTGTCTGGCGAGAGACACCGACAGAAAAGAACTTCAGGAAATATTCATCGCTCCGCATAGAGTTGTAGTGGAACATTATCGAATCTAGTCATAGAAGAAGTGAATAAAGGTTTCAATCGGCTTGACGATAATTGCAGAGTATAATGGGAACGAGAAAAAAAAATTAACAAAAAATTAGGAAAAGAAAAAATGAATTAGGTTGGTTTGAATAAAGTCTCCGTGGAACCGAATATCCTGAAATTGCTCCAATGCTGATTGCTGATCATGAAAACCCAAGACCCTGATAGAATCAGCTGATCGTTGAAATAAATATGACTACAACTCACAACGATCCTACTTATCTCTGATGTTAAAAAATCCAACACTCTTGAGTCAATAAACTGATCAACGGGTGAATATCGCTAAAAACTTGACGCTCACAATAAAAAATAATGGAATACTGCATATTACTCGTAAAATTTCATCGCTATGAACCTAATGACGTGAACACTTATAAACCTTTTCCGTTGAATACGAGAGTAAGTGGGGAGTGCCTCATGCAAGAACACGCAGCTAGTGTAGCGTTCTTGCTACACTGCCTAAGGCTGATTTTTTGAAATTTTATACCAACTTTATTTTCATAAAACTCTATTTGATAAAAAAACAAAAAATCAGCACGAGATTTGTGATGTCATATCGTAGTCTGTTAGAAGTTTTTCACGTCGTGACGCGAGAACGCGGGTGTGAGTATAGTATTTACACACCGTTCTGTATTCTTTGACATTTTATCTCGGCTTATGTTAAAAAATTGTCTTAACAATTGTTATTTAAATGTAACGCTGTTTGAATCTCCCGCGCGGCAATTTTGACTGACCAATGAGATCAGTGGGCCGGGCATGTGCGGGGCCAGACGTATCCACACAGGCGCAAGCACGCACGGACGCTCGCACGTACGCTCCACACACTTGCTGACAGGGATCCTCAATCGATAATTTTGTCAATATTCAGTCGTGGTTTTTCGATAGCTATACAATGAATGAAAATAAAAAATTCATCCGGATTGTTAGATTAATTGTTACTGAAGCTATATGTAACAAAAAATCCCGACATATATACGAATTTAACATTTTTTTTATTATTTGAAACTTTGAAGTTTACGCCCCCCATTTCAATCGTTTTTCGCTTGTTTCTCCCTCATTATTGGAGATACGAAAATGAACATAAAATACTTTTTTGTAACACATGCACGATTTCTGCGTTTTTTTGACCTATTAAGCGGGCCTAAAGTGACCTTTTTTTGACCGGCTCGAATAAGCGGGCAAAAATGGATTCATTTTTGCCCGCTTTTCAATAAGCGGGCAAAAATGAATCCATTTTTGCCCGCTTTTTAAACAGTGTATATACGACTGTATGTGTGTATATATAGTACATATACATACATATATGTACATATGTATATATGTATGTATATATGTATATATGTATGTATATATGTATATACATATATGTACATATACGTATATACATGTATACAATCCTTTATTCGTATGATATTTACTGTTTGCTGTTAGAAATGCAATCTAATTGTAACATAACTATGTGTTGCCGTGTCAAAAAAGGTCACCTTCGTCCCGCTTATAGACACAAAAAACGCAGAAATCAATACATGCGTTACAAAAAATATGGTGTGCACCAAGGGCTCAGTGGGCTTTTTTACCTCGTGTGATTGCAGTACTCGTCTTCGGCTCGCAGACGCACTCGTCTTCGGCTCGCTCCTGCACTCGCCTTCGGCTCGTGCGAGCTCACCTTCGACTCGTGCTAGCTCACCTTCGACTCGTGCTAGCTCACCTTCGACTTGTACTGCAAATTCCACACTCGGTCTAAAAAAGCCCACTTTACGCCCTAGGTACACAATATACTATTTTACGTATTTCTTTGTCCCCAACAAGGTGGTTTCAATTATTTTTCGATAAAGTTATCAGGTTCCGAATTAAACGGTTTAATGATCTTTTCATAAGGATCTCAGGGGTTCACAGCAAAATTACTATCACCATTCGATTCAGCGTCATCGAATTAGTCTTAGATCAAGTTTGCGGATTCATACCTAAAAAGTACTACCTTTCTTGCTTATTTACTGGACTAAAGTGTATTACAAATCTTTAGCTCCGATGCCAAATAATTCAAAAACAAACGCTAAGAAGCAATCAAAGTCAAGCGATACAGAAAGCGATATCGACTAATTTCGGTCCTGGAGAGAATTACGTAATTGATAAGAACCGTCATGGAATCGCTAGTCGTGAAAAACAAATTACCCACTCTGATAAAATTAATATAAAGATGTCAAAAAAGTCATCAAGAAGATGTGATCCTAATATAGTCAATAACATTGTAAGTTAAATGTAATTTTTTCAGTAATTTGTTGATTTTGATAATATATTTCTCATAAAAAAGCTATTCCATCAACAATTATAATTTATTAATAAACAGTCTTCACGGTTAAATATGTGTTCAGTCAATCATTCATTAATTCGTGTCGTAAACATTGGCGCCCAGGGCAATTCCACCAATTATCAACCAATGTTTGGGCCCGAAAAAATCGATTTGCCTCAATTTTTTTCCTCGCATTCTGTGAACCAAGATTGGCAGATTCACCAAGTTTCAGTCAAGTAGGACTTACCATTCACGAGGAATACGATATTCAATTTTTAGGATAAATTTTTTTTACGCATTTTTGACGTACTTCCAACGTCACAATAAAAATTCGAAAAAATACGTTTTTCATGTGAAAAACTCTCAGCTTTTCGAATCCATTTTTCATTTTTCACTATCTCTGCTGAAACCAGCTCAAAAACACGTTTTTCGACAAAAAAACAGCGATTTCTCGATGTGCTCAATGTTTTATCATTCTTTTGAATTTTTATTCCGAAAGCTGAGATTTTTTCAGTAAGAAACACAAATTTTCAGAGTGGGACGGCTACGTGGTCGCGTGTGAGCTACGATTAACCCCTTGGCAATGATGCAAAAATGGGATTTTCGTGCCACGTTTGTATTTGAAAAAAAGTCAATACATTCATCCTACAATATCAGTACTACGGTTTTTGAGGTCACTGAATCCGAATCTGAAATCGGATTTTTCAAATTCAAAATGGCGGATCCAATATGGCGGACGCAAATTCGGAAAACAGTTTGATTCCGATGAAAGTGAGTAACTTCAGGTTTTCGAGGTCGCTGGATCCGAATATGACGTCAGATTTCCAAAATTCAAAATGGCGGATCCAATATGGCGGAAGAAAATTTCAATAAGCCTTTTTTTTCAAACACAAAAGTGGCACGAAAATCCCATTTTTGCCTCACTGCCAAGGGGTTAATCGTAGCTCACACGTGACCACTAGCCGTCCCACTCTGAAAATTTGGGT
The DNA here is from genome assembly GCA_018257835.1 of Euura lappo. Classification (NCBI taxonomy): domain Eukaryota; kingdom Metazoa; phylum Arthropoda; class Insecta; order Hymenoptera; family Tenthredinidae; genus Euura; species Euura lappo. Next base: position 84,265 of record JAEUYN010000733.1, read on the forward strand.
TTCTTACTGAAAAAATCTCAGCTTTCAGAATAAAAATTCAAAAGAATGATAAAACATTGAGCACATCGAGAAATCGCTGTTTTTTGTCAAAAAACGTGTTTTTGAGCTGGTTTCAGCAGAGATAGTGAAGAATGAAAAATGGATTCGAAAAGCTGAGAGTTTTTCACATGAAAAACGTATTTTTTCGAATTTTTATTGTGACGTTGGAAGTACGTTCAAAATGCGTAAAAAAAATTTATCCTAAAAATTGAATATCGTATTCCTCGTGAACGGTGAGTCCTATTTGGCTGAAACTTGGTGAATCTGCCAATCTCGGTTCACAGAATGCGAGGAAAAAAATTGAGGCAAATCAATTTTTTCAGACCCAAACATTGGTTGATAATTGGTGGAATTGCCCATATATACTACTGCAAACCGACGGATAAATGTTATCTATGAATTTTGTATTATTCATCTAGAATTATACCTACCCTCCGTATCAAATCTCTATCGGATCATTTTGAGAAAGGTCTGGGGTATTAAAAATTATCGGGAGATACCCGAGTAGAAATTTCGGTCAGGCCACAATCAGGGCATGATCAAGCAAACCTTACCACCTGATCAGGTGCTTATTAGGCTGCCTGGTCAGGCCCTGATCAGTAATGTAACGCAAAATTCTAGGATTACGGCCAGGCCCTGATCAGGTTCTATAGCCAGGCTCTGATCAGTATTTTACAGCCAGGCCCTGATTAGGTTTGTTGATCAGGCCCCGATCAAGCTTCCTGATCAAGCTTCCTGATCAATCCCTGATCAAGCCCTGGTCATATTTGTGGACTTGTGTTTGTATCATCCGATGCTACAAAAATAAAGATTAAATAAAAATTTTATGGGTTGAGTAAGCTGAACCACTCATACTCGGCCGCATACCAACGCTAGAACGCAATTTCACTTCAGAAAAACTTCGCATTGTTTCGACCTAACCGGGTTTCGATCCTGGACCTATCGCTCGCTCGCATTACTAATCGCACGCCCTACCTACTACGCTAAACTACTTATTAGATATTGTGAAAACTTTGATCTACTAATAATAAGAGCTTCGAATATATTTATCTAAATGATTATCCTGCGTGCTTCCGGCAGGTTAAAAGTGTACCAAATAATGGTTGATTCTTAATGAATCACACATTTCACACTGTGGCATGAAACCCGTAATAAAGACAGCCTGATGAAGACCTGATCCGGGGCGTGGCAGGCTTGCCTCAGTATGGGATGCTTGATACCAACCTGAACAGGGACGCAACAGGCGCGCTGCACTTTCTAGTATCATGTACTCTGGAAGCCAATCTGACCAAGGGTCCAACAGGTAAACCTCGGTAATTGTTGCCTGATAGCATCCTGATCAGGGGCCCAACAGGCAAACCTTGGCAAGTGTTGCCCGATAGCATCGTGATCAGGGGCTAATCAGGCATACCTTGGTAAGCGATGCCTGATAGCATCCTGATCAGTGGCCCAACAGGCAAACCTTGGCTAGTGTTGCCTGATAGCATCCTGACCAGGGGCCAATCAGGCACACTTCGGGAAGGGATGCCTGATAGAATCCTGATCAGGGGCCCTACAGGCAAACCTCGGCAATTGTTGCCCGATAGCATCCTGATCATGGGCCAATCAGGCACACCTCGGGAAGGGATGCCTGTTAGCTCCTGTCCAGGGGCCCAACAGGCATACCTTGGCAAGTGTTACCTGATAGCATCCTAATCAGGGGCCCAGCAGGCAAACCTTGGCTAGTGTTGCCTGATAGCATTCTGACCAGGGGCCCAGCAGGCAAACCTTGGTAAGTGTGGCCTGAAAGCATCCTGACCAGGGCCATATCAGGAGTGCCCCTGTTAGGGATACCTGATGGGACCCTACTCAGGACCACAGCAGGTTTGTCTTACTCAGGACCGCCTGAACAAAGCTCAATCAGGGCCTGATAGCACATCAGGCTAGCCCTATCAAATTTCTACTCGGGTACGTCCTTTCTAGCCGGCCCGACGAACTACGTCCTTTCTAGCCTGCCCGGCGAACTGCGTCTGTTCTAGCCTGCCCGGCGAAGTACGTCCTTTCTAGCCTGCCCGGCGAAGTACGTCCGTTCGAGCGAGCACGGCGAACTACGTCCGTTCTATCCGGCCCGGCGAACTACGTCCTTTCTAACCGGCCCGGCGAACGACGTCCGTTCTAAACTGCCCGCTTAAGTACGTCTGTTTCCTTTGGACCCGTCGATATCCTGTCCCAAAGCGGCGAGATTTTCGTTTCAACCTTGACGCCTATTGTATAATTGAGTAAAACGAGGTTTCGATAGATGCTCTTCTCCATATCTAAGGCTCAACGCCGCAGAAATCTTTTCATAATCTTCCAAATCGGAATCCGATAAAAAAGACAAAACAATCAGTGCCGCCCCTCTGAGAGAATTGGTTAAGTTTGCAGCTTTGACAATGGGTTCCCAGTTATTGATTTTTGCAATTATTCGAAATTAACGTTCATAATCTATCCATGATATGGAACCATCAAAAGTACATGGTTTTATGATTCGAGAGTTTACTTCACGTGTTATTTGCGGCAAGGCCGACAAATTATCGCTTAACCGGACCTCAGGCCCAACCCCTGAGTTTATACAAGTATGAAATGATCCTGAAGTGAACCCTTGACGATTTGCATCAAAAGGAAATTCATTCAGCGGTATATTCTTCTCGACTGGAAATAAGTGTCCTGGAGGATATGCAACATGGCAATCCGTGGCTGAAAAATCACTCATATTCGAAGCTGTGTGAATATCTATGGGAACATAATTAGCATGGACGGTTCCGTTTTCTGCATCATCTGTCAAAAACATAACTGGAGCTTCAAAAGCTTCCTCTCGTAAACGTTCAAAACCTGTAGGTACATTTTCTACATTCTGACTACGGCTAAAATGGTTTCCAGAAACGACTGGAACCTGGCGTGCATCCTCTTGTACGCAATTCATTCTTAGACTAGCATGTTCTACGTTATCATGGCTAGCTATACATACAGTGGGGTTGTTTGCCCGTAACACTGGTACTGACCTTCGGGTAACCTGGGTTACCTGGTCATGTACTATAGGTGTTCTTGGAGCCGGAATCGGCGTCATTAAAATCGAAGACTTCCTAGGAGACGGAACCGGTCGATATTGTGACTCAGACGTAGGTGGCTGAATCCTGTGCGAAATGGTCAAACAGGGACCGGTTTTATTTTTATCTTCTTAGGAATGGGCGGCGTCCGACGTTGTAGCCGTCGCCGCGAGAGTGCGTGCGGAGCGCGGGAGTAGTGTAAGACAATATGGCGGTGTGTAGCCGGGCCCAACGCGAGTGGTGTGATTTTACGTTTAATAAACTCGCCTAAACGATACGGAGTCTTTCTTATTCACCCTACTACTCCCCGTTCCTGATAGAAAGAACATTTGGCGACCGTGACAGGACGCGGGAGGGAGTAATTGTTAAAAAAAAAAAAAAGTCGTGTTAGTTGTGTCGTGTGTGCGGACTAACCAAAAAGATGGAGGGCGCGAAGAGACAGAGAACCGTACAACGTACGCTCTTCTCAAAGTGTCTCAACATTTTCGTCGCAAAATGCAACAACGCGGTGGTTACGGCCGACGACAGGCACGTCGCGTTGCAATTGCTCGAGACGAGAATGCAAGAGCTAGAAATTGCGAATTCAAGATTTATAGAGGAATTGTCGGTCGACGCGGACGAGACCGAACTTGTCAAAGAAATCGAAGGACACGACGAATACAAAAAGAAGTATTTGGAAGCCAGAGTGAAATATTTGGGCAGTGCGAACACGACGCGTATGGCGGATGGGGGAGTGAATGGTAATCAACCTGTGCAACGCGTTGAAAAGCCGTACAAACGACCCACGCTCGAGGTACCGAAGTATGGCGGCGGTGTCGATAAGTGGCTGCAGTTTTGGTCACATTTCCGGAAGTATCACGAGGACGCCACGCTTTCCAAAGAGGACAAGCTCGAGTACCTGAAAGGCATGATGCTCGCCGATTCCAAAGCTTTCGAGATCGTCTACGGTTTCCCCACTACAGCTGAAAACTACGATCCAGCGTTTGAGAGTCTTAAAAGTCGGTACGGACGAGACGATTTATTGACCGAGTTTTACACTAGAGAACTTTTGACTTTGGCGATACAAAATGCTACGAGAAAAAAGGGAGAGCAGCTAGATGTCGCATCGATCTATGACAGATTGTCAGCGCATATTCGCGCGTTGGACACATTAGGCGTCAAAACCGATAACTGTGCGACGATGCTCTACCCGCTCGTTGAATCGTCGCTCCCAGAGGAAATTCTACGGACATGGCAACGATCACCGTTGAGCTCAGCGGTCGACCACGACAATCGACAGGCAGATGGCGCTCAGAGCTCAGACCGATTGACGAGGCTTCTGGAGTTTTTGAGAATCGAGGTTACAAATGAAGAGCGGATAAACATGGCTGTCAACCACTTCGCAGCAGCACCAGGGGACAAGAAAGAAAAGTCAAAGGAAGGCAAACAGAAAGACGGCAAGGGGACGACATCGAGGGAACAAGCAACGGCGAGCGCGTTATTTTCGAGCGAACAAAAGGGTAAAAAATGTATATTTTGCGGCGAAAATCACGGTAACACGAGTTGCGAGAAAGCAAAGAAACTGTCGTTAGAGGATCGAAAAAAGATAATAAGAGAAAACAATTGCTGTTTTAGATGTTTGATTCCAAATCATCGGTCGAATCGGTGCAAGGTAAAAGTAACGTGCGCGTGGTGCGGCGGTCGTCATTCGATTCTCGTGTGTTCAGAATTAAATAAAGATACAGAGTCAAGTAATGCGAGTCAGCCGAAGAACGATAAATCCGAGAAAAGCGATCCAACGGAACACACTCTTGCGGCGACGAATTTTTGTAGTTCGCCTGATGTATATTTACAGACCCTACGCGTCACGTTATATTCCGGGTCTAAACAAAAAATTGCATGCGTGGTTATTGATCAGGGTTCACAAAGATCGTACATTCGTTCCGACGTTGCCAAATTTTTGGATTATCAACCCGTCGGCAAACGCGAAGTAACACGAAGTATTTGGAGGCGCGAGTTCCAATACAGAGTTGCACGATATTTATCTTGCTCGAATGAAAAGTTTAGACAATAAGTATGCGTGCAATTTTCAAGTCATGAATGAGAAGGTAATTTGCGCGGAAATACCTAGAATAAAGCAAGCGGATTGGCTCGATGAATTAAACAGGAACAATATTTCTCTCTCGGATCTGGAAAATAATAGCACATACCACAATGATTCGATTGATGTTTTGATTGGCGCCGACGTTGCGGGCAAGCTTTTCACGGGTAACAAGTATGATTTGCAGAACGGTGTGACGGCGTTCGAGTCTCATTTGGGCTGGGTTATTATGGGAAAAGCGCCAGGTAACGAGAGGAAAGACTGCGGCTTGAATGTTATGTCTATGTTTGTCAAGGAAGCCAAAGTATCGGACTTGTGGGAGTTGGATGTTTTAGGGATAAAAGATCCGATTGAGAAAAGCGACGAACTTGCAAAAGAAAAAGCGATCAAAGAAAATTTTGTGAATACTGTTTCCTACAAAAACGAACGTTATAGCGTTGATTTGCCTTGGGTCGAGGATCATGCTCCAGTTTCAAAAAACTTAGAGTTATGTAAGAGTAGGCTTGAAAGCACAGTAAAGAAACTTCAAAAGAGTGAGTTGTATCGGGCTTACGATGGAGTTTTGATGGAATGGCTTGATCAGGGCATTATCGAACTTGTACCCGAAAATGAGCTGGACGATTTCTCTCACTGTTTAGCTCATCGTCCCGTAGTGAAACCTGATAGTACTACGCCAGTACGCCCTGTTTTTGATGCTTCGGCTAGTGAAAAAGGTTTTCCCCCTCTCAATAAATGTTTAGAAAAGGGGCCGAATTCGATAGAGTTAATTCCTGACACTTTGTTGAAATTTCGTGAAAAGGAGATTGGCGTGATCGCAGATATTCGCAAGGCTTTTCTACAGATAGAAATTAATCCGAAAGATCGAAACTACCTACGTTTTCTTTGGTTCATAAGAGGAAAACTGACAGTTTTTCGACATAGGCGGGTAGTTTTCGGTCTCACGTGCAGTCCGTTTTTATTAGGAGCGGTCTTGGAATATCATTTATTTCACACTATAACGGAATGTTTTCGTGGCGTATGGTCCGTTGCAATTATTGAAAAATTAGCGAAATCGTTCTACGTAGACAATTGTGTCACGAGCGTACAAACAACTGAGGAATTAACTTCGTTTATCACAGAAGCTAAAGAAATTATGGCGAAGGGCGGTTTCGAATTGAGAGGGTGGGGGCATACGAATGACGGTGCAGAAAAGGAAATTACGCAAGTGCTCGGTATCTTATTCAATAAGTCACACGATACATTGTCAATCAATCCTGCTTTACTAGACGAGTACGGCGGGGAGATAACAAAAAGAAAAATTCTATCAGCAGCCCACAAAGTTTTTGATCCGATCGGTTTCACCGCTCCAGTAACATTGATACCGAAGTTGATTTTGAAGAAATTATGTGAAGCGAATATCGATTGGGATACGCAGGTCGACGATAGTACGAGAAAAGAATTTTTACTATGGCACGATCAATTAACGCAATTGGGTGAGATCGAAATACCAAGAAAACTCGGGTCAGGTCAATTGACTTTGCATACATTTTCAGACGCGAGTCAGACGGCGTACGCCACAGTCACGTTTTTGCGCGTCGAGAATGAGAAGGGGGTGGAACTACGACTGCTGGCCGCGAAGGCACGGGTCGCACCCAAGAAAGCGACGATTCCGCGACTTGAACTGTTAGCTGCCTCGATTGCTAGTCGCCAGACCGCCGAGATAGTACGCGCTTTATGTTATGAAAACGTGCCAATTTACTGTTGGTCAGACTCAACAACGGTTTTGGCGTGGTTAAATCGTGATAATCAATGGGGCACATACGTTTGGAATCGCGTACAAGAGATACGGCGGTTGTCGACGGCGTGGAAATGGCAGTATGTACCCGGTCCAGAGAACCCAGCTGATCTCCCGTCGCGCGGATGTCAGGCTAAACAATTGCTCGAATCGCGTTGGTGGGAGGGACCGGCGTGGTTACGCGAGTCTCCGCAAAACTGGCCCAATTTAATAGGCACAACGAACGAAGTTGAGATAGACAGTGAGATGAGAAAGTCAGCTCAAATAGCAATGTCATGTGGAGAAGTTGATTTTAACATTATAAACAAATTCTCGTCGTATACGAAATTGATAAAATTTTTCACGATAATGCTTAGATTCAAGAATTTTATCGCAAACAAAAAAGCACCTCAAGACAAATACATAACGTATCAAGAAGTAAGTAGCGTTGAATGTAAATTCTTGAGATGTGTGCAGAAGTCAATGTTTTTGCCCAAAAATGATCCGAAACTAAGTTCATTGCAGATTTTTGTGCACACTGACGGGATATTGCGTTTGAAAACAAAAATCAGCGAACGTAAGGATAAATTCCCTTTTCTGTACCCGATACTCTTAGATAACAAGCATCAGATTGTAGAGTTGATCATACGAGAGGAACACGAACGCATGTGCCATGCAGGTGTGCAGTCGGTAATGTGTCAAATAAGAGAGAAATATTGGATTCTGTCGATGCGAAAAACGGTAAGAAAGGTAATCGCCACATGTGTTGTTTGTAAACGTTTTTCCGTAAAACCAATGCAGGCAGATCCACCCCCTTTACCGCTCAATCGCGTGAAAGACTGTGCTACATTTGAAATAGTAGGAGTCGATTTCGCAGGACCTTTGTTTCTGCGTGGCGAACAGAAGGGTTGGATCTGTCTCTTTACATGCGCGGTGTATCGAGCGGTGCACTTAGAATTAGTCACGTCATTATCGACTATGTCATTTTTGATGGCACTACGTCGCTTCATTGATCGCCGAGGTCGTCCGTCTGATATTTATTGCGATAATGGGACGAATTTCGTCGGTGCGGATAACGCATTACAAAAGTTGAATTGGGATGTGATTTCAAGCTACAGTACAGCACAGCGAATAACGCGGCATTTTAATCCACCCTCGGCCCCATGGTGGGGAGGCTGGTGGGAGAGACTAGTAGGTATGGTAAAGGTTATTTTACGGAAGGTACTCGGGAAAAGTTTTCTTACGTATGAAGAAATGTGTACGATTCTTTGCGATTGCGAGAGCACAATAAATTCGAGACCTTTGACCTATGTTTCCAACGCAGCAGACGATTTAAGGCCTTTAACGCCTGCGACGTTTCTTCGTGGGAACAATGGGTTTGAAAATCCAGATTTAGACATTGTTAATAAAATAGATTTAACGGCTAGCTATCAGAGGAAGCAGCAAATAATGGAACATTTACGCCAACGTTTTCGCAAAGAATACTTAAGCCAACTTATACTTAGAAGTAATGCGAAAAAGGAGTTTCGTTCGTTACAAAGCGGCGATATTGTTCTAATCGGCGATGATAACAAAAAACGGATTGATTGGCCGTTAGCAAAAATCGAAAGGTTGATTCAAGGTCGCGATGGAGTTGCACGAGTAGCTGTGTTAAAAACTAAAGATGGGTGGTTAAAACGTCCGTTACAGCGTATTTACCCCTTAGAGATCCGTTGCGACGACGCAGATGAGATAGATTTATTGCAAAGAGAGAAACAATCGATAAGCGAAAAATCCGTCGTAGAAGAAGGAGAACCCGAACCAGTCGGAAATATTGTTAAAACTAGGAGTGGTCGTATCTGTAAAAAACCGGATTATTACAAATAAGTTGTTTTAATTTTAAGGTATTTTTGTCTAGTTGTAGTGTTAAGTTGTATTTTTTCCATTAAAAAAAAAAAATGTGTAAGTTTAGCGTTTAATTTGTAAGGTATATTTTATGTATCTCAGAGTAATAAAAAAAAAAAAACGGTGGTAATATGGTTGAGCCCAAGTCTCAAGGTGGAAGGATGTGCGAAATGGTCAAACAGGGACCGGTATATTTTTATCTTCTTAGGAATGGGCGGCGTCCGACGTTGTAGCCGTCGCCGCGAGAGTGCGTGCGGAGCGCGGGAGTAGTGTAAGACAATATGGCGGTGTGTAGCCGGGCCCCACGCGAGTGGTGTGATTTTACGTTTAATAAACTCGCCTAAACGATACGGAGTCTTTCTTATTCACCCTCCTACTCCCCGTTCCTGATAGAAAGAACAAATCCCTTGAACCTGGTCTTCCAGAATTTCGATGCGTCCAAGCATCGCGTCCCGTTCCCGTCGATCCTCTGAACGATCTGCTCGGTTTTGCTGAAGTAGCTCACGTAGCTGATCTTGTATACTTTGCAACAGTTCTAATAGTTGCGTTTCATGCTGCTGTGGTGGTATCAAAGTCGGAGGCGGTACAGACGTAGCTTGCAGTGACACCTGCAGTAAATACGTCGATGAAGACGTCGATCGCAGCCGAAGCACTTTTTTTGCGTGTGGGGCATATTCTGCTATCTCAAAGTTTCACTCGCAAATCAATTAATCGGGCAAAATAAGGAGATCCCAGCTCCTCCACCAAATGTAACAAAGGGCTGAACCCGGTTACTATTGAAAATAAGAGATTCTCCCGAATTAACTGACACACGAGGCGAGATATAAAAGCAGGGAAAAGTTATGTACGTTTATTAAAAGACAGTACGTCAGTTCTCTTTAAAGTCAGGAACAAGACTCTTTTCACAATAATACCGGTCGCCAAAGCGACCGGAAGATTCGACTATTTCTCAAACATCAGATGATAGCCAATCTACACAGTGACTTCCAAGAAGCGAGGGGGTACCCTCGTTACAATATGATAAAAAAGAATATCAATACCAGCCCTGTTCGCAATTACAAATGTAATTAATATTTAATAGTCCTATATAACGATTTGAACCGTTATCCGAATATACAAGTACTGTACTAAAGTGTGCAAACTCAGAAAAGAAGGAATCATACCTACTTCTTTCAGTAGTGATACTACATGTATGTATTTAGTATACATATTAAACATGCATCCTCGAGATCATGACTTTATCGTAAAGGCACTTACCTGACGAAAAAGAAAATACGATATCTAAACTCTGAAGACAAAGCAGTTTTGATTACGAGTCTCATTTACTATTACCACAACCATGCATGCACGAACATGCAATGTGGTAGATGGGGGTCCCGTCTTATACATACTTCCTGCACGCGCTTGCCCACACTTGGTGAAGCGAAAGACATGGATTTGCTGTTTGGAAAAATGCTGCGAAATACATATTCTCATAAAATGATAGAAATCATTCAAGTAAATGACTGTGATTTAACCATCGTATACGGGTTACACATACCGATGGTTGCCAGAATATTATTACACCAGTTACATCATGTATAATGTGTGAATGAAAAACAAAAACGAACCATTGCCTTGAGAAAAAAGGTATCTATGCATATTGCATAATCCATACCTGCATACAACCATTAGGTTCAATGTTTGAAAGCTATAGTCAAGACGAAAAGTAACTTTAATTTATCCCACAACTATAGAATGGTTGTAGTAATACATTCTACGATTATTATTATTATTCATAATAATGATTATCGTGTGTAAAAATTAAATTAGTGATTAAATTTTGAATTTTCAGCGGACACACGCTCGAATAGAATGTCTGATTACAAGTAGTTGAAAATCGTGTGAATATAAATTTAGAATATCGAATGAATTATATTCTCTGCAATTGACCAGAATTAGATCGGTAAACTTGCACTCGTTACCACTCGTTACGGAGAAGTAAGCACGGGTGCTATATTATTTCCTTGTCTGATAATCGAATCTCTCGCTCTCTATCGCTGCGTTCGAGTGTTCCCGGCATGCATCCACGGCAGCAACAAATGCTTCGCTGGGAACTAAACCTCGAGGCTTTAACTCGGTTTAAAGTTTTCCCGGCATGCAGCAACAACAAGGGCAGCAACAAATGCTTCGCCGGGAACGAAAACTTGAACTGAGCCTTCGTAATAGCGACGTTGCCGTCGATTTCACGCATCAAATAGCAGACCCGTTCGGCTTACTTTTTCGTCACTTGATCGCTAAATATCTCTCCGGAACTTTCGACAAATCTCAAGTTTTGCGCACCAGTGGTTTTCATATGGCGTACGAGCGATCTTTCCACTGTTTCGAAAAAGAAAAAAGAAACGAGCCGAAGGTAATACCTCATGGGTGGTCGGGAAACTTACCAAAAAAATCGCTCCTTTTCAGGACCATCGAAATATTCTCATAAATGAACTCATCATTTGAAACGATTTATGTAATACGGAAATTGAACCATTTACTTTCATGTATTTTGTCTTTATTCTGAATAAATGATTTCTATGTTATATTATACATGTGTGCACGATAATCATAGGATTCAGTTTTCTCACCCACACTATCCATCCAATAAAATATATTCACACCAATGTGCCATACAAATACTGATATAATATTAAGACTATACAAACGATCAAGTAATTAAAAAAAAAGTTCAACGTTGAAAGGAATGCAACGAATTGAATTATTCATATGATAGAATTTCATCCCTCGATGCGTTCAATGTGTTGGGAGAGGCGATCAAATCGAGTCATTTATTTGATAATACTTGCATTTTGAAAGAATCAGTGATAGTTCTAAGCTTGTACCTGGTACAACCTATGCCTGAAAAATTACTGAAGTGCTAAACTAAAATTAGGACTGTGTGTAACAAAATTAAGTTGGACCGAATAAATTATTTATGTTTGTCACAGTTGACAGTTAAAGTGAATGTATTTCTCTTTTGCTCCCATTGCCGAAATTCCGAATATATCTCTTGATATAATCACGCTATGCAAACGGACCACCCTGCTGAAAGTACATAAGTAATTCTTCGACCACAGAAGGTCCACCCACATCCACGTATATACTGAGTATATGTATTAGAGGACAGGATTTAAGTCAGGCCGAATTACGGATTCGGGGAAGATAATACGGATTCAAACAGAAAGACGATGCTTAATACGGAATAAAGATATATTGTATTATCTCTCTTCAATAATCACCCAACTCTTATCGTACAGTCTTTATCACTCTTATCATACTCTTCTGCCCCTTACACTATTTTTCTGAACTCTCTCTCTATGACCTGCTCTTATCACGCTCTACCTCTCACTACTCTTCATACTCTCTCACCTATCTCCGCACTTACTTGTTACCAATCTGCTGCCATCTATCAACTCATTCCTTGAATTCTATTTCTCTCTCATTCCATATCCTTTTCTTTCTTATATGTGTATACTCATATGGGTGGTAATAGTGCAAAAATTTGAGATAGTACGTACATCCGGTCGAAATCATTTCTGTAGGCCAAATCGCAATGACTCAGGGACAACGATTGTTCCACGCCTCGGACGCGCGGAATAAGCCACGAAACACCCGTAAGAAATAGCACGAGGTGCATCGTCGGTTGCCTATTTCGCGCATCCTAGGCGCGGCAGATTAACCCTGGTAGGAAATATATAACTCCAGTATGTAGTACTACACATAACATGTCCTGTGAATGATCGGGGGTTTGTTAGGATTGTTGGTTGAATGAAAAAGCAATTTCAACGCTGTGTACTTGCAAAAAGTAGTGAAATCTAACACAAAAACATCGTAGATGTAAAAAAAGCCGCCAAGTACCCACGCAAAAATGAGCTAAACGTATCGCCAGTCTCTGTCGTGAAATCAAGAAAGAAACCAAGCACCGAGCGTACCCCTTCGATCTCTCAGCAAGTCTACGTCGTCAAGTCGGAGTTTCGTGTGAGGATATCGAAACATCATTCCAAGAGCTACGTACTTGGCGGGCACATTCGGTTTCTTAGAGCTATACGGACAACCCGCTTCTTTTTGTGTGATAATCAAATTTTCAATATGATAGCAATAATATTCTAAATATCTTCTTCAATAATCGTTGACGTTCCACTGTCATTCCATTGTCAGATCAGACTCAAAACTCTTGAATCACTATACATACTTATGAAGCCAATAAGCTGTGTAGAGTAAGTTATCGTATGATTGGTACCTTACCGTGGAACTTGAATATGTAGTCTGTAGTGGGGAAATAAACGCATCCGCTTCCAATACTGTCGAATCAAGAAAACCATACCTTGTTACTTCAACATGAACCTAAAACTCACAGCTACGAATACACGTGAATGCTGTAACTAGTAGGTATAGAATATGACTGTTCCATATGAAGATGAATATAAAATACAGTTGAAAAGTGCTCTGTACAATCTTGTTCACCATCGGTGCGTATGTGATGTACGAGTAGATATATGTACACGCAGAAAAAGGATCGATTACAGTACTCAAAAACCAATTAACCTCGTATCACGCCAGTCTCGTATTTTAGCATATTTCATTATTAATTAGCTTTTGAAGAATAACAATACGTAATGATATATCAGTACGACAAGATTAGCGCGTGCGAGTTTACGGAAGTGCTGTAGAGCGGGCGCCTCAAGGCGCAAGTCGCAAGCACGTACGTAAACTCGCACGCGCTAATCTTTCACCTGCCGCGACAAAGCTGTTCGTCCTTCAAGACCGGAAGATGCATTTTTATTCAGTATGAATAGAATCAATGTTATCTCTGAATCGGACATAAAAAAGTATATGCAAGATTCATGACATCTATGTCCACCGACCGGAAGCGTAGTACTTCGATACATCTATCATCCACAAAGTACCGATACGAGAAACTACTACTCACAGCTTGGAAGAACTATTATCAGACAAACAACCAAACAACAGCATAAAATTGCAAGTAGTTGTGTATTATAATTGATCAATCAATTTTCGATGGTAATTTGACGAATAATAAAGAATATGGAGCACAGTTGAAATGGACAAACGGTTCTCAAAATACGTGAGAATATTGTCAATTCGAAAATAAAACAACAAATACACAGAAAGAAAAACCGAATGTGCCCGCCAAGTACGTAGCTCTTGGAATGATGTTTCGATATCATCACACGAAACTCCGACTTGACGACGTAGACTTGCTGAGAGATCGAAGGGGTACGCTCGGTGCTTGGTTTCTTTCTTGATTTCACGACAGAGACTGGCGATACGTTTAGCTCATTTTTGCGTGGGTACTTGGCGGCTTTTTTTACATCTACGATGTTTTTGTGTTAGATGAGAATGACTCTACAGAAGTTGAAACTCCGTCACTTGAAATATTGTCCACAATTGATAAGAGTACTTTTGGCAAGCTTTGAGAAAAGGTTCGATGACTACTACTCATTCTTATCGCAGACTAATGATGCTATCTTACAATTAAAACTAATTTTGCTCTCTACAACAGGACCATCCGAGAAATCCTATCACATTGTCACGATGGGCTAGCAATACGCGTGTCACGCATGCGGAACTAACGACGCGCGGAAACCATGAGTCACAATCGATGACGTTTCTGCAAGCTTATGAGCACGCACCGTACATTCATATTACATCATGCATTACATTCATATTGATGTAACGTTTGCAACGGCACGTTGCTGTGTGCAACTCAAGTCACGTGACTAGGAGGATACGTGTTTCCTGGAAAATTATATGCTTAATACGCAATACTCACCAGAGTAAAACAGCAGCCCATTTGGTTGCCTCGTCTTGAAAAAGAGACTGATCGATTCCTGTGTACTGAATACAGATTCTGCCTTGTTCAAATCTATGGTCAGATATTCTGTGCCTCTGAAAGTTGCTTCCGATGGTGCTCTGTCTGCAACAGAAATAATGAAATGGGACTTAGTCAACGCCAATTTTCTCATACTATTTGTACTGCTTTCCCCTAAGCAAATTTGGATATATTATTGAATTTAGTTCATTCATTGCTCAGACTATGTGTACTCCTAGTAAACCGAAAAAGATTCTTCGAGTGGCAATGCCTTCTCGAACAAAATTTGGGAAGACTCGGCAGAAAGCCTTTTTACATAGACACTACGGAATCCTCATTGGTAGAGGTTTGTGCTATCTGACGTGGGGCATATACAAGATTCTGAATTTCGCAGATTCTGATGTCAGTCCTGCATGGAGAGGTGGGTGTATTATACTGTACACTCGGGGGCGCAGAGTGTAGTGCGGCGAGTGACTAAACATGCATCGGCGGGTGTGTGTGTGTGTGCTTTGTGTGGGTCGAACCCCAGGTGTGGGAAGCTAGGGGAAAACAGGTTTAAGCCTTGCGGGGCGCGCGTACAAGGATAGCACGGCGGGTTGGGAGTGGAAGTCGAGAACGGGGTCTCGGGGTAGGACGGGGGGGGGGGACGGATGGATGGATGGACAGGCTCGGGTCGCGTCAGTCGTCTCCGGACTGCGGCGAGGTTCTCTTCCTTCGGTGGCAGGCGGTGGGGCATGCGAGAGCGGGAGTCTCGATCCGGCTTCAGCGGGATGACGACGGTGCTGTGGTCGATGATCACTGGACCACTTAGCTCGACATCGATGAAGATGCGAGTGTCGCGCCTCGGGTGGTAGCGTCGACGATCCCAAGGTGCGATCGGTCGGAGACCCTTCTGCCAAGCAGTAGCGGGCTCTGGCGGAAGGTCTGCTTCTATACCCTCGTCTGGTATAGGCGGAGGAGGAGTGGGAGGTTCGGAGATAGACCAACCACTCTCCGGGTTTTTCCGTAAGGAAAGATCTAAAAGAATTGTCGCACTGGACATTGGAGGAATAAACCAAGAGGAATATATTCCTTTAAAAAGACTTTTATTGTTAGCTAGCACCGCGAAAAACAGTGTAGCAGGTCGGTACAATGTCTACCTTGACAATTGGCCGTTGTGTCAGTTGGTACGGTAGGACTGGCTGAACACCAAGTAAAGCGTGATTTACCGTCAAAAATTGAGACTTTATATTTCGGTTCCGGTCTAAACTTGTTAGCGAGAAAGGTCACGAGGTATTCCGAGTATTCGGCCAAAATGCCGCGTATTATTGACTCGGTGAGTCACCTGTTGTAGACAAGGTTATGGCGCGGGGTCAGCGGACAATCGAACGGTTATCGATCGGTGCTCGCGGCTACGCCATAGGTTACGCGTCCCGGGTTGCCAATGGGTAGGCGGTATTTCGTGTGCTGCTTGCGAGTAGGCGCTTGAGTGGGTTTGTCATGTATGAAGCAGACACGCCGTATGTACAATCGCAGCATCCAGAGAGACTGCACTCCTTTGGCTAATAGGGTGAAAGTTTTGTCTCTGCATGTAATTTGACAGTTTTGTTGACATTTGGAACTCGTTTCTGTCTAATCCTCTTTCAACTTCTCAAAGATGATGCCCATTTCACTCAGACCCTCATGCGAATGTCATGGATTTGATGGTAATATAAATAATCTAGACTTGGCATATTACTTATGTACGTTGGTTCAGATGTATAAACAACTTCGAGAAAGAAGAAGCTCAAAAACTAGAAATCATTACTCCTATTATCGTCTTTCGAAAAAATGTCAGCTCTTTTAGAGCAGTGTGCATCCGTACGGAAAACGTACTGGTATTTCAGTAGTTACTACCGAAGCTGTGTAGTAAATCAGTAGTAACTACTGAAAATCAGTAGTCAATCAAGTAGTTACGACTTGAGCTGTGAAACCCAGCGCCGGATCTAGAAATCTGACGACAGGGGGCAAAGTTGGATTTTGCCCCCCCCCACCTCTTTTCGGCACATTTTGCTTGCATTGTGACAATCCTGTGACGATTTTTGTATGAAGTATGACAGTGCTACTAACTTAATTTGCGGCGAGGAAATTTCACGAGCGAAATAGCCGGTTTTTCAAACGGATCCCGAGATAGCCGGTTATTCAAGCAAATCCCGAGATAGCCGGTTTTTGAAGCGAATCCCGAGATAGCCGGTCTTTCGAGCAAATCTTGAGATAGCCGGTTCTTCAAGCGAATCTCGAGATAGCCGGTTTGTCGAGCAATTTTCGAGATAGCCGGTTTTTCAAGCAAACCCCGAGATAGCCGGTTTTTCCTCGTGGCCGTCGATATCTTTTCCGAGAATATCTACGAAAGTTCACGCAAATCTACAACCGAAATTTGTTAAAATATTTTTTTGTAAATTGTACATTCCGAACTACAAGAAATTACGATAATTTAGAATTTTCTACGACAGAATTGGAAAGTCCAGTTGCCCGAAAAATTTGATCAAACTTCCGTGATTGTTAATTGAATAGTACGAACTCTTACGCAAAATGATGATATTGTATGATTTTCTACGAACAGCCGTGGAAAAAAGTATTCCGAAAATTCAATTGAAGTTCCATGTCAGTCACTAGCCTCATAAGACCAGAAAATGTCATGAGAGATTATTTTTTACTTTGTTTTTTATTCCAAATCCCAAAATTGTATCCATGCTGTAACAAGCAGGACTCCCAAAATACAGAAGTATACCGAAGGTGTAGGTAGTGACATATTAATGAAGAGTTTCCAGCGTAAAACCCAGAGCGGTTAAATATCACAGCTTTCATTCAAGAACACAAGTGCCGTTCGAAGTATACAACCAAGTTAAGTCCAATATCTGCTAGTAGACTTGTTCTGTAAATAGTAGTTACAGAAGTCAAGCGCGGGTGTTCCGATAGGAAATAGGGAAGCTATGGAAGAGGCGTGAAAGAGTGCAGGTAGGGGGCCACGTGTGGCTGACGATGCATGAGGTGACGCGAAGTTTAATAAGTATTGCCGGATGCAGCGTCTCCGACTGTGTCTGGGAATCTAGAGTTGGAGCGCTAAGAAGAGTTTCTGGTTACTATAAGCTAAAAAGTAATGAGTATTGCTTGATAGATAGAGATAGGGTGAGAGTGGCGTATGGGCTGAAGGTCCAGATGTAACAATCTTGACTAGAAATTTTCTCATAGTAGCTTTGATTAGTAGGTAGCACATTCGTCAGTTTCGATGGTCAGAGACAACTCCAAAAAATAACGTTTTGGAGAGGGTCTTCCCCAGAATAGTAACAAAACTAATAACATATGACCCAATAAACACAGGTACGTTGGGAAAACGTGGAATCAATGGGCCTAAGGTGGAAATATGGTGTACGTGGATGGTTGATTTTAAGGTACGATGTCCGCTTGCAACACGTAGATGCAGGGCGTTTCAGGAACGTGTAATCCACCGGCATATCTTGCGCAGTTTTTCTACGCGATATCAGCGTATTTATAGGTCTACATACACGTACTATCTCTGTTGTAGACATATGTTGATTTATCCTGGATTCAACGTATTTCAGAAAGACGTATATTTTTTCGAATTAGCACGCACACAATATAATTGTGCGTTTAATTCCAATAGAGTGGCATACATATAGATACCTTAAACCTGAATCGGTTAATAAGAACGGCGATAGCCACGGACAACACCCTAGTCTCATATTCGGGAGGTCCTAGGTTCGATCCCATCTGCGTGTAACTTTATTTTTTATTATTTATATTTTGTTATATTTAACAGCACATACGCTAAGCGTAAATTTTTGAACTAAAACTCGTGTTCCAGCTTCGCGCAATGATTTATTGAAGGAAATTTCTAAATTACATCCCCCAATAAACACACGGTGGTTGATATGCAGTGTAATCAACGTGTCTCATCTACGTGCTTTGCACGTTGAAATGACCATAAACACGTATCTTCCTAGTATATTCTACCAAGAATACACGTTTCATACACTTATCTCTGTGGACCGTGGAATGACGAGAAATATACACCTCGTTTACACGATACGTTTTTATACGTGATACACGTGGTCCAAACGGATATCGTACCTAAGTATTCGTCGTGCCAGCGAGTGTATTCCTCGTAGAATATACCATGAAGACACGTGTTCATGGTCGTTTTTAACGTGCGGAACACGTTGATGAGACACGTTAATTACACTGAATATCAACCACTGTATGCTTATTGGGGAAGTCCGTTGGGCAAGCCAGGGTCATTATCTATAAGAGGTCCAGGTTGATTAGTAGGACCAATAGAAACGTTTATAGAATCATGGTTTACGGATGGGATTCAGGTACAATCCCAAGATTGGCTTCTACAACCATCTACGAAAACAACAAACCAATAATTTACCAAAAATTACGAAAAACTATGGGTATTTAGTAACGGAAATTCATGTACGGAATGTAATGTCGAATTCTATTGTACAACTTTCTACTCAAAACTACATATATCTACGAGAAAAACTACGGAAAGGTCTGAATTCCTTTCCCAGTACGCTATACATATCGACGGGTCCTAATGAAAAAGAGCCAACTCGCCGTGCCAGTTAGAAAAGAGCCAACTTGCCGTGCCGGTTAGAAAAGAGCCAACTCGCCGTACGGTTAGAAAAGAGCCAACTCGCCGAATTCTATAGAAATTTCTATTGTGTTTCGGCGAGTTGGCTCTTTTCTAACCGTACGGCGAGTTGGCTCTTTTCTAACCGGCACGGCGAGTTGGCTCTTTTCTAACCGGCACAGCGAGTTGGCTCTTTTTCATTAGGACCCGTCGATATTATGAAGCGAGAATTATGCACTGAGAAAAAAACGTGGTTGAATTTACTGAATCGACGGTTACGGGCGGGGAAACAAATCCTTACTAGAGTCAATTGAATATCTGTTAGCCTGACAAAATGTCTGATTGATTCAAATACTCCGAATTCCGATTAATCAGATCAGACAAACATTTTGCTAGACCAAAATGTATTCATTCATGTTGAGAATTTATCCCTTGATGTGTTCAATATTTTGGAAGGGCGATCAAATCGAGTCAGAGAACATTTGATTAATGTCCGACGTTTCGGCAACTGTTCGTTGCCTTCATCAGGAACATAGTAATTATTGGGTCAGCAAAACATAGCGACACTAAACCGACGTGGTATCTGTTGGTCCGTGTCGAGGTGGTCAATCGCCATGTTCTCCCGACCTGGTCCTACTGATGTGGACGGTCGGTTTTACTTCTCATTTCTCCTGTCCCCCCTGTCGAGTATTCTGTTTCTCTCTCTTCTTCCTTCCTCTTTTCTCGCTTGCGTTTTCTGTCCTTCTCCACTCGTTTTTTGTGCCATTCCTCCCGTCCATACCGGCAACGCCAACCCACTCCAGGGACGATATCCTAGTTCTTGGCACGTTCTGCAAAATTCAACTGTGTCCTCCATACAGTCTTTTTGCAGGTGGCCCCATCCTCCACAGTTCCCGCACACCACGTTTAGGTATCCAATCTCCCTTTTGGTAAGGCCCTTGTAGGGCCCCCTGGAGCATCTGGGTTCTAGGTCGGCCCAGTCTAGCCCTTCCTTGGACTCTCTTTCGTTTTTTTTGTTCCGGGTCTCGAGTCCTTGTCTCGTCGAGGTTCGGTATTAGAGTTCCTCCCTGGTTTTCTGCTTCCTTCCTCACCGCCGGCGTGGCCGGTTTCGGGTCTTGAGCGGGGCCTTCTTCCTCGACTTGGCTTCTTGGGCGCCGTCTGAGGGCGATCCCTGTGCCTGTTTCCATGAGTTGGAATCGGCGCGCGGCGGTTTTCTCTTCGTTTTGAGGCTCAGCCTTGGTTTTTGTTCTCGGCTCCTTTGGCCCCGCTCCCCTTGGGTCTTGAATCACCGTTCCCCTTGGATCTTGAATCGCTGTTCTCCTTCCCACCTGGGTGTCTCTTGTCTCTCCGGTTGGCCTGCCCCTACCTTGCCCTATTGGCGGGAACTCGTGAGAGCATGTTGTGCTTTGGTTCAGGGGGTGGGCGCGTGCTTGTACTTGGTATTCCTTTGGCCTTGCTCCTCTAGGATCTTGGACTGCTCTTGCCTCACCGCTTTGTGTTTCTACCGTTGCTCCCTCTGGCACACTTCTTCCCTTTTCTCTTCTCTCCGACATGTCTATGGCCACTTGCCATAGTCCCTGCTCCAGCCTCTCCGGGTACATCATATTTCGGGTTGGCTGTAGGTATGAGTGATTACTCTTTAACACCCGTTCTTACCCTCCGAATTGTGTCCCTGTTGTTCAGCCTTCAATATCCACACACAAAAAAAAAGACAACAAAAAGGGCTACAGGCTTCGAACAACATATCATTTAAAATTTGTCGAGAGAGTTCTTTTACTACTTTACAAATTTACTAATAACTTCATTCCTATAGGTATTTCCAGTCTACCCAGACCACTGGGTCTGCGAAGGCTTCAAAGTTCCCTTTAATTTCTATAGTCTCTAGATTCTCTACCTGGGGAGTGACATAGGGTTTGAGGTCTTTTACGTGATGTCTACCCAGCTGTTTCCCCGCGGCATTCTCTAATTCATGAACCATTCTCGCAATAACTTTAATGACTTTACATGGTCCCGTGAATTTAGGTGCCAGCTTCGCAGCTATCGCTTGAGCCGTGTTAGATAGTACTCGATTACGCTTCCAAACCAAATCTCCAACTTCAAAAGTCACATCTCTATGTTTCTTATCATAATATCGCGCTGGACGCACGTGTGCGTCCTCGAGGAATTTTGTCGCCAAATCCTGGAGTTCTTGCAGTCTTTTCATCCGCTCAGCCCATCGCAAGGGCTGAGGGGCTGGAATTTCTGCCTCTCCCTCCAATTCTTTGCGCAGCTGCATCCTAGGACGCAGCTCGCGACCCAAGTTTGAGAATGCCGGACTAACCTTCAACGAGCTGTGAGTAGCGGTATTATATGCGAATCGAAATTCGTGGATATGCGCGTCCCACTCCCGGTGATCGTTCTCTATAAAAGTCTGTACCATTGTTTACAATACGTGATTTACCCTTTCCACGGGGTTTGCTTGCGCATGATACGGAGGCAGTCTCGAACGCACGATTTTATATTTTTCGCAGACCTCGTTGGTTGCTTTATTAACAAATTTCGTCCCATTATCGGTCAGTAGAACCTCCGGGGTTCCCCAACGCGACAGTATCAAGTCTTCGAATGCAGCCAAAATCGTTGGTGCATTCGCTTTTTTCATGAGTGCCACCTCTATCCATCTCGTGAACAAATCCTCAAAAACCAGTAGGTGCTCGAAACCTGCCTTACTCTTCGCAAATGGACCCATTACATCGGCAGCTACAACCGTCCACGGTTCATCTACGATGCGGTGTCCCATTTTCCCCGAAGGCAAAACTTATTCAACTTTACAACTTTGGCAACGGTAGCAGCTTCGGACTGCCAGCACGATGTCACGATACATCCCTGGCCAATAATAATAAGCTCTAACCCGCGCGTAAGTTTTTTCGATCCCCAGGTGACCGGCTTGCGGATCTTCGTGAATTTCCGCAAAAACGCGACCGCGTTGCTCTTCCGGGAGCACCAGCTTCCACGGGGATAAATCATCTAATATCGGTTCTGTGACTGGGTGAGGTCGGTAAAAATACAATCTACCCTCGCTCACCGACCAATCACGAAATTTCTTTGGAGTATTGACTACCTCATTCATACGTCTCAGATACCATTCGTCTGCTACGTCTTCCATCGCGTTTAAACACTCCGTGTCCTCCATCTCATACTCGTACACACTTGACAACGCGTCAGGCACATGGTGCATCGCACCCTTGCGATATAACACCTCGTAGTCGTACTCCAATAGCTCGAGGGCCCACCTTGCTAGCCTACCCGTGGGGTTTTTAAGTTCCCGTTTCTCTGTTTTCAGAGAAAAAAAGAAGTTATTGTGATCACCCCGAAAATGTAAAGTTGAGTTTTCACTAAATCTGCACGCTTCGAGGTCCAAAGAATCACCTCCGACTATTTTTAGTTTGACGTCTGGATGTGTGTGTGTGTGTGTGTGTGTGCGCGCGTGTGTGTGTGTGTGTGCGTGTGTGTGTGTGTGTGCGTGTGTGTGTGTGTGCGTGTGTGACCACATTTTTGTCCGCGCGATATCTCGAGAACGCGTGGTCGGATTTCGATCAACTTGGGCTCAATCGACGGGGCTTTTCTTAACTTAGAACTGATTAGATTTTGGCTTCGATCGGATTAGTACTTTTTCAACTATTCAAATAACAAAATTCTAAAAAACGCAACAAAAGTGACGATATCTTGAGAACGAATCAACGGATTTCAATGAAATTTGGTACCATATGGTTTTTTTGATCGCTGATCACGAATCTGAAGTCAGTTTTGCAAAATTTTTATTTGGCGTATTCGATATGCTGCAAAAAACTAAAAACATTTAGATTTGGTTGAAACTTGGTACTCGTAGGTTTTTTGGGTCACTGATCACGATTCTGAAGTCAGATTAGCGAAATTCAAAATGGCGAGTCCGATTTGCTGGGAAAAATACTAAAAACATTCGAAATCTTACGGAAATTTGTACTCGAAGGTTTTTTGAACCGCTGATCAAGAATCTGAGGTCAGATTCACAAATTTCAAAATAGCTGAGAACAAAATAAATAACGGGAAGTTTGAAGGCTGGCTCATAGTCAGCCCAAACCCGCTTGTTTAGTTTGTGAAGCCACCTCAGGCTATTATGATCCGTAATCACTGAAAATCGATAACCTTCCAAGTAAGGTCGAAATTTATTAATTGCCCAAATTACCGCGAGGCATTCTTTTTCTGTCACCAAGTATTTTCGTTTGGCTTCTGACAGCGTTCGACTGGCGTAGGCGATAACATGCTCTACCCCCTCGATCGTTTGTGTTAGCACCGTTCCCACCCCAAAATCGCTCGCGTCTGTTTGTACGACGAACGGTCGATTAAAGTCTGGGTACGCTAATACTGGTGAGCCACTTAACGCGTCTTTTAAAGCCTGGAAAGCATCCGCCTGTTTCTTTGCCCAACTCCACTGCACATGCTTTCGCGTCAAATGGACTAGGGGTTACACCATACCGGCGAACGCGGGTATGAAGCGACGATACCACGAAGCCATACCTAAAAAACGACGCAGTTGCTTCAAATTATTCGGCGTCGGGTAATTCAAAATCGGTTCTATGCGCTCTGGGTCTGGCTGTAATCCTTCGTGATTCACCAAGAATCCCAGATAACGCACTTGACCGAGACAAAACTCGCATTTCTCGGGGTTAACCGTTAACTTGGCTTCCGAGATCGCGTCAAAGACTTTATTGAGCCAAAGTAAATGTTCCTCGAAGGTATTCGCCACGACAATAATGTCATCTAAATACGCGAACACATAGGGCTCCATCTCCGGGGTGATCAGCTAATCAATCAGGCGCTGGAAGGTTGCCGGGGCTCCCGTGAGTCCATATGGCATTCTTGTGAATTGAAACAAGCCTCTTCCCGGGGCTGTGAACGCTGTTATTTCTCGGCTTTTCTCCTCTAAGGGGATCTGATGGTATGCCTGGCTCAAGTCTATTGTCGAAATATACCTGGCTGCTCTTAATTTCTCTAAAATCGCGGTCATGTACGGAATCGGATATGCATCTTTTTTCGTTACATTGTTAATCTCTCTGAAATCCGAACAAAATCTATACTTTATCTTCTTTGGGTCCTTGGGGCTACGTTTCTTTACCATAATGATTGGAGTCGACCATGAGCTTCGCGAGGGTTCAATTATTTCTTCCCCTAACATTCGATCTACCTTCTCGTTAATCGCCTGCTGAACCACCGGCGATACCATGTGGTATCGTTGTTTTATTGGAGCATGTCCTTGCACGTCAATTTTGTGGACAGCTAATTTTGTCAACCCCAGGTTGCCCGGTAAATGTGCAGTTAAAAATGACTCTAATTGCTCTAATTCCACAGTCTCTAGTTCCGCGATGCCACAACACTCCGGGGGAGGGTTTAAGGTCCCATCCCGAGGTCCTTCCATCGCGAAGCTCATTTCCGGTCCCTCATCAAAGCACCACGTGTTAAAATCCATCCCGAGTATACATTCGCCGGCTAACGTAGGCATGATATGCACGGTCAGGGTGCGCGTTGTTCCCATTACTTTTATCGGCAAGTCCATCGCCGCCGCGATTTTTACCGGTGCCGCATTCGCCAATATTACGTTGCCTATCCCGGACATGGTTAATCGAAGTTTATAAATATTCGCTGAGTCGAAACCCATTTGATTTACGAACGAACGCGTCGAACCCGTGTCGATTAAAGCTTTGATTGTGGTCTCTCCCACTTGGACATGTATTTATACATGTCTAAATAAATAGGCGCGGTTGACGTGTCAGGGGTTTACTTGAGGTCCCAGGCGACCCCTGGAAGAGTTCTTGGAGTGACGACTCTTCCGTGGTTTCGCAGATTGGGTCTATTGGTTGGGAGTCTGCGTCGACCCCGTTTGCGTCGCCCCCTGGTCGTTTCCCGGTCCTTCTCCCTTACAACGTGGACAATCCGTCGAGTATACCTCTGCTAGCCCACAATTGTAGCAATACAATGTCTTAGGTGCAGGACATTTTTTTTTTTTTTCTTGTTCGTTTATTCGTGTTTTGTTGTTGTAGGTACAGATTACAAGCGGCATACCGCAGGTCTTAGGTCTATTTACACATAGTGATTAGAATTTCTTACAATGTTTGAGGTTTTGTGGGTTTTTTATCGTAATTTAGTTTGGCTTCGCCTTCAGATTTGTATCCTTTGCAGGTTGTTCTATGGTCTAACTTATTCTACTTATTCTATTTGGGAAGGGTGGGGATTATGTACATGTGGGAAGAGCCTAGACCCTGGTCTCAGCGCAGAGTATGTTGAATCTCCGTGGCTTTTGGTACTGTCTCGCGTGGGCTTTCGCTTCTTTGATATAATTGTCGGCATGGTAGTTTTCGATGAGTCTGGTCATGAATGGTTTTTCGTTTACCATATCGTACAGTTCCTTGCAACTGAACTGGATCGGTAGCTGTCCGGCTTTTTTTAGAATTCCTTTGTAGGTTCTCTCCAACTTCAGTAGGTTAGTTTTGCTCACGAGTGGGAGAAGGCAGCCTAGTCCATAGTCTAGGATTGGTAGGATGCATACTCTGATTATCTTATATTTTATTCCGATGTCCACGTTGCTTTTGTATCCTACTATGCCGTGTAGTGAGTTAGCGACTTTTCTGGCCTTGTTAATCGTATAGGTGATGTGGCTTCCCAGATTTAGGTTTTTATCTAGGATTACTCCTAAGTACTTGATCGAGTTGGTGATAGGTATGCAGGTGTTTCCTAATTGAAGTTCTTTTCGGTATTTCACCCTGCTGGTGAACATGGCGGCTTGGGTTTTTTGGGGGTTACATTGTAGCCCCCATATTTTATAATATTCCATGACTTGTTGTGAGCAATCTGTCGCTTCGCGAGCTGCCAGGTCAGGCTTAACGCTTTGAGTGATGATGCACAGATCATCTGCATACTGCGAGGTCATGAGTCCTAGTTCTGGGATATCGTATATGTACAGATTGAATATGATTGGACCAAGTACTGATCCCTGCGGTACTCCGTGCCCAAGAGCAACCGGTGTGCTGAGCGAGTTTTGGTATTTACCCCTGATCGATCTTTCTGTGAGATATGATTCAAGTAACTTGATTATTCCCGCGTGGGCGTTTATATTTTCTAATTTATGTACAAAGGCTTGATGGTTAATGCCATCGGAGGCCTTTGATAAGTCCATCGCTATCATGCATGCAGAATAGCCCTGTATATTGGCTTCTTGTATGCAGTGTACGGTTCGTGTCAGCTGGGATGCCGTACCAAGATATTTTCTAAAACCATGCTGTGATTGTGGTAGTAATTCAAGGAGTGATACCATTCTGTTTTCTATTATTCTTTCAAACACTTTTCCCATGATGTTGATCAGTGTGATTGGTCTGTACGAACTAGGTTCCGTGTGAGGTTTCCCGGGTTTATGAAGGAAGATGCAGGTTCCCTGTTTCCAGGCGGTTGGATAAAAGTTTTGTTCCAGGCAGTGGTTGAAAATATTGAGCAATTGTTGTTCCATGCTAGTGTGCATTGCTTTTAGTGGTTTTGCCGTAATTCCGTCTGGCCCTGGTGCTTTATTGTTTATGAATTTTTTAATACCCGCGCGAATTTCGGGTATATTCGTCGGTTCGACAGGGATGGCAGGGTCGTGTGTTCGTGTACTTTTTAGTTTGGTTGCTACTTCCGAGTTCTGTACAATTGCTGCTTTAGCTAGTATTAGTGCTGTGTCTGTCGGGGATAACGTGTTTTTTATTATGGGGGTTATGGAGTCTGGTCTTTTCATGGATCTTCGAATTCTCCAAAGTTTTTGGTGATGGTTCGTGGGGTTTTCAACTATTTGTGTCCAGGTCGTTTCTCGGTAATCTTGGAATAGCCTATCAAGTTCGTCTTTACATTGACTGTGTTCTGCCAGTTTGGCTGGGTCTTGTCCGTGTCTGTGCAGTGCCCGTCTTGAGGCGTTCCTCTTATTGATAGCCTGTATTATGTTATCGGGCAGTCTGTCTTTATTTTTGAATTGTTTTCGTGGTGCCATCGTGTCAAGGGTGGCGTTTATTGTATGAGTTATTCTGTCTATTTCCTTGTCCACGTCTGCAATAGAGTTAACGTCATGTACTTCTATTTCTGTGTGTAGCGTATATTGGTCCCAGTCTATTGTTTTCAGAGATCTTGAGAGTATGGGGGTTCTGAGTGCATTAATTTCAATGGTTACCAGTATTGGAAGGTGGTCGCTACCGGTGTTTCTTAAGGTTTGGAAGTTCCCCCGGAGCCCTACCGCGTTACAAAGAGCGTAATCGAGAAAGGTGTGTCGAGCAAACGGTCGGCTTGCTCGGTCCGGGCCAAAGTATTCATGTCCTTCGTTTAGTGCTTGCATGATCAAACGACCCCTCGCATCAGTTGCCTGATGGCCAAAAGCCGTATGAGATGCGTTCCAGTCTCCTATCAGTATTGAATAAGGTATATCTAGTAGATCTTGAATTTCGTCATTAATCTGTCTCTTGTTTCGGTGTCCCGCGTATAGGCCAATTATGTAAATGGGGTCCATGCTAGTGCTCAGTTTAATAATACATGCTTCTAGATGTGTTGGTGATGGTGTTTGTATCCAGTTCAGCTCGTTCTTTACGTACATAAATGTCCCTAGTTTGGGGCCGGTTTTGTGCTTGATTTTGGTGTATCCAGGTATGTTACCTTTATATTTTTCAGGGGCATTTACCTCGTTAATTACTGCTATGTCAGGGGAGTGTGAAGCTATCAAGTCCTTGAGTTCATTGAGTCGGAGTCTTATACTGTTAATGTTAAGTTGTAGGATACTTAGTCTTGGATTAACTGGCATAGTGTGGCGGTGATGTATTGTATGCAGTCCATCAGCGCGGTCGGCGATTTGCTGCTCTTCATTTCGTGTAGTCCTGTTCCGATGGTACGGGTTACGAGGGCTACTGTTGATCCAGTGGCTGGCAAGTATATGTCCATGCCATTTAGTAGTGTGATCACTCCGTCTATGATGTCCATTAGATTATCCTGTTTGTTCTTGGCGGTGGTGGCCTTCTTGCTTTGGGTGACGTTAGCGTATGACAGCTGGGATGCTGATTTGTAGCTAACAATGACTTCAGTCGTGTCAGTCGATGATGGTATATTTGGTATCGAGCTAGTAGGTTTAACGTTTCCAGTTATTTTTGATGTTGTTTTAGTCTTTGAAGTTAACTTTTTTTTTGTAGTGTGTGGTCGTGGTGACGGCGTCTTATTCGGTGCGTTTTGCGTTCCAGTGTCTGTCGTCTCGTTCATCCCTCGTGCTTTGAGAATAGCGGCTTGGAATTTCACGCAGCTTGGCGATGTAGCTGTGTGGCCGGGTTGTCCGTGTTGGACTAGGTGGGAAAATTGTCTGGGTATTTATAATAAATATTGCACAGATATAGATATAATGAAAAATGCTTTATTATAATCTTGTCTCTTGCGATGTCCAAGCTCTACTGAAACTATGGCCGTTGGCCGCCTGCGCACTAATCTTCATAGACGCGCAGCCCCACTCCTCGGCACACTAGGAAGTGTAGGAAACTACTCTCAACACTCCCCCTGTTTCCTATACTTCCTATTACTCTTACTCCGTAATGGTTTGTTGTACTAGCCCCAGTTCATGACATAGGAATTTAAAGCGATTCTTTGGTAGTGCTTTTGTAAATATGTCAGCCTGTTGATACTCGCTTGTCACATGTTCTGCAATAATTTCCCCTGTTCCAACTTTTTCTCTAACGAAGTGATATTGGGTATCGATATGTTTGGTTCTTTTATGGTACTCGTCATTTTTACTCAAGCTAATAGCGCTCTGATTGTCAATTATCAGAGTTGTGGGTTGACTACACCGATATCCAAGATCACTCAGTAGTCTTCTTAACCAAATTGCCTCCTTAGTGGCAGTCGTTGCTGCAACGTACTCAGCCTCGGCTGTACTTAGTGTTACAATTTTCTGGCGTTGCGCAGACCAAGTGACCGGACCACCTACAAGTTTGAAAACATAACCCGTCATGGATCTTCTTGTTTCCACATCGTTTGCGTAATCTGCATCTGAGAATCCTACGAGCTTGGGTTCTCTTGGATCGCTCTTGTATTGTATTCCTAGACTAGGATTTCCTTTAGAATATCTATAAATTCTTTTGACTGCTTGCCAATGACTGTTATTGTGATTGCTGAGATATTTGCTTACATTATTCACAGCATATGATATATCAGGACGAG
The DNA here is from genome assembly GCA_018257835.1 of Euura lappo. NCBI lineage: Eukaryota > Metazoa > Arthropoda > Insecta > Hymenoptera > Tenthredinidae > Euura > Euura lappo. Next base: position 113,779 of record JAEUYN010000733.1, read on the forward strand.
AGACAGTCGAAAGAAATATTAATGAACCGACTGCTTCTGTATAAGGTACATTGACCTGAGCCTCTTCTCTGTCTTCAACAGGACTCAGCACACAGTGCGGATCAGCAGGTATGCTGACTGCTGCCGCCTCATTCATACCAAACTTACTAATTATTCGCTCAGCGTAAGCTCTTTGGTGCAAGAACACAGTCTTGTTTTCACGATCTCGTTCTATTTGCAGTCCGACGAAGCTACTAGCATCACCAAGCGTAATACTGAAAACTTCTTCTAAAGATTCGACAATATAGGTTAGGACTGCTTGTGATTTGGCCGCTATTAGCCCGTCGTCTACAAAGAGAGCCAGATATACATCACACTCTTCGACAACTCCGTGAAATATACATTTTTCAGCTTCACACTCATACAACTTGAATTCTTTCAAAAAATTAACAAATTTCTCATTCCAGCATCTCGGTGCCTGCTTTAGGCCATACAAAGATTTTTGCAATCTACACACCACTGCACTATCGACACTTAACCCTTCAGGCACTTCCATGTAGATTTCCTCGCGCAGCTCGCCGTACAGAAATGCGGTTTTCACATCAAATTGGACCATCTCCAGGTCCTCTTGTGCGACGATGGCTAAGAACATCCTCAGGGAGTCGTATCTAATCACTGGGGCAAAGGTTTCGACATAATCGAGACCTTCACGTTGCAGGAACCCCCTCGCGCACAGTCGTGCCTTGTAGCGTGTGACGTTTTCATCAGCATCTTGGTTAATTTTGAACACCCACTTCGAGTCTATCATCTTGTGTCGGTTGCTTCTGGGTACGACCACCCATGGTCTCGTTCTGTTCGTGTGCAGCAAGTTCGTCCTCTATGGCTTTGACCCATTTTCCGGCATCCGGACAGTTTACTGCTTCCTGGAAAGTCACGGGCACATTGTATTCAGCAACATTAGCATCATACTCGGCTGGTCGACGTATTCTTGCACTATTTCTGAGACTGTGTCCGTGTTCGTGTTCGTCATCTGGCTGTCTTTCCTCTTCTGGTCCACCCTGTGCTTCAGGTGCGTTCTCGAATTCTTCTTCGGGTTCCTCTTCCGATGAAGGATCTTCTGGGATGACTTCTTCTGCCTCGGTCAGCTCGCTCGCTAACATTCTGTACCCCAAATTGTCGTATTCCTCTATTGGAGCTTCTGATGTCTGTAAATTCTCGTTAAACACAACGTTACGAGAGACTGAGACACTTTCGGTCTGAGGGTCATACAACGGATAGTTTGATGATTTTGCTTGGTTCCCCACTAGCAGTACTTTCTTCGATTTCGCGTCTAGCTTCCTTCTAAACTGTTTATCGATATGCTCGTAATCCTAGATCCAAATACCTTTAGGTAACAAAGATCGGGTTTCTTACCGGTCCAGATCTCATAAGGCGTAGTGTCTTTGCGCATTGTCCTTGCGCTTTCCACTATGGTTCTATTGTCTCGCTCCGCCACCCCATTCTGCTCCGATGTGTACGGCGCGGTAGTTTCCAGGCAGATTCCACGAGATGTCAGCTGCTTCTGCATCTCCTTGTTGCAGTACTCTCCTCCAATATCCATTATCTCTATTATCTGTGCGAAGTATTTTAGAAAAAAAAAGATACAGAAAAATCATCCTTGAAGGCAACGAAGTATCTAGCCCCTCCCAGGGATTCTACGGACCCCTACCCTATAGGCCCGACGAGGTCAGTGTGAAAGTATTCACCTGCCCGCGTCGCTCTTCGAACTTCATCGTTTGTTTTGAAGTTGAGTTGGTGTGACTAACCCAGCTGACACGCTTCGCAGAAAAAATCGTTTACCTCGGTTGTGTTGATACCTTGTGCGATTCCTTCCATTATCATCTGCTTCAGCGTCTTCTTGTTGACATGCCCGAGTCACCCATGCCATAGCTTCAGGCTTATCGTTGCGCCATTAAGTTCTATACAGTTTGGTTTAGCTTTAACACGGAAAAACTTGCGATATATGTCGTTGTTTTGTTTCACCCCTTGCCCATATACTTCACCGTCACGTGTTATTATAACACGCTGTCCGTTGACAGCAACTTCATAGCCTTTTGAAGTACATACTCCGACTGAGAATAGGATTTTCCGTATTTTTGGTACATACAACACATTTTAAATTCGCGATTCGTACCACTTGTCACCTCATAACTTTTCGATAGTTATTGTCCCCGAACCGATAACCTCACATGTGCCGTTGTCACCGCGTGCTACCGTCTCACCGGCAGAGACATGGAAGTCGCTGAACCACTCCCGTCGGTGGGTAATGTGACGTGACGCCCCACTGTCGGTAATCCAACTGTCTGTGTCGTTCATACGCATTATCTGCGCGATCTCACTGTTAGATGGCGCGCTGCGATTATTTACCGACGTTACTACGAAAGTACAGTTGCCTGCATGGTTTCCACT
>JAEUYN010000734.1:0-27707 GCA_018257835.1 Euura lappo
GATTTTCGTAAAACTTTAAGTTTCGGACCTTTTCGTTGGAAAACGCGATTTTCGTAAAAATTTAAGTTTCGGAACTTTTCGTTCGAAAACGCGATTTTCGTAAAAATTTGAATTTCGGACCTTTTCGGACCAAAACGCGATTTTTTCACTCGTCGTGTCAAGGCGGTCGTACGCGTAAAAATTCGAATTTCGGACCTTTTCACTCGGAAACGCGATTTTCGTAAAAATTTGAATTTCGGACCTTTTCGGACGAAAACGCGATTTTTTCACTCGTCGTGTCAAGGCGGTCGTAGGCGTAAAAATTCAAATTTCGGACCTTTTCACTCGGAAACGCGATTTTCGTAAAAATTCGAATTTCGGACCTTTTCGCACGAAAACTCGATTTTTTCACTCGTCGTGTCAAGGCGATCGTACGCGTAAAAATTCGAATTTTGGACGTTTTCGTTCGAAAACGCGATTTTCGTAAAAATTTAAGTTTCGGACCTTTTCGTTGGAAAACGCGATTTTCGTAAAAATTTAAGGTTCGGAACTTTTCGTTCGAAAACGCGATTTTCGTAAAAATTTGAATTTCGGACCTTTTCGGACCAAAACGCGATTTTTTCACTCATCGTGTCAAGGCGGTCGTAGGCGTAAAAATTCGAATTTTGGACCTTTTCACTCGGAAACGCGATTTTCGTGAAAATTTAAATTTCGGACCTTTTCGGACGAAAACGCGATTTTTTCACTCGTCGTGTTAAGGCGATCGTAGGCGTAAAAATTCGAATTTCGGACCTTTTCACTCGGAAACGCGATTTTCGTGAAAATCGAAATTTCGGACCTTTTCGGACGAAAACGCGATTTTTTCACTCGTCGTGTCAAGGCGGTCGTACGCGTAAAAATTCGAATTTTGGACGTTTTCGTTCGAAAACGCGATTTTCGTAAAAATTCAAGTTTCGGACCTTTTCGTTCGAAAACGCGATTTTCGTAAAAATTTTAATTTCGGAACTTTTCGTTCGAAAACGCGATTTTCGTAAAAATTTGAATTTCGGACCTTTTCGGACCAAAACGCGATTTTTTCACTCGTCGTGTCAAGGCGGTCGTACGCGTAAAAATTCGAATTTCGGACCTTTTCACTCGGAAACGCGATTTTCGTAAAAATTTGAATTTCGGAACTTTTCGGACGAAAACGCGATTTTTTCACTCGTCGTGTCAAGGCGGTCGTAAGCGTAAAAATTCGAATTTCGGACCTTTTCACTCGGAAACGCGATTTTCGTAAAAATTCGAATTTCGGACCTTTTCGCACGAAAACTCGATTTTTTCACTCGTCGTGTCAAGGCGGTCGTAGGTGTAAAAATTCGAATTTTGGACCTTTTCACTCGGAAACGCGATTTTCGTGAAAATTTAAATTTCGGACCTTTTCGGACGAAAACGCGATTTTTTCACTCGTCGTGTCAAGGCGGTCGTAGACGTAAAAATTCAAATTTCGGACCTTTTCACTCGGAAACGCGATTTTCGTAAAAATTCGAATTTCGGACCTTTTCGCACGAAAACTCGATTTTTTCACTCGTCGTGTCAAGGCGATCGTACGCGTGAAAATTCGAATTTTGGACGTTTTCGTTCGAAAACGCGATTTTCGTAAAAATTTAAGTTTCGGACCTTTTCGTTGGAAAACGCGATTTTCGTAAAAATTTAAGTTTCGGAACTTTTCGTTCGAAAACGCGATTTTCGTAAAAATTTGAATTTCGGACCTTTTCGGACCAAAACGCGATTTTTTCACTCATCGTGTCAAGGCGGTCGTAGGCGTAAAAATTCGAATTTCGGACCTTTTCACTCGGAAACGCGATTTTCGTAAAAATTTGAATTTCGGAACTTTTCGGACGAAAACGCGATTTTTTCACTCATCGTGTCAAGGCGGTCGTAGGCGTAAAAATTCGAATTTCGGACCTTTTCACTCGGAAACGCGATTTTCGTAAAAATTCGAATTTCGGACCTTTTCGCACGAAAACTCGATTTTTTCACTCGTCGCGTCAAGGCGGTCGTACGCGTAAAAATTCGAATTTCGGACCTTTTCACTCGGAAACGCGATTTTCGTGAAAATTTAAATTTCGGACCTTTTCGGACGAAAACGCGATTTTTTCACTTGTCGTGTCAAGGCGGTCGTAGGCGTAAAAATTCAAATTTCGGACCTTTTCACTCGGAAACGCGATTTTCGTAAAAATTCGAATTTCGGACCTTTTCGCACGAAAACTCGATTTTTTCACTCGTCGTGTCAAGGCGGTCGTACGCGTAAAAATTCGAATTTTGGACGTTTTCGTTCGAAAACGCGATTTTCGTAAAAATTTAAGTTTCGGACCTTTTCGTTGGAAAACGCGATTTTCGTAAAAATTTAAGTTTCGGAACTTTTCGTTCGAAAACGCGATTTTCGTAAAAATTTAAATTTCGGACCTTTTCGGACCAAAACGCGATTTTTTCACTCATCGTGTCAAGGCGGTCGTAGGCGTAAAAATTCGAATTTCGGACCTTTTCACTCGGAAACGCGATTTTCGTGAAAATTTAAATTTCGGACCTTTTCGGACGAAAACGCGATTTTTCACTCGTCGTTAAGGCGATCGTAGGCGTAAAATTCGAATTTCGGACCTTTTCACTGAAACGCGATTTTCGTGAAAATCGAAATTCCGAACCTTTTCGTACGAAAACGCGATTTTCACTCGTCGTGTCAAGGCGGTCGTACGCGTAAAAATTCGAATTTTGGACGTTTTCGTTCGAAAACGCGATTTCATAAAACTTTAAGTTTCGGACCTTTTCGTTGGAAAACGCGATTTTCGTAAAAATTTAAGTTTCGGACCTTTTCGGACCAAAACGCGATTTTTTCACTCGTCGTGTCAAGGCGGTCGTACGCGTAAAAATTCGAATTTCGGACCTTTTCACTCGGAAACGCGATTTTCGTAAAAATTTGAATTTCGGACCTTTTCGGACGAAAACGCGATTTTTTCACTCGTCGTGTCAAGGCGGTCGTAGGCGTAAAAATTCGAATTTCGGACCTTTTCACTTGGAAACGCGATTTTCGTAAAAATTCGAATTTCGGACCTTTTCGCACGAAAACTCGATTTTTTCACTCGTCGTGTCAAGGCGATCGTAGGCGTAAAAATTCGAATTTCGGACCTTTTCACTCGGAAACGCGATTTTCGTGAAAATCGAAATTTCGGACCTTTTCGGACGAAAACGCGATTTTTTCACTCGTCGTGTCAAGGCGGTCGTACGCGTAAAAATTCGAATTTTGGACGTTTTCGTTCGAAAACGCGATTTTCGTAAAACTTTAAGTTTCGGACCTTTTCGTTGGAAAACGCGATTTTCGTAAAAATTTAAGTTTCGGAACTTTTCGTTCGAAAATGCGATTTTCGTAAAAATTTGAATTTCGGACCTTTTCGGACCAAAACGCGATTTTTTCACTCATCGTGTCAAGGCGGTCGTAGGCGTAAAAATTCGAATTTTGGACCTTTTCACTCGGAAACGCGATTTTCGTAAAAATTTGAATTTCGGACCTTTTCGTTCGAAAACGCGATTTTCGTAAAAATTTAAATTTCGGAACTTTTCGTTCGAAAACGCGATTTTCGTAAAAATTTAAATTTCGGACCTTTTCGGACGTAAACGCGATTTTTTCACTCGTCGTGTCAAGGCGGTCGTACGCGTGAAAATTCGAATTTCGAACCTTTTCGCTCGAAATCTCGATTTTTTCACTCGTCGTGTCAAGGCGGTCGTACGCGTAAAAATTCCAATTTCGGACCTTTTCACTCGGAAACGCGATTTTCGTAAAAATTTGAATTTCGGACCTTTTCGGACGAAAACGCGATTTTTTCACTCGTCGTGTCAAGGCGGTCGTAGGCGTAAAAATTCAAATTTCGGACCTTTTCACTCAGAGCGATTTTCGTAAAAATTCGAATTTCGGACCTTTTCGCACGAAAACTCGATTTTTCACTCGTCGTGTCAAGGCGATCGTACGCGTAAAAATTTAAGTTTCGGACCTTTTCGTTCGAAAACGCGATTTTCGTAAAAATTTAAGTTTCGGACCTTTTCGTTCGAAAACGCGATTTTCGTAAAAATTTAAATTTCGGAACTTTTCGTTCGAAAACGCGATTTTTGTAAAAATTTGAATTTCGGACCCTTTTCGGACGAAAACGCGATTTTTTCACTCATCGTGTCAAGGCGGTCGTAGGCGTAAAAATTCGAATTTCGGACCTTTTCACTCGGAAACGCGATTTTCGTGAAAATTTAAATTTCGGACCTTTTCGGACGAAAACGCGATTTTTTCACTCGTCGTGTTAAGGCGATCGTAGGCGTAAAAATTCGAATTTCGGACCTTTTCACTCGGAAACGCGATTTTCGTGAAAATCGAAATTTCGGACCTTTTCGGACGAAAACGCGATTTTTTCACTCGTCGTGTCAAGGCGGTCGTACGCGTAAAAATTCGAATTTCGGACCTTTTCACTCGGAAACGCGATTTTCGTGAAAATTTAATTTTCGGACGAAAACGCGATTTTTTCACTCGTCGTGTCAAGGCGGTCGTACGCGTGAAAATTCAAATTTTGGACGTTTTCGTTCGAAAACGCGATTTTCGTAGAAATTTGAATTTCGGACCTTTTCGGACGAAAACGCGATTTTTTCACTCGTCGTGTCAAGGCGGTCGTACGCGTAAAAATTCGAATTTTGGACGTTTTCGTTCGAAAACGCGATTTTCGTAAAAATTTAAGTTTCGGACCTTTTCGTTGGAAAACGCGATTTTCGTAAAAATTTAAGTTTCGGAACTTTTCGTTCGAAAACGCGATTTTCGTAAAAATTTGAATTTCGGACCTTTTCGGACGTAAACGCGATTTTTTCACTCGTCGTGTCAAGGCGGTCGTAGGCGTAAAAATTCGAATTTCGGACCTTTTCACTCGGAAACGCGATTTTCGTGAAAATTTAAATTTCGGACCTTTTCGGACGAAAACGCGATTTTTTCACTCGTCGTGTCAAGGCGGTCGTACGCGTAAAAATTCGAATTTCGGACCTTTTCGCTCGAAAACTCGATTTTTTCACTCGTCGTGTCAAGGCGGTCGTACGCGTAAAAATTCGAATTTCGGACCTTTTCAGTCGGAAACGCGATTTTCGTAAAAATTTGAATTTCGGACCTTTTCGGACGAAAACGCGATTTTTTCACTCGTCGTGTCAAGGCGGTCGTAGGCGTAAAAATTCGAATTTCGGACCTTTTCACTCGGAAACGCGATTTTCGTAAAAATTCGAATTTCGGACCTTTTCGCACGAAAACTCGATTTTTTCACTCGTCGTGTCAAGGCGATCGTAGGCGTAAAAATTCGAATTTCGGACCTTTTCACTCGGAAACGCGATTTTCGTAAAAATTCGAATTTCGGACCTTTTCGCACGAAAACTCGATTTTTTCACTCGTCGTGTCAAGGCGGTCGTAGGCGTAAAAATTCGAATTTCGGACCTTTTCACTCGGAAACGCGATTTTCGTAAAAATTTAAATTTCGGACCTTTTCGGACGAAAACGCGATTTTTTCACTCGTCGTGTCAAGGCGGTCGTAGGCGTAAAAATTCGAATTTCGGACCTTTTCACTCGGAAACGCGATTTTCGTAAAAATTCTTTCGGACCTTTTTCGATCACTCGTCGTGTCAAGGCGATCGTACGCGTAAAAATTCGAATTTTGGACGTTTTCGTTCGAAAACGCGATTTTCGTAAAAATGTCACGTCTGGTCCCACGGTCCATACGACGCCTACCCTCACACACTCTCACACACACACACACACACACACGCACTTAGACTTAGACTTAGACTTAGACTTAGTTAACTAGATCTTAGAATATCTGCACCCCGCTATCTTACTCTTTTCGCATAAGCCTGACGGCGCATCACCCGATACTTCGCGTACCGTGGGATAGCTTGGTCAGTCTTATGCACTCCCCTCACCCTTCCCGCTGGCTTCTTCAGTCTTGACTGAATTAGCTGGACTCACTTCTGGAACTACTCTCTTAGGAATAAGAACTGTTGTACTCTCTTTTAAATCACTTGTCTGAATAAATCTGTTGAATATATAATCACTTCTGTTCTACGCTGGATACTCTTATTGAAATATCGCCCGCTTCACACCTTCGGTGTACTTTTATGTATTTTACACGGGATTGAACCCATATAAAATACTTGACTTGCTTAGGCTTGTTACACTGGTGGCAGCGGTCTTGTTACACTGGTGGCAGCGGTCTTGTTACACTGGTGGCAGCGGTGTTCCCCGTGACGAAGTTTAAAAAAGTGAGAAGGTGATTCAGTGAAAAGAGTTTGATTAGTTAGCAACAATCTGGAAACGGCCAATCCGGAAAACGACTAACTAGCGCGCAGCGTATTCGAAAGGCCTAGCCAAAGGAAGAGATCAACGATACGACAGACGCATTCGCCAAAACAAGTGTTTTTAATTAAGTGCAACAATATATCGACGCGTGAAAAGTGCACCAGAAGTCAACCATCAGCACACCGTCGATAAAAACTAGTTTTAACAATAATTAATAATCAATAAATCATAAAATAATAATAAACCTCGCAACCATAAGACGACGGAAGAAAAAAAAAAAAATTATAATAAATACCTCGCATCCTCAATAAGACGACGGAATATTAATCATTAAGAAATTCAAGTGAACAGTGATTCATAAAATTTGTGCTCTCGCAAACATAAGACGACGAGACTAACCTGCCAACCTGCCTGCCAATCAGACGCAGCGATAACCATTGAAAATTAAATCTCTCGCAAACATAAGACGACGAGAATTTAATAACTAATCGAAGACTAAAAAATTAATCGAGTCATTCGAAACCAAAAATCTCCACACCGAACGAGCCCCGGTATCCTGAGCGAACGAGAGAAGCAGATAAGGACGACATCAATTCGACGCAGAGCCCACCTGTACCCAGCAGCTAGCCGTCGCTAGCCGTCGCTAGCCGTTGCAGCCGCCAGCCGTCATCGACGATCACCGATCGTCACCCCACCACCCAAACCCCTTGTCAGAAGAAGCTTACATCAATCGCAACCATGCGATACTTCCTCGCCATTCTCATCATACTCAGCTCTTTGTAAGTCTTTCGAAAATATAGAATTTAATATAGAATTAATATTAGTTTGTAATTAGTTATCATCAAAATGACTCCTCCAGTCGAAGCCGTACCGACGATTCCGTCTTTGAACGCTCAAAGTGCTGCAAGCATGGTACCCACATTTAACGGGCAGAACATTCCAGTAGAATCATTTATCCGCAAAGCTCAATATGCTATTCGCTCAGTAACTCAAGGAGAATTACCTCTCCTGACGATGCTAGTTTGTGCCAAAATTGAAGGCCCCGCAGAAGAGTATGTCCAATCTGGGACCCCAGAAACTTTGACTAAAGTATTAGAAAATTTGAGACGCGTTTATTCCTCAAAACTAAGCTTGCAGGACATTCAGACACAGATCGGAACCGCAGCGCAAAGAAACAACGAAAGTGTTGTAGAATATGGCAATAGAATACAAAAATTAGTCCCACTCAGAGAAAGACTTTCAAAAACAAGTCATCAATCAAAGCTCTTCTGCACATTTTGTAATAAACAGGGACATTCGATCGAAGAATGCAGATCAAGACAGCGCAGCTCAGAAATTTTTTGTACATTTTGTAACAGAAACAGCCATTCGATCGAAGAATGCAGATCAAGAACGCGCGCCAATCAATACTGTACATTTTGCAACAGAAACGGTCACTCATACGAATTTTGTAACAGAAGAAACCTCCAGGATCAATACAATTCCCAAAATCCAGGATCCTACCAATCCAACAACAATAACCAAGGTTCTTATAACCATCAGCAAAGTCATAATTCCTTCAACAATGGTTACAACCAGAATCAGCGCTCTAACAATTCACCAAATTATCAAAAGTTTCAATCTCACAACCAGCCACATTATAAAAATTACGGGCAACAACCACAGTTCGATAATCAGGGACAGCATAATAATTATCAACATCAATCAGATCAATACGACGATAGAAACGATCCTCAAAATTGTAATAATCCGTACCAACAGCAACAAAATAACGCGCAGGTCAGTTTCACAAATTTTGCTCAGCCGGATTGGCAACAGCAGCAACAACAACAGCGATTCTCAAACGACGCGCAACATTTAAACGAGTATCGGGACCGCCGCGTAGACGCGCCGACAGTCCGTACTTGAGTAGAGCGTCCGTAAAATTCGAGAAACCATTGAATGACCCAATAATAATCGACGACGACGACGACGACGATTTACCGAATGTTTTTCCAGATGCGACTAGTTTAATAGTCGGATTAATCAATAAAACGATAGCAGAAAGTTCGAAAGCGAAAGTCCCGGTGACATCTCAAGTACCACTGACCGATTCAAAAAATCACCTGAACACCCGCGATTTGTATGAAAACCGTGCTCTAGTGACGCAATCTCGAGATCGACAAGAATCTGTTCAAACGTTCAGAACTGGAATTATAACAGCTTTGCGAAAAACTACGGAAAATCCTGATGAGAGAATGATATTGCCAAACCCAAAATCAGTTAAACGCAAAGTAAATACCGAATCGTGTCACAGCGCGGAGCCGCAAAAGAAAACAACAGCACGTGGAGTCGACTACTCAGATTACACATTCGACGCTGATAACAAAGACGTTTCAAATCCAAGCAAAGCGAACGCACAGGCTAAACACATCCACACCCCTGACGCGAATACACCAGAGTACACACAGGTGAACGATCCTGTAGACGCAAATACCACCACAGTCCCTTACGTTACAAATCTAATTGCTGAACTCGCGGAAAAACAACAGAGACAGAAAAGTAGCGAAACTCAAATTTCCACAGTCAACAATCATTTTCAAGAGAAATCCGCAAGTAATATAGTACCGCTACACAGGCGAGACGAAAACAAGTGTCCAAAATCTTCCTTGGTCTCGCACTATCAATCAGAGACACCTAAAACTCCTCCAGACTCACGATCAGATAAGAGAAAAATTGTTAAGAAAAATCCTGAGCGAATTTCAAAACCTATTTATTCGAAGTTTTCATTCTCAAAACGTGACCCGGAAACGAAAACTGTTAAACGCGAATATTTCCCGCAAAATAGTCAATCCAAACCCATGACCGGTACCGCTAGAGACCTTCACTCAAAAATTGAACTTCCGTTGAGCCATTTCGTCACACATTCAGACGACCTGCCTCCAACAACTGATTCGATTGCCAAAGAATTAAACGCGAATATTATCAATCGAAAAGATAACTCAGCTCATTGCAGTCCAGCTGACTGCAGCACAGCCTCACATGGCGTAGCAGAGCGTAAGGCGACACGCAAACGAGATAACGACAAGCGTTTCAAATCTTCCACCGTCTCCAACCATCAATCAGGCATATTTAAAAGTCCTTCAAATTCAAAGAATAGAAAAATTAACAAGGAAGGTCGAAAGCGAATTTCAAAATCTAAGTCGAGGATTTTACCCTCGAAACGTTACGTCGTTAAAAGAAAAACTGTTGAACACAAAGCAGTACCGCGGAGTAATCCAATAAAACCAATGGCCGGTACATCCCGAGATCTTGATCCAAAAACTACAACACCTGTCAGCCGATCCCTTGTAGATTTAGACGACCAGTCTCCATTAGTCATTTCAAACGTCAACGAAATAAATGCGAGTTTGAACTCACAATCAGCTCAGTACAGCCCAGCTGACTGCAGCACAGCCTCGCTTGGCGTAGCAGAGCGCAAGGTAACACGAGAACAGATACGCGATAAGAGATTCAAAGCAATCAAACCCAAGCTCACAGATGATTCTGACCGTTCAGCATCAAAAGCAAAAAGACCGTCACCCGAAATTCTACCTCCTCCTCGACCGCCAGAGTCAAATATAAAAAGACCGTCACCCGAAATTCTACCTCCTCCTCGACCGCCAGAGTCAAATATAAAAAGACCATCACCCGAAATTCTACCTCCTCCTCGACCGCCAGAGTCAAATATAAAAAGACCGTCACTTCAAATTTTACCTCCTCCTCGACCCCCTGACCCTATTGCAGAAATTCCACCTTCCAACGCCCCACCACCTCTTCATACGACCAAAAACGCAGATCTCCTCCACATCGTTCCTCTCCTTCATCAGCTGTAGACTCAGACCAAACACCTGACACTCCTGTTCGCTTATCAACGACTCACACACATTCAAACCAACACAGCAAACATGCGATTGACGAACGCGACCTTAACAGCGATACTTTTGATTAACCGATGGTAATATCCGTCCTTCCTCCCGCAGAAATCTCTGACCCCTCAATGATAGTTTCAAACTACAACTACCCTATTGACAACGATTTTCCAAAAAAAAAAACTTACATCAACCGACAGACTCGCTTCCGACTTATCAAACCAGACAAATTAATTTCTAAGCAATTTCCAGAATCCAAACCTATTTCCCCTTTTATGTTACAAAAATCGTTCGCATAAAGTTATATCAGTTTAAATCGAGCTTAAAGATTCGCCCTTTTTTTTTCCAAAGTAACCGATTGCAAGATAAAAAAGATTCTTGCGACGCATTCTTGATCATTTTTCGATTTTTAGTTTAACAACACATTTTATATATAAGCTTAGTATTAAAATATTTACAATTAACAATTATTATACGTTTTTCATGCATTAAAACAAACCCCTCGAAGAAATATATTGTTATTATCCATTAGCCACAAAACCAAGAACATTTGTATCAAAATTATTCGAAACTTTAGAAACAACCCCCACCACTTCGAAATATTAATTACCCACCATTTCATTTCAATTAAAAATTAAGTATAATAATAAGACACATTTGTATTCACCAATATCCAATAAATAATTTGTTTTCTTTTCAACATCTACCACATAAGACCGATAAAAACAATTAAATTAAAATTACAACAACCTTATTGCATTCATTTTAGAATTAAGAATAGCCAATAGATGACATTTGTATTTGACCAACAATATCCAATAAACCAATTTTCAAAAACAAAGTTCACTAACCCGCTTAAACGCGCACTAACCCTAAGCGCATTTACCCTTAAGATCAATGCACCAAATTGTATCAATTCATATCCATAAGTAAATTTCAATCAATAGTTAACTTCATATGTCACACAAAAATTAAACACATTCACATTGTAAACCAAATTCACAACAACACAAACACCATTAAAAAATCGAATCACCATTTTAAAATAATTTCCAAAATTTAAGTAATCATAAGAAAACATTGTAAACTAACCTTAAGCACATTTAAATTTAAGTTACATCATAATTGTAATCGAGCCTTATTTTTTTAGTTTATACCTTCTTTACTTGAAACACATGCTTAACACCCTATGTTTCATCTAACGGGGGGGGGTGTCACGTCTGGTCCCACGGTCCATACGACGCCTACCCTCACACACTCTCACACACACACACACACACACACGCACTTAGACTTAGACTTAGACTTAGACTTAGACTTAGTTAACTAGATCTTAGAATATCTGCACCCCGCTATCTTACTCTTTTCGCATAAGCCTGACGGCGCATCACCCGATACTTCGCGTACCGTGGGATAGCTTGGTCAGTCTTATGCACTCCCCTCACCCTTCCCGCTGGCTTCTTCAGTCTTGACTGAATTAGCTGGACTCACTTCTGGAACTACTCTCTTAGGAATAAGAACTGTTGTACTCTCTTTTAAATCACTTGTCTGAATAAATCTGTTGAATATATAATCACTTCTGTTCTACGCTGGATACTCTTATTGAAATATCGCCCGCTTCACACCTTCGGTGTACTTTTATGTATTTTACACGGGATTGAACCCATATAAAATACTTGACTTGCTTAGGCTTGTTACAAAAATTTAAGTTTCGGACCTTTTCGTTGGAAAACGCGATTTTCGTAAAAATTTAAGTTTCGGAACTTTTCGTTCGAAAACGCGATTTTCGTAAAAATTTGAATTTCGGACCTTTTCGGACCAAAACGCGATTTTTTCACTCATCGTGTCAAGGCGGTCGTAGGCGTAAAAATTCGAATTTCGGACCTTTTCACTCGGAAACGCGATTTTCGTAAAAATTTGAATTTCAGACCTTTTCGGACGAAAACGCGATTTTTTCACTCGTCGTGTCAAGGCGGTCGTAGGCGTAAAAATTCGAATTTCGGACCTTTTCACTTGGAAACGCGATTTTCGTAAAAATTCGAATTTCGGACCTTTTCGCACGAAAACTCGATTTTTTCACTCGTCGTGTCAAGGCGGTCGTAGGCGTAAAAATTCGAATTTCAATTGGTAAAGCTTGTCCGTCGAGATTGGAAGTAATCGAATCAGAAAGAGATGGTATTACTAGAGTATCTGCAAAATTTTGGAAAACACATTGTGGACATTCCATAGATATTGGACGGATTACTTTCGGTAAAAATACAAGAGCAGAGATTGCAGGTATACCTAAGTTATTTGATATGTATGAAAAAGTACAAATCGTGACTTATTATAGAAATGTTGTATATGACCCCTTATTGATAGTTCACTGTCTGCAGTCATATCTTTAGCTTCGGTTATTATATCGGGAATTCGTTCAAAAATAAAAAATAAATGTATCTACGAATTTACAAGGAAGAAACGAACTATTTAATTGTTTCGGTGACTCTATCGTTCGCTATCTTATACATTCACATATTTGAATTTATCGGACGAGGCGAACCAAATTAATTAATTATTGGTACCCACCAAGGAGAGATTCTTCCTCTATTCGAGCGTGCAAACCTTGGTGGGACCGAAAAAAACCTATAGAAAAATCAAATTTTTATTTTTAATTCTTCGAGTAAAAATTCCCCCGGCCCGGGTTTGAGCCGGAACCTTCGCATTTGTACTGCGACGCCTTGTCCAATTAGACCACCGAGGGGCTGAAGGAATCTTTACTCGAAGTACTTCAAACTTTTTACTCGAAGAATTAAAAATAAAAATTTGATTTTTCTATAGGTTTTTTTCGGTCCCACCAAGGTTCGCACGCTCGAATAGAGGAAGAATCTCTCCTTGGTGGGTACCAATAATTAATTAATTTGGTTCGCCTCGTCCGATAAATTCAAATATGTGAATGTATAAGATAGCGAACGATAGAGTCACCAAAACAAACATCTGACACTGGGACAATGACGTGTCTAGTATACCATAATACAAGTTTCAAGTAAAGATTCCTTCAGCCCCTCGGTGGTCTAATTGGACAAGGCGTCGCAGTACAAATGCGAAGGTCCCGGTTCAAACCCGGGCCGGGGGAATTTTTACTCGAAGAATTAAAAATAAAAATTTGATTTTTCTATAGGTTTTTTTCGGTCCCACCAAGGTTTGCACGCTCGAATAGAGGAAGAATCTCTCCTTGGTGGGTACCAATAATTAATTAATTTGGTTCGCCTCGTCCGATAAATTCAAATATGTGAACTATCTAATTGTCAATGGCCACAACTGTCGTTTCGCGGACAACTGAAAACATACAGAAACCAGTACTTCTATTGGGATTCACATTGAACGATTTATACACATGTGGTTCCACTTACCTGCTTATATTTTTTGAAAGCCTACGAAATTCTTAGATTTTGCTGTACTATATTTATTTATATATTTACCAGTACCATATGTATACGCGTATATAATTCATCTTCATGATCAGTATCATTTAGAGTTATTATTGTTTAATAAATTCAATGACTATTCAGTAAAAGGCTGGTTCTGACACAGATATTGTAAATTATAATTGTACAATATAATGTAGAATAATATTCGGTAATGAGTCAACTCTTTTTATGTATACATACAGGAAAACTCAGAGAAGGTGTTTCCTTTGAACACATCTTGGATACGATTCGTGACAATGCAGTGAGCAGTGAAAATTCTCGACGATTGTCTCTTTTGGAGCACAAAGACATACACAACATCGTACGAGACTTCAAGATCGACTATGCTACTAAACGACATCAGAATGATGCAATCAGTATAAAATTGTGGGTGGAAGAGATGCAAAGTCTCGGTGAAGAATCTCCAGTTTTATATTATAAAGGCCAAAACGAACATGATTCGACTATGCGAAAAGAAGATTTTGCTTTGATTATAATGACAAATTTTCAAGCCCAGCAAGTCATTAAATTTGCTCAAGACAAAATCTGTATCGATGGCACTCACGGAACAAATGCGTATGATATTCAATTGTATACAATTATGACCGTAGATGAATTTGGATCAGGATTTCCGGTCGCGTTTTGCTTCTCGAACCGATCAGATGAAGAAATTTTCAAACTGTTTTTTGAAAAAATTAGGTCAAAGATCGGGACAATTGAAGGTACTGTATTCATGTCGGATGATGCTCCAGCATTTTACAATGCATGGGCTAGCGTTATGGGCATTGTTCCAAATAGACTTCTCTGTACTTGGCACATTGATAAAAACTGGCGCCAGAATTTGAGTAAAATTAGTGGAGGATCAGAAAAGAAAGCACTAGTGTATAAAACTTTGCGAGTGCTGCTACAGTTGACATCTGTTGACGATTTTCACCTTCATCTTGATCAAGTTTTGCAAGATTTACTAGGAGATAGTGATACCAAAGCATTCGGCGAGTATTTTCGCAGTTATTACTACCAACGTCCGAAAAGTTGGGCTCATTGTTATCGTCTGGGACTCGGAATAAATACTTATATGTATTTGGAGTCATATCACAAAACACTTAAACACATTTACCTGCAGGGGAAAAAAGTTAAGCGTCTAGATAAAAGTGTTGATGCAGTGATGAAATTAGCTCGAGATAGTTTCTTTAAACGTTTGATAAAACTATCAAAACATAGTCCGACTGAAAAAGTGAAAAGAATCCACAACAGTCATAAAGCTAGTGCGACAATCAACGTAAAGAAGATTGAGATTCTCGAGGAACAAAAAGAGTGGATAGTGCCTTCATCAACTAATCCGGTAGACAAATATCATGTCATCAAAGCACAAGATACATGTGATGAACCTTGCTTGAAATGCACTTATTGTAATATTTGCATCCACACTTTCAAATGCTCTTGCACGGATATCATCATCAAAATGAACATTTGTAAGCACATCGATGCTTGTGCCCAAGAGTTTTTAGCCGTTCCAAGTGGCCCTGATGTTTCCCAAAATGAAACAAATAATAATGAAATTGCAGATTTGTTTCAATTTCAGGAAAAATTGATCCGTCAGGACAATACCACAAATGAGAAAATCATTAAAAAAATAGAGCTTACCTTGGGATTGATTGGTACGGTCACAATTAGTGACAAAAACGCAAAGTTGATAGAAACACAGTTGGATCAGGTTATTCATACTTTGAACCAGGAGAAAGTGACCCACTTAGATCCTGTTGAAAATGTGAATGTTCAAAAAAAAAATTTAAAAACAAACGCGACTTGTTTCAACAAAAAAAAGTAACGTCAAAAACAACATTAAGGGTGCTTTATTAAATGAAACTCATGGAAAAGTTGATGATGAAGAATTCAAATCAATTGGGGAGGCCCGTGTCAATGAGAAAGCTCAGGCAGATAATGTTCGTCTTTATTCCACCAAGAAAAGGGGCAAAAAAGGCAATGTTCTTCAGAAACCATCACTTCACGAAAAATCGCCATTATGGCAGGCATGAGTAATCCAGCCAGCGAAATTATTAATATTCATACTGGCACTGATGAATCATATAACGTGAATTGTTAACGTGACGCGCGCGACTTTGATTTTTCGTTTCTCTACCAGGAACTTGTTTCCAGAAATCAATGTAAAACTGTGATATTTGTTATTATATCTACGTTGTGAAACATGAGATTGAAATTGTATAGGTGAGAGATAACGACTCTAATTTTATGAATTATCATCGCCGCGTTGAATAATTTGTGACTCAATTTCATGAAAGAAATGGAAGATTGCTGTGCAATACTATAAACATGCAACCTCACACATTATAATATTATAATATTTTACAACCTCACACATTATAATATTTTTATTACGCATGCATGAAAAAGTTTCTTGTTTCGCCGTGCGGAGCGTGTATATTGTGGCACTTTTCTGATGTTGACGTCGTCAATGGCAACGTAACACGCCGGACCTGCGCACTTCGTTGGGCGCAGATCCAGCGTGCACAACAAGATTCTTGTCGCGCACGGCGTGCAAACAAGAAACTTTTTCATGCATTTGTAATAAAAAATACTGTTCGATACGAGGGCAAAATGAGGCGGTTAGGCCCGTGCGATGTTTCAGCACGAACCGTAGTCGAGGCAGAGGCGTAGCGAAGCCGGAGCCGAAACTACGGTTCGTGCTGAAACATCGCACTTGGCCTAACAACGCCTCACATTTCGCCCTTGTATCGAAATGTACTATTCTATTATGAATAACAGATATAATATATGACGTTGAACATAAAAAAAAACGATTGCTTGAAAGTGATCGTATTAGTATCGAATAATAGTAGTAGTATTATTTATTTCTGGTTTGCCTTTCGGCTACAACCCTTCTTTACATTTCTTTACATTCTTCTCACATTCATCTTACACTTATATATTCCTTTCTCTATAACCAATCCTCATCTTAATATCTAATTATAATTATTCAACTTATCTCACTAATTTCATTTCTTACACTCTAATATCACTCCATTCTAACCTGCCTTTCGGCTATAACCCTTCCTTACATTCCTTGACATTCTCCTCATATTTATCTTCTACCCATATATTTCTTTCTCTATAACTCCATTCTCATCCTAATATCTAATTATAATTATTTAACTTATCTCACTCATTTCATTTCTTAAACTCTAATATCACTCCATTCTAACCTAACACTCCTTAGCCTCTCCGCCACTCATAAAACTTACAGTTCCCAACCCCCCCGGTGCTTCCACATTCCCATAATCACACCTCTCCTACTCCGCCACCCCACATAACCTTAATCCTCTCCGCCTTGTCTCTTCTGGGCCTCTGATCCCATACCTTCCATCCCCACATCCTTATCTCTTTCTATCGCCACTACCATCAGTCATCATCCGCCTTTCTTCCCTTGTTTATCCTGTTGATTGGCTCCTCAGTACCTCGCTTTCCTTCGTCTTTCCTTCTGTCATCCTTCTGCTTCTCCTCCCGTCCGCTTCCCTCTCTTTCGTCTCGTGGGCCTAATCCTTTTCTCCGTCCTTCCCGCTTAGCTCTTTATCTAACGTAGCCAGCTTTGCGGCCAGTTTTGCCCTTTGCTCTTATTTCGTCCTCCTGTCCCACTCTTTTTCCTCCATCCATCTGGCCTCCTTTTCCAGCCAGCCTTGCCAGGATCCGTCTACGCAGATCCAGTTCTCTTCGATTTTAATCTTTGCTGTCCTGTTCCTTGCTCTCTCTAAGTCGGCCCTCCTGTCCAGGATGGCCCTCGTCTTCCTCTCTCTGAAGGTTTTGTCCTCTCCTACTTTCATTTTCCACACTTTCCTTATTTTCTCCCCCCTCTCTAGTATCACTCTCTTTTCCTCTTCTCTTTCCAGATCGTAAAACCATCTGGTCCATCCGTCCCGTCCTACTAGTTCTCTGAGTCTTTCTTCTTTGGCGCCGCTCAGTACTTCGCCCTTCAGCATGTCTATTACCTTCTCCCTTGTACATCCCGTTTCTTGTGCCGATATCACGATGACCCTTTCCCGTTCCTTTCTTTCTCCCATCTCCTCGCTCCACTGTTCGTCCGTCAATGTTTGTACGCCGCTGATCTCCTCTTCCAGTTTCCTTTTTGCTGCTTCCTCCCTGTTTTCTTCTGGCTCTTTCCTTTCTTTCGTTTCTTTTAGCTCCTGCTCTAACCTCCTCACCTCGTCCTGCAGTTCCTTCTTCTCCCTTTCCCAGCTTCTTTTGTCCTCCTCCCATTTTCCTTGCCACTCTATCATTCTAACAGTCCTCTTTTCCGCCTTGCCCACCGTTTCTTGTGCCAGCTTTAGGTAGTTGGTCATTTGTATCAGCTCTTTGTCCATACTGCTGCCTTTCGCTTCCGTCTCTCTTACTCTGCGGCTTGTCGACCGTTCTGTGTCCATGCTGGGCGCTGACTCGTATCGAATAATAGTATTATTCTGTCATACACAAGCATTCGTGATTCATAATTTAATTACTTGTAACTCGAGTGCAAAAAAAAGTTCTATATGTATAAAAAAAAGTTCTGTATGTATAAAAAAGATGTACATTTTGTTTATTTGATAATACGTGATTTATCTGTAGCAAAAAAAATGTTCTGTATATGTATAAAAAAAGATGTTTATTTTATTTATTTGATAATATGTGATATATGTGTAGCAAAAAAGCAAAAAAATTCTGTGTATGTATAAAAAAGACGTTTATTTTGTTTATTTGATAATATGTGATTTATCTGTAACAAAAAAAAAGTTCTGTATATGTATAAAAAAAGATGTTTATTTTGTTTATTTGATAATATGTGATTTATCTGTAGCAAAAAAAAAAGTTATGTATATGTATAAAAAAAGATGTTATTTTGTTTATTTAATAATATGTGATTTATCTGTAGGAAAATATGTATAGACCGAATCCATTTCAAATCGGGCAGGCTGGAAATCGTGATGTCACGGAATTTTTTCAAATTGAAATATGTTGTTGTTCGATGAAAAAAAAGCGACCCGTATTTTTTTGTTTTGGAATAAAAAATTTTGCTACGAAGCTACGGCTATTTGAACATTTAATCGCGCGCTACCAAAGTTCTTGAAAGAGGAACACTTTTTTTCTTAATAACGCTATATCTGCGGAACGGATCATCGCAAATACTTCATCTTGGTCTCATTTTGTAGAGTTTTTCGCACTCTTTTGGAATTCGAAGAAAAATTTGAGGATTTTTGAAAATTGACGGAATGACGTTCATTTTTCGAAAATTAGGGAAACCCGATTTTCTCGAAAAGTAATTTTTTTATTTTCTCAAAAATTTCACACAATATGTGGGTTGATATGACGGATATATCCTCGAAGTTTCATCGATGCTAAAACACTGCTTCATATCGAGAAAAAATATTTCGTGCGTCACTGAAATTCGTCAATTCCTGTGCTGGTGTCGACTTTGTGGGTTTCTTTGAGATGTGTACAGATTTTTCGATCCAAATAATATTACTAAAACTTGATACATACGTACCTGAGGGAGTAAATGACCAAATGCCGTATGATGTATAACATCGTAGACCGAATATTGATCTGCTAATAAAGACTATCACGAAAAAAATACAAAATTAAGAATCAGGGATTTATTGTAGTAATAACAATATCGTATAATAATATTGTTGAGTATGCTTCTATTTTCGTGGTATGGTATACAGTGAGGTATAGGGGATCAAATGTTAAAATGCAACAAAAATGTAAACGGGACAGAAATGCGTGCAAAACGAAAGTAACAACAATGCGGATGAAAAAAGTTTGCAAAAGATAAAAGATGAAAAAAGAAGAAAACTGGAAAAAGATTATGGATGATCGATGTGTCAGATTGTGACCGATCCAAATGTATGGTTAATCTATTAGATTGTTACCGATCATATTTCGTCAGGATTAAATTTTGTTTAAACTTTATTTTAAGAGAATTCAAACCAAAATGCGACAGATACAAATATATCAACACTAAATGCACTAAGAACGAGCGAACAGGTGACATTTTCAATGCCTTCATAGGCTTGCATTACACACAAGGTCTGTAGATTTTATCATTATATTATCATTAGCATTGAAAATGCTTCCGTTTTCGGGTCAGTAGTGCAGAGGTCTGTGGGATCAAATCTTGAAATGATGCAACGGAAGCGATGCAACGGAAGCAATGCAACGAAAGTGCGTAATGAAAAGTTGAAGAAATAAATAATAAAAGAACAAAAACAATAGAACGAGGGACATTTAGGTGATGTAGATTTCACTGTGCACATAATGATTCTTAATCATAGATGGCAATAGTAATAGCGCGGCATGTAATTAACCGCTGCGTGAAAAAAAGTTTATAAATAAATAAATGAACAAAAGCAATTGAACGAGGGACATTTCGGTAATGTAGATTTCACGGTGCAAATGATGATTCGTACTGTAATCATAGATGGCAATAATAATAGCGCAGCATGTAAATTCAGAGATTCAGATGAAAAAATGCACGAAAACTAAGATAACGAAGGACATTTTCAATGCATCAGCTGCTTGCGTTACATGCAAGATCTGTAGATTTTATACTATTATATTATATTTTTTATAGATACTAGATTTATAGCGCGCTCCGTGCGCTCTTTTTGATTGTTGATTGTTTTTTATTTCTGAGAATTATTCATTCAATTATTATGTCATACTATTTTCGCAAGTTCACTAAGATAGCATCAGAAGATGCAAAAGATTACGAGTTATTATAGTACCGAAAACGTTCGAAGCAATCATTTGAATTAGGATGTGTACCATCGAATAGTTCTTCTAATTCACGAAGAGGGTTTGGTAAATTGTCAGATATTCTTTTCCGTGAGCACAACAGTTTCCGAATGATAGTTTGTTCGACTGCACTTCTCCTCTGAAATGTTTAGCACCATATTTATAATGTAATTCATTTTTCGCAATTTGAATCAAGAAAAGGCTCAATGTTATCTAACCTGTCTTCGTCCGTTAAAAGAGCAATGTTACTTCTGTCTCTTTCTGTACTTTGAACAATTGGTGTCGAATCTGTAAAATCATTTTTTTTAATTTGAAATCCTCAATCCCAATATTCAGTCTGTTTTGTGATGAATAATTTATTACTCTATTGAATCTTTCTTTTACTCTTTGACGATATTGTTGTCGAGAAACTTTTTTTCTCCTCTTTTAGCAAGTCATATTTCACCTACATTGTTCGCTGACTTTCAACATTGATATTTGAACTTGTGACGTCATTTTTGATCGCACGGTCTTTTTTCAAATCTGGCTGTGTGATATATTCAAAACAACTTGATTTGCCTCTTTCAATTGATTCCGTACCATTATTTTCATTCATAGTAATACTGACTGGCGTTAAATCATATTGCTCACCGAAACGTTGGTTACTTTCAGGAATACAGTTATTCGATAATAAGCATAACGATTGTATTGAATCAACCAATACTAAGCAAGCTTTTCCGTCAAAAAACGGTTTCGCGAAATTATCTCTCGAATGTGAATCAAATGTGATTATCAAGTTTTCCAATTGACTGATATTCTGTTCGTCGTCAGTATACCACACATAAAACTCGCGAATTAATGAACTAACGCGCCTTTTAAACTGGGCACACCAATCTCACTGTTATCGTCAAATCGATGGCCATGCAAACATTATGTCTACGAATTCTAACTCACGACTTATTGAATTAATGACAATCCAAGTATTCTGGATTTATTGTGTTCGTATAAACTTCATGATGTGCGAGCCTGCTACTGATATACAGTTTATACCCTATTTTAAGAAGGTCGTCAATACTTCGACTTGTCCAATATAACACCGCTGTAGCAGCGTTTAGCTGTGCATCGTCTTCCCCGACTGTAGTCAGAAAATATCTTGTTTCCTTGATTGATTGACCCTCGTATTGTTTTGATAAAAAAATGATTTTCATTCTCTCTTAGGAAAATATATTTCGCAAGCTCCGGATTCATGTGTTTTTCCTGATTTGTATTTTCCCCCATTTTTTTATTTCAACCAGTTGTCTTTACATGGTAATACGGACTAAGATGTGTAATATGTTCTCTTTTTGTCATATTAAAAAATTACCCAATATATAACTTTTTCACCAGAAAATTTTCTTGAAAATACAGCTACAACCCTCGAGCAACAGCTTATAGTTACGTGAAACGTAGCAGTTACACTGTAAAAAATGTGGTGTTGGTTGTGGTTAGAATTCAATACCATTTAAATACAGCGAAGAATTCTATAGTGGTCCACCCCGTTCTGTGTAGAATTACCACCAATCGGTGTTGTTTTTTCTGAATTTACTCTGATTAGTGTTGAATTCGACACCAAACGGGGTATTTTGACTTCAAACGGGGTGGACCACTATAGAATCCGCGCATTTTTTACAGTGTACACACGGGGACGAACAGCTCGACAATACTTATTATTGTTAGCAACTGAAAAGAATCTCGCAACGGTCGCGGCAATCGGATATGCCTCTCAGACTAATTAAAAACTTAAAAATAACACGGAATTACAAAGCTGTCAGATTGGAACTATAACCTTTTCAGCAAACAAAGCTGTCAGATTCAAACTATAACCTTTCACGCATGAACTTGGCAACAAAATTTGACGCATGAACTTGGCAACAAAATTTGATGAAAAAGATGACACTAAAGAAAAGCCAACAATCGGGACTCCCATGAAGTGGGCAGTCTGTCTCGAAATGCGATTAAATCCCATCTACTTTTTATATACGGATAGTATTTGATATTATGTAGATATGATCATATTATTTTTGTACGATATTGTTATTACTACAATAAATCCCTGATTGTAAATTTTGTATTTTTTTCGTGGTAGTCTTGTACATCATACGGTATTTGGCCATGTACTCCCTCAGGTACGTATGTATCAAGTTTAGGTAATATTATTTGGGTCGAAAAATCTGTACACATTTCAACGATGCTCATAAAGTAGACACCAGCACAGGAATTGACGAATTTCAGTGACGCACGGAATATTTTTTCTCAATATGAAGCAGTGTTTTAGCATCGATGAAACTTAGAGGATATATCCGTCATATCACCCCACATATTGTGTGAAATTTTTGAGAAAATAAAAAAATCACTTTTCGAGAAAATCGGGTTTCCCTAATTTTCGAAAAATGAACGTCATTCCGTCAATTTTCAAAAATCCTCAAATTTTTCTTCGAATTCCAAAAGAGTGCGAAAAACTCTACAAAATGAGACCAAGATGAAGTATTTGTGATGATCCGTTCCGCAGATATAGCGTTATTAAGCAAAAAAGTGTTCCTCTTTCAAGAACTTTGGTAGCGCACGATTAAATGTTCAAATAGCCGTAACTTCGTAGCAAGATTTTTTTTTCTAAAACAAAAAAATACGGGTCACTTTTTTTTCGTCGAACAACAACATATTTCAATTTGAAAAAATTCCGTGAAATCACGATTTCCATTTTAGCCTTGCCTGCCCGATTTGAGATGGATTCGGTCTATAGTTTGTTGTTTCAATATAACCGACAACAGTTGAAATGAAAATTTCCAACGTCGAAATAATGTTTTAACAATTCAATTTGACTCTTCCCGCCCTTCCTTTGTATAAACGCTGTGATGTGGAACACTCGCGAGATAACTCCCGACTCAATGCGCATGCGCGGCAGCCAGGTTGTTTCAGCCGCGAGACGTTCGTGTATAAAGTCGTATACGCCATTTTTTTTTACAAATACTCTTGTCCTGTGCAACGCATCGAAGAATTGAAATTCCGATTTTCACAACATTTTCAAGATAAAAAAATAATAAAAACAAAGGGCGTATACGACTTTACACCTCTGCCTTGTCTATTTTTTGTATGCTGAAACTTGAAAATCTCTCAAAAGAATCGGAATTTTGATTATTCTGTGCGTTTCACAGGATTTCAGTGTTGGTAGAAAAAAAAATGGCGCATACGTTTTCATTTTCATTCACAAATTTCACCACTTTCGAGTAAATTTTTTTCAATGATAATAATAATAATTATTATAATAATTGTTATGATTATTATTTCGGAAATTGTAATTATAATGATAATAATAATAATAATAATAATGATAATAATAACAATGCATTGTTATAACTATTATTATTCCGAATTATTTCCGTTTGAATTCACGCTCAGCTGTGATAGCGCTGAACAAGGAACGGCGGTTCGTGAAACGCAGGACCGCAAGACGAAGGTTGGCGAAACGATCCAACATGGCCGCGGCCACTGCTTCCTACCGACAATTACAGTCTTTTTTTGGAAACAATTTTTCGTCTTCATCGTTGAGTGAAATGAACAAGTTTTGCGATATATGTGAGTGGAATTATATTTATGAGGTCGCTCACTAATTCGTTTCCACCCTTGTGATGCGTAGTCGGTGATATCAGTGAAAACAAGTGACGGTCCCACGCTTAGCGACACAAAAAAGCCTTATTTTACTCGATTTTGGTGAGATACACGTTCATGCAGCTACCAATTTAATACAAAATCGTCTAAGGAACCCATTAAAACCCCCCCCCCGTTTATATTAGGCTTCATTATTTTTTAAATACGGAAAAGACTGAGTCCAGCATGCTCTTAAAACTTCTAAAGTACGATATTAAACTACTCAGATGTGTAGATCTACTTGGCTTTGATAATTAGCAATTTTCTGCTACAATGTCAACGCTGCTCTTGGTACTAAATTATACCCAAGATCTAAGAATGTCTCAAATCATAAGGGGTGAGTGATGTTGGATCATTCAATGATGGATCTCCAGTATGTGGAGTGTGTGCAGATCTTAGTTTAGGAAAAATTAAGTCCCTGTGATCTGAGTTGTCTTGAATATTAAATCGGATCAGTCATTTTTCTGAGGTAATTGTATATGGAGATAATCACGTCAATTCAACCAACCTCAGCCCATGACCTATCCGTTGCCCATGGTTTTTACATGTTATTCCATCTGTTGCTGAAATATTTTCTTAAGTACTTCAGATTTTCGGATCAACCCTTTTTAAGTTACAATTTTTTAACTCAAAAGAAGAACCATTTTAAAATCCAAGAATTTACAAAAATCCTCTGACTGACGTAGAACAGTCTGCCATTTGCGAGAATGTGGAACGAATTTTTAGATATTTTGTTGACGGAATTGTTTGATTTTTTTTTTTTTAAGTAAACACTACACCGACGACTTTCATCCTTTCTAGATCTGCCTGCACTATTTTCGAATTATACGAATGGGAAAACATTGGTATTCAACTGGTCAGTTAGTAGAACAATTAGTTCGATCCAGTATTCATTTTGCTCCAAGGATAAAATGTGGAAAAAATTGTTTGTTCCAAAGTGTATATCCCAGAAACGATGAACACGAGCTGAAACGACCAATTTCTTCCACATTTTATCCTTGGAGCAAGGGGCCGTCCATAAATTACGTAACGCACTTTTTAGGCAATTTTGACGCCCTCCCCCCCATGTAACGCTCCGTAACGCTAAGCCCCCCCCCTCCCGGTAGATAACGTAACACCGGGTTTTACTCTCATATGCGTTAAAATAATAACAAAACAGTTATTTTTATCAATTCAGTTTCAAGTAGAAGCGGGGTATAGGAAATCAATCTTTTCACGAGGAAATCTGAAAAAAGCGATAAATTGCGTTACGTGACGGAGGCTCTGACCCCCTCCCCCCCTCCTAAAGTGCGTTACGTAATTTATGGACGGCCCCCAAAATGAATACTGGATCGAACTAATTGTTCTAGTAACTGCACAACCAATTGAATAGCAATGTCTTCCCATTCGTATAATTCGAAAATAATGCTGGCAGATCTAGAAAGGATAAAAGTCGTAGGTGTAGGGTTTACTTAAAAAAAAAATCAATCAATTCGTAAAAAAAAAAATATAAAAAAAATTCGTTCCACATTCTCGCAAATGGCAGACTGTTCTACGTCAGTCAGAGGATTCTTGTAAATTTTTGCAGATTTTTAAAAATGGTACTTCGTTTTGAGTTAAAAAAAAATTATAGCTCGAAAAGGGTTGATCCGAAAAATCTGAAAAAATTAAGAAAAATGTTTCAAAGCACGGACAATAACACAAAAAATCACGGGACAAATCGGAGAGGTCGCGGTCTGGAGGTTGGTTGAATTGACGTGGACAGCCCCATATTATTATGTAGAATTTTATACAAACTTATAAAATTTTCATATTTGTGGACATCCACGTAACAAGGGCCTACGTTGCACTATCGGAGTTATGCATATGGGCGTATTCCTTACTGGATTCCAAACATTACAAGAGGTAAAACGACCCTCTAAGTGCAGAAACTGCGGGGTTATAGACTTTAAAAGTTAAAAGTGCCACAAATCTAGTTTGGAGAAAAACTAAATCAAAGTTCGAGGTATTATTTTTCATTATCTCTCGTTCTACTTGAAAGTTAAACAGGTTATGATTTAAATCATTAGAAAATGACCATGGTATCACCGATCAACGGTTTTCATGATCAATTGATCTCCCATCCAGGAAACCAATAGGATTCGACAAAACGGGACCTTTTTTTCTTTAAATAATTGAATGAAATACTTCTGATCGAGATGGAGTCATGAAAACTGCGTGATTCGACGGGGGAAATCATGTTACGTGTCTAAAGGCATAAGGACGTGACATTATAAGACTTTCTGCCTTTAGTGAAAATAAAAAGATTTAATAACTTGAAAAAACGGAGTTACAATAATTAAAGGCAGAAGGTCGTAATCGCCTTGTTTTTCAATTCCTGCATATTTCTTCAGATAGTCGTGAAAAACTTGTGAAACGCATAGATAACTTGAAAAAACCAGAGTTTCCAAAAATCTGATTAAAAAAATCGGTCATGAATGCAAGAGGTCGTGGCCACCATTTTTTTTTTTTCATTAATTTTTCAAGACGCCGTAGAAACTCGTGAAACGCGAAGAAAAATCTACATCGGCCACGTTGCGTAATTTATTTAACAAAAAAATAAAAAATGGCGGTTACGAGCTCCTGCTTTTAGCTTGATACTTTTTTTCTATGAATTTTCGAAACGTGGCCGATTTCGATTTTTCTTTATTTGGAAATCGACTATTTGGAAAAAAATGCAGAAATTAAACATAAAGCGATTACCTTCTGCCTTTATCTTTTCTCATTTTTCAATTCCAATCAATAATGTAAGAAGGGCGTATTTGCCCACATCCGACCTTCTGCTTTTAAATTTTCAATCATCTGATTTCGATTAATTTACACGTTTTGATGATTCTCGAAGCGATTGATGTAAAAACAAAAAATTATACTACCTTAGGGCACCAAAATCGCATTTTTGGTACTTATGACCTTCTGCCATTAGACACGCGATGTAGTTTATTCCTAGGCAATCTGGCAATAAAAAAAATTCAAGGATTTCGACCGTAAACCGAAAACTGCGATTATCTTGGAAACTAAATTCGACAAAGTGGGCCTTTTACTACACGTTGATGTCCACATTTAATTGAATATCGTGAAATAATTATGATCTTTGAAAATAGATATCCTAATACAATTTTATCTGAGTGATGAAACTTTACAAATGTATACTTGACTTTGAAAATAAATATATGAAAAAAATCTATGAACCCAATCCATTTGAAAGCTGGTGGGCTGGAAATCGTGATGTCGCGGAACTTCATAATATGTCGGGTTCTACTGTGGAAAAGTGACCCGCATTTTTCGTTAGGTCTACAAAAAATTTTATATATGGAATTTTGGTGATTTGAATTTTGTTCATTTGAATATTCCATTGTGTGCTATTTATGTTCTTAAATGGATTCGGTCCACGTATAGGTGTTAAAAATCTGGTGACAAATTCATGGTCAGTGACTCTAAAAACCTTATGGTAGGTAGCGATTTTTATCCGAATCCGTTCATCTGTTCTCATGAGTTATTATATTCCACAAAAACTCTTCCTCCAAAAATTTGACTTCCTCAAAAAGTCTTCCTTCACAAACATCTCTAAAAAAAAAAATTGAAATCAGA
>JAEUYN010000735.1:0-10000 GCA_018257835.1 Euura lappo
TCAAAGAATCATATACGAAATCGTGAAGGAAAGCAAAAATGGTGAGAGAAAATCATTGGTCCAGTTAACATGGGGTGCCCCTTATATAACGCCTTTGGCTCGTGCAGACGCTTGGCTACGACTCGTATTGCAAAGTTACGCTCGGCCTGAAAAGACCGAGTTTGTCTCCGTCTTGCAGAATATACTATTTTTCATCTTCAGCACAGATACCCATTTTACCCCGATATCGCTTTTACTATTTATAATGACTTCACTAGTATAGTGCGACTAAGAATTATTTCATTATTTTATAATAAAAATACGCGAGACAGCTTCTTTTCGGGTTTGGGTTACATATGTATGAATGCAGGTTTTTTTTTACATTTTACCGACATGAGCATCCGAGAGGTGCATGAATCGAGGTAAGGATTGCGATATCACGCACACAGGCTCGTGTCGCGGAACAATGAAGTGTATGTGACATGTGCAAAGCCGAAATTCCCATAAGCGAATAATTGTACCGTATATGTCGATGACAGAAAAATATCAAAATTGCAAGATTGTGTGCGGAAACCCGAGAGTGTGTCGACAATGTTGCAGAGCCCGTTTCCCCGCGAATTCCAGCCGTCCGGTGAACGAGTAAATGTCGTCTTGCATTCTTCGGCTTCAGCGTGTTATAAGTATTGTGGAATAAATACGTAATATCCGTTTCATTTACCTCCTCCACCTCCTTGTTGCTGGCTGCTGCATCTTCTTTTTCCGCTTCCAGCTCTTCTCTTTCTTTATTTATTCTCTCCTTTTCCTTCTTCATCCTCTCTTCCTCCTTCCGTAGCCTCTCTTCCTCCTTCTTCATCCTCTCCTCCGCCGTTTGCAACACCTTCATCCTTTCCTCCATCTCCTTCATCTTCTTTTCCATCTCCTGCATCTTCTTCTCCATCTCTAGCTCGGCTTGGGACATTTTCTAATTGAGATCCAAATATAACGACGAATAAATACATAGTGAACCAATCCGAAGATTTTTCAAAACAATTAATCAGTTCCATCCATCATATCGCAAAAAACCATAAGGGTACAGTCAAACGAACATTCAAAAACGATTATATTTTCTCGAATAGTGAACAATCAATTACTTACCGTAACGGTTGTTAGACGTCGAATGAAATGATAGTTTCGAATTTACTCATGAGGCACTACACTAGCGCCACGCTAGTACGTACAACACGTGCGCGCGCGCAGTAGAGTAGACGAGGGAGCGAGCGACTTGTCGCTGGCAGAAGCGATGCGCGTCGGGCCTGAGAGCGGGAGAGCCCCGAGCTTTCTGCTCCCGGGTCGGTACGGCGGCTGATACTTACTACTCGCTATACACGGTATTCTCGACTTAGATGCCGATCTTCGGTATATTTTCACAAAAGTGTCGTATTATATTCTCTTTCTGTGAATTTGCTGAGTTACCGAGTGTCGATTGCGCGAAATATACCATCGAAATGTATTCTAAATCATGATATCGCGAGGAAAATAATTGGACCCCCCCCCCTGCCGCCATTTGCGTGCCCGGGGAACGTAGATGGTTGAGCGCGGTAGCAAAGATCAGCTGGAGGAAGGATCGAGAGGATCACGGGTCTGAGGAGACCGCTACCTGGTGAAACTGCATGTATGGGGAAAAAAAGTATTCGTGCGCGACGCAGCATTACACGGTTTCGGCGATTCGCCGGATTCGGTATACAGTTCAGTGGCGTCGGCTGATCAGCTCGTCATTCGAGTATCACCGAGCAGGAGAGCTCCGCGGAATCTGGGCAGGTTCGGATTGTAGCGCCGTTGGTACGGGGCTAGGTTCGTTTACGCCCGGGGTCAGCTGTCGACGAGCCCGTGTCGTGCTGCCGGCTTCTGCATGAGTTTTGACTGACGTGTCGCCGGAGACAAATTCGATCCGAAATTTCGCTGTGGACTATGGATGGGAAAAGTTCGTAAACGTTCAGGTAAGGTATAACTTTCGCATTGTATCTCACGACGAAGCGGCGGTAGAAGAAGCCTCATCGTCGAAAATTCCAATCAAGGGGATTCTCTGTTTCATGTAGCCAGGCGTGGAGTCGGGGACTTTGCAACGTCAGGTGCGGATGAGATAGATTTTTCTGCAGAATTTTGTCGCTGGATGAGGTGCGAGTTATTTTTCATACGCCAATTTACCGACCGAGTCGAACCGCCCTGGTGGACGACCGACCGACGCCGCCGGTGTGTAGGCTCGGTCCCGCCCTGTTGCCTCATCAATAAACGCGTATCGAATACCACTCGCTTGGTCCCGTCTCAGATGGTTGGTATTTTCTTATCAATCGAAACTGTGAGTCTATCGTTCCGACAGATGTCATGCGAGATGCGGGGAAAGGAGCGAAGGCTGAAACACCAATGAGACCTCGTTGGAAAGTTGGCGCAGAGGCAGCTGAACGATGAGCGTAGCGAATCCGGACTGAATTACAAACAGCCATCCTATTACTGCTCCCGTAGCCTGTGTCGAACACAACTAACGTGTTTCGGTATTCACCGAGTTTGCGGTATGTAAACTTTTTTGTTTCCCTGATGTACGAGTCGAATCAACGAAGAATCGAAGCTGATGTGATCTTTGTCCGATGCAGGTAGTGGTTCCAGACCCGGACCGAGCACGTCGATAGACCGCCGAAGACTTTTCGGAAGAGTATATCGGTAGCACCTGGTGAAACTGGCCACGGCTGAAGTTCAGACGGACTTTTGGGATCATCCCACGAATGTCGTTGATGGATGAATTTATACTGGAAAATTATCTGAATAACCGCCGCTGAGTCGGCGACGCAGGTCTGTGTTCCGGTGCAGAAGTAATCCTAGAGAACTCTGCGGATGGGTATCGTACGTTATCGACCATCGTGTTTGCTGTTTGTTATTTTAGTTTTTTTTTCTTTTCTTTCTGTTTCTCATTAGCTTCACTAGTACGCTCGAATACAGAGGAAAAACTGGTCTTGAATGTAAAATGAAATTCTTGATCCCACAGTAGTGTTTTCTCTGTGTATATCTCGAGCCAGAATTTGTTGAAAACATTCGCACAGATTCTATTTTAAAACGTGTGATGTGAGATATGGACTCTGGATGGTTTGTCAGTAGGCAGTATGAAAGTACTCAGATTATCAAGATCAAGATTTCAATCATGACACAGAATTCGATCAATATTTAGATTTATCTAAGAAAAGGTAGTCAATTGAAGGATGATCCAAAATAAATGACCTTGTTTGTTTGAATAGTACGTCTGAACGGATGATTATGAAATTTTCTGAGAGAACGTGGAATTCGAGACAAATCTTTCTTCTTTCAGACTCCAGTGGATGCGCAGCGGAGACATACTACGAGACGATCGACCACAGAGACTTTGCCGAATTGAGGGAGATTGATGGTGAAGACACAGCGGGGCAATGATCGACAAACTTGCATTATCTTCTCTCGATGAGGGACCAGGGTCTTTTGTGGACCGTCGGTTCTCACCAATGATCGACGAACGTCAACCGCTGGCTCCGTAGAATTGTCAGCTGGCATGTTCGTATAGGATCTGGTAATCGTGGCAAGGCTGGGACCGGGCCTTGATTTTGATCCTTGTTGGGCAGCATCCAATTACATTGTGTAATTAATTACATTTCAATTACCAATTAAAGTAGTAATTTGTAATCGAAAAAAATTCAATTACCAATTACAGTAGTAATTTGTAATCGACAAAAAATTCAATTACCAATTACATTTTTAATTTGTAATTGAAAAAAAATTCAATTATCAATTACTTTTGGAATTTGTAATTGAAAAAAATTCAATTACCAAATACATTTTTAATTTGTAATTGAAAAAAATTCAATTATCAATTACTTTTGGAATTTGTAATTGAAAGAAATTCAATAATCAATTACAATTGTAATTCGTAATTGGTAGAAATTCAATTGCCAATTACATTTTTCATTTGTAATTGGAAAAAATTCAATTATCAATTACAATTGTAATTTGTAATTGAAAAAAATTCAATTACCAATTACAATTGTAATTGAAAAATATTCAATTATCAATTACTTGTAATTTGTATTGAAGAAATTCACCACCAATTACAATAATTTGTAATTGAATAGAATAGGAATAGATAGATAGAATCTTTATTTGCCTTTTGGGGTACATATGCCCCGTCGCAAATGGGGGAAATCCATATGCATACATTGATACTAATAATAATAATAGCAGCGTGTCTCTTAGTCTGTACAATAAAATGAGATAAAGATAAAAATAAAAACTAACGTATAACATATCACATATAAAAAAGAGCTCTTAGCTAGACAATTGACTTAATTTAACATGTTTGTGTAACTTGTTGGTGAGACCTGCGTTGGGGTGCATATAGATACATAGGTAGGGGCATCTTTAGCGGATGGCCGGGGAGCAGTCTCGGGTTAATTCTCGGTAGTGAGGCGCTGAGATAGCTAGCGTGTGTCCGGAAAGCTGCGGCTGCGGAGAGTGAGCCGGAGGGATAGGATCGGGGGGTGTTATTCCGTTAGTATAAAGGATCTCAGTTTTAGCATACCGGCAAGGGCTCTAGTTAGCGCCCTTGTTGCATGTACTGAATCAACAGATAAGAGGTTCTTAAGCAGCGATGGGTGCTCTCCACCCCTGAATTCCCCGAGAAAATGCTCCCTGATCGGTCCGTAAATTGGGCAACTTTCGAGGACATGCTCCACCGTTTCTGCCTCTTCGCGGTTACAGATTGTGCAGTTTTCTGAGGGGTTGAGCAGGTATGCAATCCTGTTACAAATGAAGCGGGCCTGGTGCCTATTTGCCAGTCTGACCTGTGCCTTACTGCGTATATCGGTTATCCCGCATCGGAGGTTTAAGTACGTAGCTCTGTCCCCCGTCGGGGGCCTGGGTAGATCTACTTTATAAGTTAAGCTGTTCCAGGCATCCAGATCATTGTCTATTAATTGGCGCTTAAACCTGTCTAGGATACCGCCCAAATTCCCCTCCCAGAGGTCTGGGTTTTGGTCTCCCCATAGACCGTGCTCCCCTAGTCCGAACAAGAAATCGCGAATCTGTGAGGCCCAGTTTAGTGCGGACGCCCCCTCTACCCTGTTGGCCAGCTCTATCTGGCGATCTAGGCAGATTCTTGGGTATCGGTTCCGGTCCATTCTCATAATCTTAATATAATATTTAAGCGCCGCTTCCATTCCCGCATATGCCACCTTTAGAACGCCCAGCTCTAGTCTAACCGCGCAGCTTGGGGTACAGCTTGGCAACTGTAGGACCCTTTTGTAAAAGTCGAGCTGTGCTGTCTCGATCTCTTCCCTGTATCTGACCCCCCACGCCGGAAAGGCGTATAATAGTGTGGTTTTTACAATACTTTCGTGAATCTTGACTATGCTGGGCCAGGAGTTGCATTTAGCTCTCGCTAATATTGCAAGGGCGGTGCCCGATGCCATTCTTGCCTTTTTCGTAGCTTCCTGCGCTGCTAGGAGGCCCAACGAGGAGCTGCCAAACGGAATGCCGAGGTATGTGTACATGTTTACAACCTCAATGGGTCCAGCGTTTTGGTCAAGGCAGAAACTCTTGTGCTTTGGGGCCCTACCCCTGTTGCGGAAGATGACTACCTTCGTTTTAGAGCTGTTAATTTTCAGGCTGTTCGTTTCGCAGTACTCGCTGAGCGCTCCCAGCTTCCTCCTCAGGTCTATTTCGGTGTCGGCCAAAATGACAAGGTCATCCGCGTAGAGCAGCATGAGGATGTCATTCTGGCCATCTATGTTTAAGCCTACGAGTCCCTTTCCCCGCAGGTGGTCCTCAATGTCAGATAGAAACAGAATGAACAGGAGTGGACTGAGCTTCTCCCCCTGGAGTACTCCCTCAGTTATCGGTATTCTCTCGGATAGTTGGCCGCCGCTCTTGACCCGCACCTCTGCTGTGTCGTACAGTGACTTTATTGTCCGTAGTAATTTTGCGCTTATGCCAAGCCTGAAGAGCTTTGACCAGAGTTCGCAGTGTTTGACGGAATCAAATGCTCTTTTGAAGTCGACAAACAGCCCATAGACTTGTCTCCCCCCGAGTCTCAGTTGCAGTTGTATTACGCTGGTGAGTGTGAAAATCTGATCTAGACATGATCTATTGGCTCTAAAGCCCGCCTGGCACTCTGGGAGGAGGTGGGAGCTCTCCGCCCACTCCCGGAGCCTGTTGTTTAGGATTTGTGTAAAGATTTTAGCCAGGTTGTTCATCAAAGCGATTCCCCTATAGTTTAGCGCGTTTTGTTTGTCACCTTTTTTGTGGATCATTGTCAGTGCCCCCTCCGCCCAGCCGGGCGGGGTACTTTCTCTTTCTAGGATTTTATTGAACATTACTTGCATGTAAAGGAGCCAGTTTGGGGGAAGCGCCTTGATGAACTCGTTTGTTATTTTGTCCGGGCCGGGGGATTTCCCCCGCTTCGCTTTGTTTATAGAGGTAGTGATTTCTGCAAGTGTTATCGGCGCGTCGAGGAAAGGGTGCCCTACGTCAGTCCACACCTCGATGAAGGCGGCCCTGGGTGGGTAGACCTCGCAGAAAAATTCGTGCCAGTCCTTCAGGGAGATACAGGGCTGTTCTCGCCTGAAGGGTCTACATCGCTTGACTGCTTGCCAGAACTCTTTTTGGTTATTGACTTGTGAAAGTTGCTGGGTTAGCTGGCTCTCATAGAGCCTTTTTTTTCCTTCTATGAGGTTGCGGTATCTCTTTTTTAGCTCTTTGTATATGGCGTAATCTGTTGGGTTGTGGGTCTTTTTGACCTGCTGTCTGAGTTGGTTATCCGCGAGCTCTTTTGCCTCCCTGCAGTCCGAGTCGAACCACGGTTTTCTGCCAGATCCGACCCGTCCACCCGCCACCTTCATCTTGGACATGCCTGAGTCCCTGGCTGCCTCGAGGATGGCGTTACGGAAGTTCTCGTCGATCTGCTGTAGATCCCAATTTTCGAAATCGACAGCCAACCTGTTGGAGTAAAGCATATAGTGTGAGAAAGTTGGCTTGCCCTCCTCGAGCCAGTCCAGAGACTCAGTTTTACCACGGGTCTCGCCCCGTGTTTCTCTCCCTTGTTCAAACAGGTCTATATCTATTTCGAGTTTTACTTTAAAGTGGTCTGACAAGGTCGTGCTCGGTTCCACCCTTAAGTCATTAATATAGTCTAAGCCATTCGCATTGGACCAAACCAGGTCGATTACACTGCCCCCTGCTTCGCATAGGTAGGTGTACTGAGCAGGGCAGTCTCCCTTTGTTCTGCCGTTGAGCAGGTACATCCCGTTGGAGCTCATGAAATCCACAATCATGGTGCCCCTTGCGTTTACTATATTGTCTTTGGAAAGTCTGAGATTGTTTAGATTCGTGGATTCGATAAGCTCCTCTGGGATGCCCCCGCTGCACGCCACTCTCGCATTGAAGTCCCCCCCTACGATGAGGATCGCATCTGGGTGCCTTTCGTTAAGATCTGTTAGTGTGACTTGTAGCAGGTCGAGGGCTGCAGCGATGTCCAGGTCGGGCTTAAAGTAGATGGAGCCGACTATTAGCGTGTTTCTACCAACCGAGGCGCGCTTGAAGATCCACCAAGGGGTGATGTCGAGAGCAGAGAGGTTGTCCAGCGAGCGTCGCAGGAGTGAGAGTAGGCCCCCACTCGCCCTCCCCAAGCTTCTTTCTTTAGTTGCCCTAGCCCACATTGCGGTGTAATCCTCAAATTGCTGGGGCATGGATGCGAGCTCGCTGGTTGCCCAGGTTTCGGAGGCACAGAAGATGTCTGCCCCTTCGAGATTGTCCAATGCTAGCAAGCTATTGAGCCCCCTGGCGTTCCAGAAGGTAATCCTAAACGTGCGGTTCCTTCTGGGTTTTTTCCCCCGTTTTTTGGCGGGTGCGCCGGACTGTTGGACTGGGTTCCGTTGGGTTTTGGAGTTCTGGGACTGGGGTTGGGTGCCTTCTTCCGCTGAGGTCCCGCGTGGGTGCCCTGGTTTTTTGTCCGGTCCCCCGGGTGAGCTTCTTCCTCAGACAGATGGATGAGCTTATCCTCCTCCATGCTCCAGCGCATCCAGGCTCCATCTATTTTGATCCTTTGGTGTCTCAGCATCACTTGTCTGCCTGCCTCGCTAGCTATCCTTGCTTGTTTCCTGAGGATCTTCTGAATCTTTTCTTCCGTTTTGGTCAGGTCATTTTCAATGTAGATTGATGTTCCCGCTAACTTTACCTTCTTACTCTTCAGGATGGTTAGCTTGGCCTCCCACGATGTAAGTTTGATCACGGCTACGCGCCCGCTGGGGCCGACTTTCCACGCCTTTAGCACTACTCTCGTGAGGTCGAAGTAGGATGCGATGAAGTCCGCAGCCTCTTCTCCTGTGTTGCTCTTCGTCCAGTTCATGCCTGTCACTACTATGTTATTTTTCCTGTTCAGTCTTTCTTGAGCTTCTAGATTTCGCTCCAGGTTTCTAGCAAGTTGGTCCCAGTTATTTTTTGCTTCTTCGCCTAGAGTTCCTGGGGCCTCGGAGCTGAGCCCATTGACTTTGTCTTGTAGGGATTGTTGGTTGGAAGTTGTCGTTGTTAGTTGGGCTTCTAGCGCCCCGAGACGCTGGTGAATGACCCGTAACTCGTCGTTCTTCTTCTTTTCCAAACGGTCCATCTCTTTTTTTAGCTTGCTAATCTCCTCCTTGTGGATCCTGTTGCCTGCTGCGATCTCCGTGCGCAGGGCCTTAAAGTCCTGCTTACTTTCTTCCCTCATGAGGGTTAGCTGCATCAGTACTATTTTCAGGGGATCCGTGTCGCCGCCAGAAGCCACAGGGGGGTCGACCGCTAGGCCACCCCCAGCGTCCTGCCTGCCGGCCATCACACTGCTCCCAGCGCATTCGTCGCTGCTCATGAGGGTTGTGCTTGCCTCATAGTCAGATAATTCGTTGTCTGCTGCGGTTTCGCCCCGGGCGGAGCGCTTCTTCGTCTTGTTTTGAGTTTCGTCCGCTTCGTCAGCCCCTATCTGGTCCTGGTTAGCTGTGAACCAGTTCCGTTTGTTGGTTTGGCCTTGGGGTGGTGAGTTGTCGAAAAGCGGCTTCTTTTTCGGTCTGCCCCTTCTGTTTTTCCCCGCCGAGGTTTGAAATTGTGGTTTCGTGGTCTCGTCGGTATCTTCACCTGTCAAGTATGCCTCTGACTGTGTTGATGGGTCGTCAGAGTCTAATGTCTCCTGTGGTAACTTCGTCGGGCTCGCCTGCTCTGTGGGTACGTTGAGTCCCTTGCTTCTCTCGGTGTCCATGTGTCACTGCGGGTCTCACAGATGTCCCCTCTTGTCCGTCTTCCAAACTCGAGCCGGTGGTTTGTTTACGTTATGTTCACACGCTTCACTGGTTTTCCCGATTCTAACCTAACAGCGCTCCACGGTGCGATACTTCTGATTTTACCTACTCCTGCGACCTCCTCCGCCCAGCGTTATATGTGTCCTGCTGCACTGCACTTTTTCACCCTGGTTGGCCACGCTTAGCGTTTCTGCTCACTTGCTAACCGTGAGGTTTTCAGGCTTTTTTGGACACTATCAAAATCGCGTGCGTTCACGGTGACTGCCAATATGGCTCCCCGTAATTTGTAATTGAAAAATATTCAATTATCAATTACTTTTGTAATTTGTAATGTGAAATTCAATTACCAATTACAATTGTAATTTGTAATTGAAAAAAATTCAATTAACAATTACATTTTTAATTTGTAATTGAAAAAAATTCAATTATCAATTACTTTTGGAATTTGTAATTGAAAAAAATTCAATTACCAATTACATTTTTAATTTGTAATTGAAAAAAAATTCAATTATCAATTACTTTTGGAATTTGTAATTGAAAGAAATTCAATAATCAATTACAATTGTAATTCGTAATTGGTAGAAATTCAATTGCCAATTACATTTTTCATTTGTAATTGGAAAAAATTCAATTACCAATTACAATTGTAATTTGTAATTGAAAAAAATTCAATTACCAATTACAATTGTATTGTAAATAGGTAATTG
>JAEUYN010000736.1:0-47079 GCA_018257835.1 Euura lappo
TTTTCCATCACTGCTTTGTGCAATGATTCAAAAGCATCTGCTTCAAAATAAGTTTTCACGATATTAATATCAACATCTTCATCGTTGAACGCATCTGACAGATTTTGGATTGCTGAATACACGTCATCTTTTGATAAAAGATATTCACCAGTGTACGCAGCTTCTTGCATTTCTTTGGAAAATAACCATCCCAACACATCACGTGCTTGAGCACTTGGATTTTTCTTGGAGAACTGAAGAGGCAGATTTTTACGTTCGGGAAGACCTATTGCTGTTAACCTCGCCCCCTTTGGGCAGCCTTTGCCCTTACGAGCTGTTGGCATTCTTAATTTTACTAGACTACGAGAACTACTCACGTCCTCCATTTTCTCTGTCGTTTGCATGGCTTCTTCGGTAAGAACACCCAAGTGTGCAGAGGTTGCAGTTGTACTTCCTGAATCGGCTTTCTGTTTTGGATCGTCTGAATTCGATGGAGTTTCTTTCAACTCATCGATAAAGTTAAGCATAGCTATTATATCTTTGCTAAGTGTATCGGAATCGTACGGAGCATTTACAGAGGATTCTAGAGAATCTGATGCACTTGATACTGGAGTTTTCAAGACCTCTGGTACATTTGTTGATGCAGAGGGTTTATCGCTCATTTCGAGGTTGGAGCTTTGAAAAACGACCGTCAGATCTCCAATGTTAAATTCGGTAGAATCTAAGCTGGATGATTCTCCATAGATATCTGTAACAAAGAATTTATTGATTGAATCCGTCTAATGTGTAAAGTGAAAACAATGATCATATACTTTAGACGCTACATTGAATTTTTCCAGTAACATTACTCTGTTGTTTGCTTCTGTAACTATGTTTCGAATAAGTTTTGTAAATTGGAAGCTATTGTTCTGTTGTGTAAATTGCTGTGAACTCAACGTAGCCAAAGTACATTTTTTTTTGAATAAATCTGCTTTGACTTCTCGAAAATAAAATAGCACAAATATAGCCATAGTTATCTGTGCTTTTCGTTGATAATCCAACATTTCTTTCGCAAAATGGATACAACCAGTGAGTGTAGTACAGAAAAAAAATTGCATCGGTATAGTATGTATTTTAACATTACCCAATGATTTGCACGAGTCCTCTTTTCGTACTGGTTGGTCAACTGGACCTGGATGAACTGGATTTTCCTCGGTTTTATCTGAGGTTTTATCCATCATCGGCCCTGGTCTTGCCTGATTATACGATTCAGCAACCTTTAAAAACGGATTAATATTGGATCGTGATGAAAAAATATAATTAAAGAGAGATTTTCAATATTGTGAAATCAACTTACTTCTAAAACTGAATGATTGTGCTCTGACACAAACTTCGTGATCTCTAAGAACTTTTTGTCTCGTGCTCTCAATTTTATCTCAGCTGGACATCCCGTCTTGATAGTTCTGCAATCAATTTATACACAAAGAAATAATTTACTTATTTGGATAACATATAACACCATTAAAATTGTCCTCAAGTAGAATCAATTTCCTCTGTTGCAATTCAAATGCAGCAAGCAAGGCATAAATTTGGTTTATTTTCCTTTCCCATAACAAAGATTATCTGACCGTCAGATATTCACAGTTACATGTTACTAGAAATCGAGGTCGAAATGATCTATGAAGTATGATTAGAGTAGGACAAAAAAGAGAATCCAATCATATGCTCCGAATATTCTTTAAAAGAATTTCTTATTCATTTTTCATTTACGAAATAGTATATTGTGCACCTAGGGCGTAACGTGGGCTTTTTTAGACCGAGTATCGAGTTTGCAGTACGAGTCGGAGGCTCGCAGACGCACTCGTCTTCTCTGCACTCAAACTCTACACTCGGTCCTAAAAAGCCCACTTAGCCCTTGGTGCACACCATATTCTTTGTAACGCATGTATTGATTTCTGCGTTTTTGTGCCTATAAGCGGCATTAAGGTCTTTGTAGGTCTTCGTGTTCAGGTCACCCGAACCGTAGGTCTTGGTGTCCAGGTCGACCGGTCCGTAGTTCTTGAAATCCAGGTCGACCGATCGACCTAGACACGAAGAGCTATACGGTCCACTCGACCTGGTCACCAGTACCTACGGTCCGGTCGACCTGGGCACAGTCGTATATCCAGTTTTTCAAAAGCGGGCGTAAAGTGCTCACTATACGCCCGCTGTTTCAAGCCGGTAAAAAAAAGGTCACTTTAGGCCCGCTTATGGGTAAAAAAAGGCAGAAATCGTGCCTCGGGCGCAAAGTTCCGTTTTGCGCCCGCTCACTCGGTCTGAAAAGAGGCATTTTTGCAGACCAGGTGTTGAGAAAAAAATCGTGTGCAACACGGGCGAAAGGCTATTTTGGCGAGTGTGATTGCCGTACACTCGCCTTCGGCTCGTACTGCAAATTTCACACTCGAAAAATAGTGTTTTGCGCCCTTGATACACAATGTACTAATCCTTTCGTTCCATTTTATGCAACGATTGTCCGTCAAGTCAGTAGTCTATAAGAGAACGCTGTTTTTATTCCCATGGGAGTGTCTCTGATTGGGTCAGGCAAGATTTTCGCAGAATTCACACAAAAAATTCACGCGTTTTTTTATGGTAGTTTTCGGGACACAAAGTATTGGTTTCCGTGATGGTGGGAGTTACAGTCCAACTTCTCTATAGGGCCGCCCAGGTCCGCCAGGGGAAGAGTTTTTCCAGGAACTGAGGTACCCCCACTTTGCCCTCTTCGCTAGTTGGAATTATTGGGAGGTTCGCGCGCGGATCAAAAGCGAGCTCAGATTACAAGGTAGAGTGGGGGAACGCTGCGAGCGAGAAATAGGGGAACCGGCTCTATTGGGCTTATAGAGAGGTCGGACTGTAGCTGCGAATGCGCACGCACGCATGCAGTACGGAAAAGTATAACTTCAACTCCTAGGACTGAGAGGTGAATGTTCTAGGAATCAAAAGTGGTGATCATCGTCCTCAGCGCGAGTCCACGCATGCGCATTTGCAGTTAATTGTCAAATTCTTTGACGGTTCCACCTAACCTCAAAACGCGTAGATCATACTCTTGTTATGTAAAGTATCGTGTGCAACAAGGAGGCAACAGTCTTACGTGAGGTTAGACACAGCAAAAAATATAATTTGTTTATACCTGCAATTTATGATTCCAGCTCCTTTTGATTTAAATTCACCTGCAAACTGGCACCTATAGTGTCTCTCGTAATATACCAAGCCTGGTTTAAACGGTCCTTGCACTTTACATTTTTCGATTGTTTGACTATTTTCAACCGAAAACTTGAATCCATTCTTGTTTTCATGTCCATCGAGACATGTTTGGAACGTCTCATAACTTTCGAATTGTTGTTTCAAGTATAATTCGTCAGTCATCTAAAACAGAAAAACGTGGTATTAGATTATTGCACGAAAATAAATAACGGAACGATATAGTATAGGCTAGAAACTTACTGTAACTGATGATGGCGAGATTGACATCAATTCGCAAAACCAAGCTGTACCACGCGTCGCTATTTGTTTTTGCTCAAGGAGTTTATCAGTCGATCGAGGTTATTATAAATCAATCCAAGGTTTCAACCAATGCATGGTTTTTGGTCAATCCGTGGATTTGAAGAGACAAGGTTATTAATACCGTAGGAGACAGATTAACACGACACACGAACAATGTTTACAAAATCCGGACGCTACCGCCTGTTCAAGCCTGCAGCCCAAACCGCTCAAGCCGTGTTCTGAATTTTGTGTTATCGCCGATCAAACCGGAACTTCATGAACTAACTAGTCTCTACACAATCTAGACAGTCCGTGAGTGATGCCAGCGTCGAATCAACAATTCTCGTCGCTAGGCCACTGGGAACAAATTGGTGGCGCTACCTGGGCGCTACTACTTCAATCACGTGTTCACGGTTACTGCGTGTTCGTAACATTTGCTGCACTTGGGATCCCCTAACCTCGTTGTTTTGTATATTTTTCTTACGAAGATTTTTCGTTACCGAGAGTGCTTGAACTTTGTAAAACAACTTGAAAATAAGTAGCGCAGCACTTGGGTGGGTCAGATTTAGGAGACCGTTTGAGGTGAGGAATCAGGAGTGTTCTCGAGTAATGTAGTTTTTGTTTACAATAAACAATCATCGGCATTTTTTGGGCGCGGCGGCGGGGGGGTGCCTCCGGAGGTAAGTAAATACACCAAACAATTCAATTATTCATAGAGTAGCAATATAACGGATGACAACATTGATTACAGATATGCTTTAGCGATCATGAGATTACGAAATATTT
The DNA here is from genome assembly GCA_018257835.1 of Euura lappo. Classification (NCBI taxonomy): domain Eukaryota; kingdom Metazoa; phylum Arthropoda; class Insecta; order Hymenoptera; family Tenthredinidae; genus Euura; species Euura lappo. Next base: position 4,264 of record JAEUYN010000736.1, read on the forward strand.
TAGCTATTCTCACTTTTATTATTCATTGATTTTCATTTAGTAGAACTTAATCTTAATTACATTTTAGTTTAGTAGAACTTAATCCTCGAATACTACCTATTTTTTGCCTACACCGTTACCACACTGAAGTCTCGGGGACCTCACTTAGATTTTTCTCCATAACTCCAGTTGAAATTGACTTATTAATGTTAGTTTTTTTACCGATCGATCGAGAATCAATCAAGGAACAGCCCTGGAACAAGAAAAAAAATGATAAAAACCCGAGAATAATATCGATTTCATTCACCCGAATCTGGTATTCTAGGGTTAAAATGTATCTTTCATCAAGGCTGCGAGAAAATTTCAATTACGCCACGACACTCATTACACATTTCTCATTAACCTTGGTCCCAATTGGGCTATAACAATACATTCGAACAGGAAACACTCGTTTGATCAATTTTTGCATGTTCGTGACTCCCGTTGCTCGAAAAATAAAAAAATATAGCAGTATATACATTATTCAAATGGCAATTTTCCGAGTGATGTATAAATTATGAATACCTCTTATGTTACAGATATGGCGTGTAATAACGAAGATTTACGTGAGGGTCAACAATTCGAAAGCTACGAGGAGCTTCGACAATGCATACAGAGTTACCAAGATAGAGAAAAGGTTGTGTTCACAACGAAGGATAGTCGACGCTACAAAGCATCCAACACCACGGCACAGAAGAATTTAATTTACTCCTACATCCATTAGACGTGTAAATTTGGTGGTGCGATATACCGGAACGAATCGACAGGTCAGAGGAATCGAAGGTGATGCAAATAAATGGCCAGCATTAGGGTATATGATATACACCTATCAATTTGAACAAGTTGTAGTTTTGTGACCAAATTTGTGCAATTCAGAAATAATTCGTCGATCAAATCATTTGGAGAAAGTCTTATTATTTTTCTCTTCAATCGGAAGAGAATCATTCTGTAATTACTTAAATTCATCCATATTCAAGAGAAGCAAAAAAAATTCTATACATTACGATAGGATATGTTAAATTTATGTTCAGGACAAGAAAGATCAACTGCCCGGCTGAAATGAGGATACGCATGACGAGGGATGAGAATTTCTTAGAAATTACATCACTAAAATTGACACACGAAGGTCATCAGAATTCGGAGGTATTTATATGCAAAACTGTAGAGTTAGCAGCATCATGAAACATGCTATCTCAGTCATTAAAAGCATTCAGTAGCACTGAAGACATGTATTAAACTTTCCTGCGAAGCTGTCGAATTGTTTGTGTAAAATAAAAACCTGTAATTTATTTGCACAGGTCGAACAGCTACCTGAAATTCGAAAGTTATCCCCCGAAGAACATCAAATGGTCGTCGACGCTCTAAAGTTGGGGTGCAATCGAAAACTTCTGCAAGAAAAATTAGTAGTTGAGAATGATAAACACGTACATTTGAAAGACTTGATGAATATCCAGAGCAGTCTGAAACACAAAGATGACGACACGCTCAAAAAGGCAGTGCAGTGTTTAGAGGAAAAGGGTACGTAAGAGATTCTGGTCTAGCTTTTCCAATTCATTGATTTCTGTGCAGTAAACATAGACATAGGTAGCATGAAGTTCTTCAATCCCGAGTCTGAATAGTGTCGGGGACCAGGCAGTCTGAACATATCAATCTCAGAGAACTTTATATGCCGAATATAGAGCTCTTTATACTGTGACGAATAAGGATATTCAAATATACCGCCAAATCTGTAAATATAGTCTCGAGCTCATCTCTCACAGCTCATTGTCGTATCTGATCCAAGAACTTGGTACACAATCTATGTCTATTAGGCCTTGTGGCGAACGTTCTTTGGTGAACGAGAAGAGTGAATATTTTCTCAACTGAACCGTCTTAGCAGTCCCATCGGTACCCACTAAAACATGAAAAATTATGAGAAACCAAGAAATACTGACAACCGTGAGTAGAAAAATCAAAATTTGTCTGCGTGAACCTGGCATAAATAGTATAGCATGTACCTAAGGGCGTAAAAGACGATTTTACGCTCGAGTGCTGATCGCCGTGCTCAAGGGCTGGTAAAGCTGGCCCAAGGGCTGCGCCGATCACACGAAGGGGTAAATCGTAAAAAAAAAGGAGAAAAAAATCAAGATTTTTAATTTTACGCATACTGGTTATGAAACAACATTTTACACCCGAAAATCGAATTGTAAAAACGTATTTCACGCTGACTGTGGTAAAAAAGATATTCAGGGCCCCTCATCAAGTTCAAAGTGATTTCCAACACTTCATAGCAGTACAAAAATTACAGGCATTACGCGTGTCTCCCGGACTCGGTCGACACCCTGCATCTAGATTCTAGTCCTTATAGGCTGCGTTCCAAAACTTCACCTGAGTGCTCTTCATCTTTCTCTGTCACTGTGCGTGAACAAAGGATAAAACACACCCGAGAGCACCCTGGTCAAGTTTTGGAACGCAGCCATAACAGGACGTAGCGCCCACTGTTAACCTGTCAACTCAAGATTGGTAGGTTAAATTGCTATCTGGTATAACACTGGACTCTACATCACAACGACAAAATCGGAATTCTATTGACCCTGGCCTAGGTAGGTATAATGAACTGCGATGCAAGGTGGCAATGAGGTCATATTTCGCCATCAAAATATAATACGCATTTTTTAACTCAATAAAATGCAGAGTCAATCACGCGAGTAATGTACGTAGAATGCAATATTTTGACTTACTTTTATATTTATGACGTGCACCTTTGTTGGTTCCACTGGACTCTACGATGGACGTGCTACGGAGGTTATGTTCGTTCTGACGTATTAGAATACTGATTTTATAGGCTTACGACACCAAAATTGTCATCTCACAGTGAAATAAACTACAACAAAAATTATTTTTACCTTCTTCAGTGCTACGCTGCACCAATTCTTGAAATGTATACAGATTATCACTAAAATTTATAACCGGCACTAACGCGACGAGGCGCGTAGAATAGAATGGGCGCGAACAGGAAGTCACGGAAAGTTAGATGGCGGCGGTTCCGCAAAAGCATTTCCGCATGAAACGCGGGAGAAATTGGCGGGAACTGGGCTGTGTCTCCTAGCCGCGGCCCTAACCCACATGACGCATATAAACGTATACAAGTTCAGTCAACAGTCAACATTTAGTCGACTAGCCGTTTAGTTAATAAGGTGTCAAGTCACAATTTTGTGTTGTTTGGGGTCAGAATCAGGACAGGATTGATATGAATCAATTGAAGATTCCTCCAAGCATTTTTTTTTATACGTCTGAGTAACTTTCGATGGAGTCTTCTCAAAAAGAACGTGCGAGATGTCGCAAGCGTAAATATCGGGCATTCGAAAAGGAATGTCAAAATGATATTGAAACGCTGAAAAAAATTTGTTTCGAGGCGAATGCAGACGGCGCAGGTAATTAGAAAAATTAAATTTATTTAGTATCGCAAAGATTGTTAAAGTTATACTCGCAGTTATACTCCATGAAGAAAGACTGATTGAATTGGAAATATTTATTACAGGTGATGGAGAGAATGCAGAAGAATTTCATACGGATCGTCATGGGGCTAAAGCAGACGTCGCAGGTATGAAACCAAAATTTCGTCATATAGGCGTATTGATATTGTCACAGAAAGATTATTTAATAGAAATTGAAATATTTATGGTAGGTGAGGAGAATTCGGGAGAAATATTTCTTCGTGGTTCCGAGGAGGATGAAGAAGATATACCGCACTACGAGGAGGATCTCGATCATTTCCAAATCGAATTACGGTGCAATGATCTGCAGGATGACCGCCAAAAAGTTTTTTCCCAAGATCCACCACAGTCAGTTAACACTGAAGTCGAGGAACTGCGAACTTGGGCAGTTGAATCCAATATCAGTAGTATGCTTTGGACAAGCTACTGAAGATCTTTCGACGAAAATTACTCCCCGAACTGCCAAAATCTTCTAAGACTCTTCTCAAAACAACCTCGGCAGAATACGAGATCATTGAAATGCAGGATGCCTCTCCTGATGATGTCTCTGGAGAGTTCGTGTACTTGGGAATCAGAAGTGGCTTAGAGTCTTGCATAAATCCATATTTCGACGATCAAAATATCGAATTATTTGTTAATATAGATGGGTTGCCTCTCACGAACTCAGGTGGAAATTGCTTTTGGCCAATTTTGTGCAAGGTCCATCACGTACCAGATGTTCACAAACCTTTCATTGTTGCTAATTATTGTGGTGCGAGCAAGCCTGAGAGTTTGTGGCTCTATCTTAAAGATTTCATAAATGAATTAAATTACTTGCAACAACATGGAATCGTTATATCTGAGAAAAAATACACAGTTCAATTAAAGTGTATAGTCGCAGACACACCAGCACGATCTTTTTTGAAATGTGTGAAGGGTCATGGAGGATACAGTGCATGTGAGAGATGCACTGTATACGGTGTCAGAGCTAAGGTTGGGAAAGGTGTATCCGTAGTTTATCCCGGTTTCAACCATCCAAAAAGAACGAATATATCGTTCCGTAGCCGTCACGATCCCGAACATCACATCGGAGTATCGCCGTTAGAGAAAATATACCCCGAGGTTGACATGCCGACTATTTGTGTGCTTGATTTTATGCACTTAGGCTCGGGGGTAACTAAAAAAATTTTAGAGTCGTTTATGTTCAGCCCATTGAAATCGAAAATCAGATTCAACAGAAGGCAGAAAGCGGAACTCTCGAGAAGACTTTTATACTTGAAATTGCAATTGCCGTCAAAATTTCAGAGAAAAACAAGGTCAATTTTCAAAGTACGCCAGTGGAAGGCCACAGAGTTTAGATTTTTTCAATTGTATATTGGTCCAATTGTTTTGAAAAATCTGATTTCTGACAATCTGTACAATCATTTTCTACTATTGCACGTTGCCTTTAGAATTTTATGTACTGACAGACTTGCGATATCTTTGAATTCAGTTGCTAAGAGGTACCTCGAGAAATTCGTTGAAGCTCTGCCGTTTTTATATGGTCCTGCAGCACAAGTGATGAACATGCACAATCTTGTCCACATTGCAGATGATTTTCTGAATTTCAGATGTTCTTTAACTAGAGTTAGTTGCTTTCCATTCGAAAGTAGATTGGGAGCAATCAAACGCACCGTGCGAACTGCCGCCAAACCATTGGCCCAAGTTTGCCGTAGAGAACATGACCGCAGAATGCTCAAGCAGGAAAGAGTTTCTTCGCCAAAAGAACTCACCATTCACAAAAGTGAGATCGTTGATGGAAACAGAATGATCAAGCGATTAACCACAAATTTTTGTACTTTTCTAACAACCCAAACGCCCAACAACATGGTTCTCCTAAAAAATGGTTACGTAATGAGAATAGAAAAAATGTGTGAACAGGATGCTGTATTGTCATCTATTTCGATAACCGGGAAAGTTTGGAAGAAAAAAAGTGCAGCGTATTCGTATCCTCAGAAATCAGATCGACTCGAAACCTGGAGTATTGCTGTCGATACTCCGCACACTATGACTTATCCTCTGAGCCATGTACAGAGAAAATTAATCGCGATGCAACTGGCATTCAAACCACAGGGAAAAGCGCGTCTGTACATTATGTCCTTACTCCATACGTGAAATTTGGTTTTTCGGATTCGTTCATTTGACATATTTTTCACACCCTCAATAATATATATGATGTATTGTTGTGTTAACATATAATGTGCTTACTTTTCACTGTCAATAGTTACATGTATATAAACCACATTTCTCGCATCCGTTGAAAAAAAAAATTATCTATCACAAAGTAAATGGATTCACATGACGAAATGTAATCAGCACAAGAAGAGTTAAATTATAGTTTGACTCATCCTGCCGGAACATTGCACCGAGTATAACTGTTAAAGTTCCTGGGGAAGTGGGGAGTTATTCATTTACTCGAACTCACATCTCATTCTATAAACTTGTTTATTATTAATTATATATGTATATGGATGAATTTACACTCTTGACTCGCGGTCACCATCTCTCCTCTATCTCTTTACTATCTCTTCTCAAACTCGTTCTCGCACACACATATACACATACATCTGCGCGTCTCACGTCCATACCTACAGATGGCGCCTTGAGTATATAGTATAATATAAATTTATTCCTTGATTTATTATATTATAGTGCATAGTCTTTATATGTATACATATTTAAAACTTAAGTGTTAACCTGTTAAAAAATGTTTACTGTATAGGCTCTGTAGGCTGCGCCTAAAGCCTCCCTTCTTTTTTTTTCTCTCAATAAAAAAAAAAATATATAAATTTATATCTTATATTCTAACACACCTCCTTAAATTTATCTTATACTACGTTTAACAATGTTCTGAAATTTTCGAACTTGGTTCTGCCAAGAGACTTGGTTAGGATATCTGCGATGTTATTCTCAGACTCGACTTTAACAATATCGATTATCCCTTTTTCGTAACTATCATGTACAAAGTGACAATGCACCTCTATATACTTGGAGTTTTTTGTAAAGTTTCCATGTTTTGCTATTGCTACTGCTCCTGAGTTGTCCTCGTACACGGTTACTGGTTTTTCAACTTTTACTTTAAGGTCGTTTAACAGGTTCATCATTACAATCAGTTCACTAACCGACTCTGACAACGCAACATATTCAGCGGCTGTTGATGACTTGGTTACGCTGCCCTGTTTTCTGGACTTCCAGTATACTACGTTACCATATATTCTAATGACATATCCTGTTGTAGATTTTCTGTCTACTTCATCTCCGGCCCAGTCGGCATCTACAAAAAAATCTATCATGTCAACACCTTCATTTCTCTGATAAGTCAACTTGAGATCTTTTGTTAAGTACAGGTACTTCAGGACTCTTAAGGCATACTTGTAGTGTGTTTCGTTATAACAATTTTAAAATCTACTCAAGCAATTAACACTGTAGCTTATGTCCAACCTAGTTCCTGTGGTGATGTACAATAGCGCTCCAATTAAGTTTCTGAATTTTATATCGTCACATGCCGACTGCGCCGGTTCCAACTTTAAATTCTGCTCCATCGGGGTGTTATATAATTTTGCCTCTTCCAGTCTATATTTTGTAGCTAGTGACTCGATATAATCTTTTTGGTCTAATGTCATTTCTCGATTGTTATTGTCGTACTCAATGTTTATTCCCAGGTACGTTTTTACCTTCCCTAGGTCTTTCATTGCAAATTTGTTTGACAATTTAGCTTTAATACTGTTAATCTTTTCTGCATTTTTGCCACAAATCAACAGATCATCTACAAATATTATCATATATACATTTTCAGTTCGATCATTCATTGCGTACAAGCAGGGGTCATTTTCGCTACTTTTAAATCCTATATTTTTTAAATAGCTATCTAAGCACTCGTACCATACTCTCGGGCTCTCTCGCAAGCCGTACAAAGCCTTTTTTAGTTTGCATACTCTATTTGTGCCATCGTCGTACCCCATTGGTTGTTTTACATATACCTCAGATTTTACATTTCCATTCAAAAATGCTGTTTCTACATCCATTTGTATAATGAGCAAGCCATTTTGGCAACAGTGTGTTAATAGTAATTTTAAGGTTTGCATTCTAGCTACCGGCGAGTACAGGTCCTCTAAAACTTCGTTTTGTTGAAAACCTCGAACTACTAGTCTCGCCTTCTTTCTGTTTTCTGACTTATTTGTAAATACCCACTTTACATCCAAAACTTTCTTGTCTGTCGGCTTCTGAGTTAACTCCCAGGTTTTATTTTTCTCTAGACAATTCATTTCTCTGTCCATCGCTTCTTTCCACAGTTTTGATTCATTACTGTTCAGCGCATCCTCAAAACTCGACGGGCTGTCTGCGCTTACAAAATTTACATAGATGCAACTTGTACAGGCAATGTTCTCCGTATCTTTCAGGCTTTCTCTTTGCTCTCTCTGACTTGCTTACTTCATTTCCTTCTCCATTATTTTGGTAACTATCCCCCTCTTCGTTTAAGTTTTGATCCCCTTGTTTGTTTGGATTAGTATCATTTACCCCATTTTGAGTTACGTTTTCTTTTCCATTTTGATTATCATCTCCCCTAAAACCTACTAGATTGACATCTTCTTCGATGATATCAACATGTCTTGCTCTTACGATTTTATTGTTAATCAGGACTCTATATCCTACTGTATCATACCCCAACAGTACACCTAGATCAGCCTTTCTGTCCCATTTTGATTTTCTTTTCTCCTCGGGTACACGTACAAACACTCTACTTCCATACAAGCGCAAATTACTTATATTTGGTTTCTCTTTGGTTAAGATTTCGTATGGAGTCTTGTTTTCCATTGTATTGGCTAATGTTTTATTTTTCAGGTACGACGCAGTTTTTATTACTTCAGGCCAATACCTGTTATCAACTTTAGCGTCAGAGAGCAGACATCTCGCTATGTCCATTATTGACCTGTTGTACCTTTCCGCTGTACCATTTAGCTGATGTACATACGGTGGACATGGCTCTACGAGAATACCTTTTTCTCTAGCAATCTGATAGATATCTTTGTTCAAGTACTCTGTACCATTATCGCATCTTAATTTTTTTATTTTCTTCCCAGTTAGGGGGCGTCCACAAATTACGTGAGGCGATTTTTGCGATTTTTTGACCCCCCCTCCCCCCTTGGTGAGATTTCGTGAGATTTGGCTCGACCCCCTCCCCCACCCCCCTAATCTCACGTGAGATTTTTCAAAATGCGTATTTTTAGTGTAAATACGTTAATCTGTGGTTGATCGCGTTGGATTTCTAATAAAAAAACATAATTTATTAATAAAAAAAAATTACGTGATATTGGCCGAGACCCCCCCTCTCCCCCACGTGAGATTGGGTGAGATTTGGCTCGACCCCCTCCCCCCCCTAAACGCCTCACGTAATTTGTGGACGCCCCCTTAAATTCTTAACCGTATTTATATAATCGACAAAGCATTCATAAACCTCCGCTTTTGATTTCAGTGTGTATACTCTCGATGCTTTGCTGTAGTCATCAACAAATGATAAAAAGTACTTTTCGCCGTTACATCCTGTAGTGCTATGATAACCATTTAGGTCTGTATGTACTATCTCTAAGAGATCTTGGGCTCTTGTTCTGTTATTTTCAAACGGTAAGTTATGCATTTTGTTTTGTATACAGGTCCCACATTTCAGGAACTCCGACTCTAGTTCATTCGGCATTCCATCGACTAGTTTACTTTTGCACATCTCATCCAAGTACTTGAAGTTAACATGTCCTAAGATTCTGTGATAGTTTTCTTTTAACGTCATATTGTCATTTCCCTGTATCGTTACATTTGATTCTCTATTTTCTATAAAGCTACACATTTTGTACAGTACGTTTTCTTTTACTGCAATAGCAATCAGATTATTTTGATCATTGTAAATCTTAGAGACGTCGCCTACTGACACAACTCTATTTTTATCTGTGACTTTTGCAAAGCTAAGTAGATTCCTGTCCATCTCTTTAACGTAAAATACGTTCGATATTTTAATCGACATCTTCTGTCCATCCACCATGAAATGGTTTTGAATATTTCCAATTTTTGTAGCTTTCAATAGTCTACCGTTTCCAACTTTTACATTGATCGGTGTCTCTAGATTTACAAACTCATTAAAATAAGAGTCATTGTTTACTATATATATGGTCAGTACACCCGCTGTCTAATATCCAATCGACTCTACTTCTTTCAGAGCTATTTACTTCTACCTCCATGCTTACGATTTCTGATTCAGCCTCTACTTCTGCATAAAACAGACCTGCATTGTTTCCTTGATTACCATTATCGCGCCAATTGTAGTCTCGACTACCGGCGTATCCTCGCTGACCGTAACCTCGTCCGCCGCGGCCTCTTGAGTTGAAGCCACGGTACTGTTGCTGATGTTGATGTGGCTGGCGTGCACCTCCTTGCCAGTGCGCTCCTCTGCCAGCGCCGCCCCTTCCAGGATTTCCTCTCTGAACCCATGTGTTTCTGCATTGGAATTTTAGGTGTCCTGGTCTGCCACATCCATAGCACGTTTTCTCCTCGGTTTTCCGTTCTGTTTTAAATACACTTGATTTGGTGTGATTTTGGTTATTTTCACCTTGTTCCCTCATTTCCCACATTGCTGTTTTATTTTTGATAAATTCACAGGTTTGGTCTGTTTCTTTCACAGCGTCGATTAAGTCTCCGATATAACTTAGCGAGTCTGCAAGCATTCGTAGCATATAGTTTAATTTTTCTCTTTCGTTTACCTTCGCACCAGAGTTTTTCAACTCATTTATTGTCTTTTCGAAATCAGCAAAGAATGTGCTAGACTTCTCATAATCTTTTAGCTTCATTTTCTCTAGTTTGTTACGTATACATATCTGTAATGCCGTCGACTCCTTCAAGTAGTTTTGATCGAGCTTCCTCATAATTCCATAGGCCGTTTCTTCCTCGCTGACCAGCTCCATTTGATCGTTAGATATACCGCTGTATATATAGTTCATTGCCTTGAGGTTCTTGTCTTCCCATGTACTTTCACTGTCCGTCTCTAATCTTTCTCTCTTCGCTACTTCATCACATTTCTTCCACTTCAAGAATAGCATGATTCTTTTCTTCCAAATGGTGTAGTCTCTCCCGTCGAATATTTGAATTTTTATCTCGTCTGCCATCTTGTCTTCCTCGTTCTCTTCGCTGGAACTTTTTCGAAAAATGTATTCTTTCAACTTCACTACTTTGAATATTTCTTCTTCAAAAATTGCTATCAAGTCTTTCACTCTAGTCTCTTCATCTGCTTCCTTTTCACTCTTTATGATTTTAGACGAATCACGTTTTTTCATAACCTCCAAACCACTCCCAGGTAACACACTGTTGACTGATGGTTGACTTAATGTTGTCAGAAATCTCAGTCAACTATTTTCAGATAACTGTCAATGGGCATATTCTGAGCCAAGTCTTGACTAAACGCTGACTAATTGTCCGCGAGTGTCCTCTAAACTGTCACGTAATAGTCAGCCATGCGAGTCGACGCCTTGTAGGGGTGTAGATTCCAATAAACAGTCTACAGAAAGTCATCTGCAATTCAGCATACTGTGGACCAATAGTCGTCTAATGAAACCTATTAGGTGACTTTTAGACTATGCCACGACGACCGAATGTTAGCGTGAAGGCGCCATTAAACAAAAAATTAGCCAACAATTAGTCGACATACTGTGAGCGCACTGAAATTGCATTTTATATATTATACAAACCCGTTGACCGGTGATCAGGTAAGTTCCACAATTACGAAAAGTAGGATTTGAAAGTATTAAGAATAGAATTTTAATTGAGTTCAATATTTTTATTTCACCATTATTATAATATAATTTGTTAGGATTATGGGTGGTTAGGTGAATCAACACTGTTTAAACTAATAATATTCTTTATTATTCATGACGCTAAGTTAGACGCGTCTGCATGTTTAACCAGGTACAAAGCCAAGAAGAAGCATCAAAAAGAACATAGGATATGCAGTACGCATGATGCTCAACTCGTTCGAGTTGTTACGTCTAAGTAGTTAGAAAGATTATACCGTCGGTAAAGAAGATTACCATATTACCAACACTCCTCCTTAATCTTTTTTTAATTACATCTTTCTTATAATTATACACATTCTTATTTCTTATAATTATACACATGTGCTCTTATTATTATAATCTCACAAAAAATCTTTTGCTTTTTATAATAAACTAATAAACTTTCATTTTTATCACCATCATTTTGCTTTTTCTTAATCTAGACTAATCCTAGTTCTGCTACACAAAACTTATGTTTTGGCCCCGGTAACCCTTTAGTAAAGATATCAGCTACCATGTACTCCGTTGATACCTTTTCCAAGTTTATCATGTTCTTTCTAACGGCATATCGAGTAAAATGATAGCGGATATCAATATGCTTAGTTCTGTTGTGGAAGACAGGATTTGAGGCTAGTTTCTCGGCACTATTATTATCATAATATATGGTTACTGCACCTGAGTGTCCTGTTAGCTCAGTTAAAAGACCTTTCAAATGAATGGCTTCTTTGGTTGATTCACACATTGCTACGTACTCAGCCTCTGTACTTGAAAGCGCTACAGTTCTTTGCTTTCGTGCTTCCCACGACACTCCAGCATTTCCCAGTTTAAAAACGTACCCAGAATAAGACTTTCTGTCATTCACGTCATTTCCCCAGTCAGCGTCAGAAAAACCAACTACTTTCTCTCCTGTTTGCTTATACACGAGTCCTAAATCTAAGGTACCCTTTAAGTATCTTAATACCCGCTTGACGGCTTGCCAATGTTCAATAGAATGGTTTTGATTGAACTGACTCAAGTGACTCGTTGCGTAAGCAATGTCTGGTCTTGTCCAGACCGCAAGGTACATTAACGAACCTATTACTTGCTGATAAGGAACTTCTAAAGCTTTGGCGTTACTTTGACTTATATCACATTTTTTTAATTTTTGGTTCGTCACCATTGGTGTCGCTACAGGATGCGCGTCTGCCATCCCAAACTTTTCAAATATTTCTAGAATATATTGCTTTTGATCAATTTTGATCTCTTTCTTGACTCTATCTCTTTGAACCCTCATTCCTAAAAATTGCTCGACTTCTCCAAGATCCTTTATCTTAAATTCTTTCAACAGCTCCTCCTTAATCCTTGCTTTTTCAGCCTTGTTGTTAGAAAATAACAAAAAATCGTCTACATATAAAGCTATTATCACAATAATATTACCAACAATCTTATAATAAACACAAGATTCATGAGCTGATTGATCAAAAGCTAGATTGAACAGTACTTTTTCCACTTTCTCGTGCCAAACACGCGCTGACTGTTTCAACCCATACAGAGCCCTTTTTAGAAGACACACTTTATCCTCATTTCCCTCGCTCACAAACCCTTCGGGTTGCTGCATGTAAACAACCTCCTCTAGTTTTCCGTTTAGGAAGGCTGTTGATACATCGAGATGATCTATGTCTAGATCTTGTTCTACCGCGAGTGCAAACAATGCTCTGATCGTTGCATTTCGTACTACCGGAGAAAATGTTTCTTCGTAATCAATGCCCTGAACCTGCGAACACCCCTTCGCGACTAATCGAGCCTTATATCTCACTACGTTCCCTGCATTATCCCTTTTTTGAGTAAATACCCACATGTTCCTAATTATCCTCTTGTTTTCAGGCTTAGGCACAAGGATCCAGGCTCCAGTTTCCATCATGGATTTGTACTCATCTTCCATCGCTGAAATCCAGTCATCCCTGTCTTCTCGTTCCATCGCCTCCTTGACGGTCTTTGGATCGTCATCCCCAACGATTGCTTGATATAGCAAGTGGTCTGGGTATTCTTTAGGAACTCTTTCCCTCTGTGGGTATCTTCGCTCAAGTTCTGCAGGTACTTCCTCTAGTTGCTCTTCTTGTCTGTCAGGTTCTTCGCCTTGAACTTCCTCCGGCTGATTTTCTCCTTGGTTTTCAATCCCCTCATCGGGTTCTTCCTCCCATAGATCATCTTCTGAGTTTTCTTCCCTCTCTTCGGGTTCTTCCTCCCATAGATCATCTTCTGAGTTTTCTTCCCTCTCTTCGGGTTCTTCCTCCAATAGATCATCTTCTGAGTTTTCTTCCCTCTCTTCGGGTTCTTCCTCCAATAGATCATCTTCTGAGTTTTCTTCCAGCAACACGATCCTTTCACGATTTTCTTCTGATCGTGAATCTGTTATGCACCTGGTCGTAGGTTGCTCTATAAATTCCACGTCCCGTGCTCTGATCAGCTTTCCTGGGCTAGCTGGGTCGATCAGCCGATACCCTTTCGTTTCTTCACAATATCCGACGAAAATGTAGGGTTTGCTCTTTGGATCCAGCTTCTTACGGAGTTGCTTGGGTATATGTACGTATGCTGTACATCCGAACACGTGAAGATGACTCAAGTCCACCTTTTGACCCGTCCATACCTCTTCTGGGGTGCGACCTGTCACTGCTTTGTGTGGTGACCTGTTCTTCAGGTAGACCGCGGTATTAGCCGCTTCTGCCCAGAATTTCCTGCCACATTCGGCATCTTCTAGCATGCATATCGTCTTTTCGATAATTGTCCGATTGGCTCTTTCTGCGACCCCGTTTTGCTCGGGTGTGTAAGGTACTGTAAGCTGATGTCTTATACCCTGCGACTTCAAGTAACTCTTTAGTCCGTCGTTTACATATTCAGTTCCATTATCTGATCGAAGAATTTTTACACACTTGCCTGTCTGTTTCTCTGCCATCAGCTTGAACTCTTCAAATATTGTTCGTACCTGGCTCTTCGATTTTAGGAAGTAGACAAACGTTTTTCTTGAGTAGTCGTCTATCAGCGTAAACAGGTACCTCGCCCCGCTCCAAGACCGCTCAGCTATCGGTCCGCACAAGTCGCTGTGAACTATTCCCAGTAGTTCCGTCGCTCTGTTTTCTCCAGTTTTCTTGAACGGCTTTCTGGTCTGCTTTCCTCTTAGACAAGTGACGCACTGTCCATCGTCCACTTCTGAAAACTGGATCCCCTGTGCCAAACCGTCTCTCAAGAGTTTCATGCTAACCCTATTCAAGTGACCCAACCTTTGATGCCACAGATTGTGAGATTGGTTCGATACCCCTGCATAACAAGCTATTTCGCTAACCTGGTCTAATTTGTAAACCCCTTTTTGGTTCGAACCTGTCGCTATAATCTCTCCATCTATGATACAATCTGAACCATCATAAACCTGACAACCGTGTGCGTTGAAAACAACAGTGTGATCGTTACTGACTAATCTACTTACTGATAGTAAATTTGCAGCCAAGTCTGGTACATACATTACATTGGCGATTGACTTTGTGGAATCGTTATTTACAAGGTTTATCGGAACGTTTCCAATCCCCTTACCATGTAACGTATCGTTATTTGCAACTGTAACCTTGACCGTCTCGCTGCCGTTGAAGTCCTCTAACCAGTCCTTTCTTCCCGTCATGTGCGTCGTAGCACCAGAGTCGATGAACCAACCATCCTTCTCGAAATTGCTGTTGGCTCCGAAGGCAACTGTCAAGAGTGCCTTACCCCGCTTCGATGACGTACCTGGCTTTGACGACGTTCCTGTTCCGGCCGAAGGTCCTGACGTACTTGATCCCGTCTCAACTTTCTGTCCAGTATTTTTCGTCTGAGACTGGTTGTTTTTGTTCTGCTGGACTCTACATTTGGCTTGGATGTGGCCAAAGTTCCCGCATTTATAACACTCTATCGGCTTGTAATATTTTTTCGACTTTGTTGGCTCTGAAGAATTTTTGTTCTTCGCCCAAAACGCCGACTCTTTGCTTTGACCCCACCGACCTTCTTGGATTAGCTTCGATTTGATGAAATCGCTCGTGATTGCTGCTCCCGAACTCTCGAGTGCCATTATCATTGGATTAAATTCTTCTGGTAATCCGTTTAACATTATCACTCCTACGAACTCATCGTCGATCGGTGCATTTATATCTGCCAATTTTTGTGCGATGCAGATCACGTCGCTTACGTAGTCTTCCATAGACGAATATTGCTCTAATTTAACTGAGAATAACTTGCGTTGTAGTCCTAAACGCCTCGTCAATCCTTTGTCCTCGTAAGCCTTTTCCAGATTCTCCCAAGCTTCCTTCGCTGATGTAGCTTGCCTCACATGAGCAATGGCTGCCGGTTTTAGCGTCAGCCCTATTTTAGCTAAGGCCTTGGCGTCACGTTTTCCTCGTTGATCCACTGTGGAACCATCACCTTCAGGATACCCTGCCACGCAACACCATAGTCCTTCATGCACTAGATGCATCTTCATCTGGAATTTCCAGATGTTGTAATTTTCCCGTCCATCCAATTTTTCGAGGGACGCCAAGCCACCCAACGTTGATCCACCCGGTGTGTCGGCCATTGTGCAATATTGGTACACAAAATTTTTTCTCTCGTCCGTTACACCGAAACCACCATTAAAGTTCAACTTTTTCACTTATTTTTTCGTACCTGTTAGGATTATGGGTGGTTAGGTGAATCAACACTGTTTAAACTAATAATATTCTTTATTATTCATGACGCTAAGTTAGACGCGTCTGCATGTTTAAACAGGTACAAAGCCAAGAAGAAGCATCAAAAAGAACATAGGATATGCAGTACGCATGATGCTCAACTCGTTCGAGTTGTTACGTCTAAGTAGTTAGAAAGATTATACCGTCGGTAAAGAAGATTACCATATTACCAACATAATTACCAATATATTATTATTATTATGATAATAAAAACATTTGTCTAATTTTTCCATTCCATTAGGAAAATTATATACGAAATCATCATTTTTTATTGTATACTTTATCTCCATATCATTACTTTTTATAAACTTGAAAAAAAATCTGCAAGTGTAATTTTCATACCCTGCGTAGTTAGATCAACATTTTGTTTTATAATCTAGCAGTTCCTTTACGACTAAAATTTAAATTCGGGACTAGCATCTCAATTTTTCAGCCTTTTTTTTGTTTTGTTCTTTCAATGACTAAATTTTAAACTCAAGATTATTATTATGCATAGATATTACTAATATTATCCACATATTACTTTCTATAAACTTAAAAAAACATCTGCAAACGCAGTTTTCGTACCCTGCGTAGTTAGATCAACATTTTGTTTTATAATCTGGCAGTACGTTACGACTAAAATTTAAATTCGGGACTAGCAACTCAATTTTTCAGTCTCTTTTTTATATCTATATATAAATAAAAAGTATAAGATTAACGCTTAATGCAGCAAAGGTACCGATGAAGAGAAAAAAAATGAAAACAAAAAAAAAACTCAACTCAACTCAAAACTGAATTTGGATTTTAGATGGAGATAAGATTATTATGTATGTGTATACAGGGTGTATCAGAATTAACTATACAAAATGATAGGGATAATAGAGAGGGTCGAGCTGAGTAAATTAACCCCAAGAACATGTGGTCTGCGGAGTCGCGTTCGCGAGATACGGCCGGTTAAAAAGTCGCGCTGGCATTGGTATTTAGCAGTCAAATTCGCAGCGGAGATCGTTCGCCAGTCTGGTATCCAGGCGCACATAATCACAAATACGGTTAAAAATCGTTTCCAGTTTAAACTCAAACACTATTCGGTAAAATTTGTTCATAAAAAGGTCGTGCGCGCCTAAAACCAGAATACCGACCGATTTTCCCTGCCAATCTGGCTGTTAAATACCAACGCTAGCGCGACTTTTTAACCGGCCGTATCCCGCGAACGCAACTCCGCAGACCACATGTTCTTGGGGTTAATTTACTCAGCTCGAAGCTCTCTACTACCCCTATCATTTTGTCTACTTAATTCTGATACACCCTGTATATATCGTCCTATATTATAAAGATATATCGCCGCTGCCGCCGCTGCCGCCGCCGCCGCCGCCGCCGCTGTTTCAGCAATCGACCCCCCCCCCTCCACCCTTTCGAAGGTCGACGACGACGACGACGACGACATAAGATATCAGCAATCGACGACCCCCCCCCTCCCACTCACCCCCTCCTGAGAACCCCTTCAGAATCCTGTGAAGATCCCGTAGAAGGATCCTCCTCAGAACCCCCATGTGAACCCCGTAGATGTCAAGAATCCCTCAGGACCTCCATGTAAACCCCGTAGATGTCAAGAATCCCTTAGGACCCCCATGTGAACCCCGTAGATGTCAAGAATCCCTTGCCGTAGATTACCCATAATTCCCACGGATTTATGAGAATTCCCACGGATTTCTGAGAATCCCTTACTATCGTTATGATATCGTTCTATATTATAAAGATATATCGCCGCTGCTGCCGCCGCTGTTTCAGGAATCGAGGACCCCCGGGGATTTCCCGGAATTTCCGGGGATTTCCCAGAGCTTTCCGGCATCCAACCCCATAAAAAGCCAGTAAAAAACCCATAGAACCCCATGAAAACCCCATAAAAATACCCACAAGACCTCACATAAAACCCATAAACCCCCATAGAAACCCCACAAAAATACCCATCAAACCCCATAGAACTTCCATAGAAACCCATACAAAACCCATATAAATTAATCGAGATCGATATATATATTGTAACGTGGCAGCTTCGGCTCGCCTCGTTACTAAAGGCTCCCTAAACCCTAGACGGTAAGTAAATTCATTTTCCTAGGAGTGACTGTGTGAGAGAATGAGTCTGAGTGAATCGTAACCTAGGGAACGATAGGGTCCGAGAAAAGCTCCGAGCGGCGACAGAGACAAAAATGTGTTGATGATTTTATTAGTAATTTTTGTGTTATTCCTGAAATTCTCTTGAGGTAACCCGTTCCCCGTGGGGAACTGCGAACGGATATCGAAAGGCATGGAAAAGACTCAGAGGCGAGAGACAAACCCAGGGAGGTACGCAGGCAAAGAACGAGTCCGGGGAAACATAATCACGAGAGGGTATCTGACCGCTCACCACCGAGGGACAAGGTAGCGAAGGTCCTTTTGCTACCGAGAAACACCGTGAATCCTCCCCAGGACAAGGACCCGCCTGCGGGAAGACAGCCCGCAGCACACAGCAGTGACACCGCTCCGCATAACTCTCAGGAGTTAAAGGGTTTCCCGAAATTCGCCAAGAGGACGACACTAACTGATCATAGGATTAAATAGAGCATAAGGAGGGGGTGCTGGACACCTCGCTCGTCATCGTCACTCTGGCGTTAGCTGTTGTGACGGTTAGGCGTGAAATTTACAGAGAGAGCGAGAGTCCCTTGAGTTTTTTTAGTTGAGAGTGTTTCTGTGAGAGCCTTTTTGAGAGTGTTGCGAGCGTCAGGAGCTCGAGGAGGTCTGGTGCTGATTTCGGTTACGCTGGTTTTGAGTAAAGTAAGTGGCTTCATTTTACCTGTGGTAAATCTGAACGGATCCCCTGAGTCTGAATTATATCTGCGGTCTGAGAATAGACAAAATTTGTGTTCCTTGGATCTCCAGTTCAGATTGATACTGAGTTTCGAATTGTCGACCGAAGCCAGAGTTTGTAAAATGGGTTATTAGAGAATTGTTATTGTTAAATTTTGAGCTTTGGGTAGAGTCTTTTCCGCGCGGAGGGTTTTGCCTCGTAGCGCTGTTCGCCATTTTGTCTTTGTCGTTGCCTCGTGGCTCTTAGCGGAGAGTCAGACACGCCAGAGTCCTGTAGGGTTTATTATTTGCTTCTAGAGGAAATATTTTATGAGAATTATTGCCTTGGTGGCGTATTAATTAATTATTGTTAATTTTTTTGGTATTCTGATCCCTCGCGGGATAGTATTAAGAGAATTTGGGAAGTCGGTGGTTCGCTTCTCGAACCGTTGAATTTGAAATCGGCGTAGCGTCGGTTTGTTTACTTTCTTCCCGGAGCTCGGTCTCGCCTCACGAGAGCCGCACGAGGCCTGTAGCGGTCAGCGTTGTTATTATTTCTGTTAATACAGTTTATTAGAATACCAGTTCGCTTCACGAACCTTGAGGGAGGATTATCACCTCGGGTGATATTAATTATTATTATTTTTTTTGTTATTTGAAATTATTGTTTTTTTTTTTTAGTATTATTTTTGATTATTTTTTTGTTAATTTAGTTGTAAGAATGATCCCTGGGGCTCGTTAATTTCATTGGCTGGTTAACCCGGGCCTGTCGGGGAAGTAACTTGCTCTTGTTTATTGTTCCGAGACCTCAGCCTTGAGTTGTATTGTTTATCTGCTTTTTCTGCTTTTTTGTTCTTCAGAATTTCCCTTGGAGATTCATTGTCTTTTATTGAATAAATTGCCAGTTATTTTGTTTGCCTTGAAACCTGAGTTTGTTGCTGCCAACCCCTACTTCTCCCCTCCACCTCGGCTTGCCGTAACGTTTCCCCGCCCCTCTACCAAACACTTTGCTGCCGGCCGCTTTTGTTTTGTTTGAATAGGATTTACAGATTCCGAGGAGAATTGATGCGAAAGGCATCTGGCGCCCAAAACAACCCCTGCTTTACCCGTCGAGTCGATACGGCAGATCCGTATCGACCGGATTGGTTTGATTATTGATTATCCGGTGGGTCGATGAGTTCGACCCAATTTGAGTAGAGAGAACTGTGACCCTGTGAGTCAGTTAGTTGAGCTTTCTTTTCAGATTTTCTCCCAGTGAAGGACTTGCGCTCAGACGCGGGCCTGAGTCGCGTTTATAGAAAGTCCTCGTCACAATATATATCGATACATCGATGTATCGGATTCGATATCGATATCGGATAGATATATTATTAACGAACCGATATATCGATACATCAAGATCGAGATCAATATATCGATATTGAATACGAGACCTCTATATATATATTCGATGTATCGATAGATAACGAATCCGATACATTGATTTATATCGATATCGAATCCGATACATTGATATACATATGGGGCATTCCACGCCAACTCGACCAGTGTTAAACCCCGACGATCTCAAAATCATTCCATGTTTTTTTTCTAACATTCTACCCAGTAAAAACGCGTCTGATTTTTTTTTTTTTAGATTTCCCGATCAAATCGTTAATTTGTTATAAATTTTTGAAGTTGATTGAGAATGCTCCTTTTCAAAAATCTGAAACAATTCTCAAAAATCCAGTCAGGGTATAACACTGGACAAGTTGACGTGGAATGCCCCATATGTATCATATGGATATATCCGAGGATATATCGAAATCGATAAAAAATTAATATTACTAATGAGTCTACAAAATTTTTTGATGTAGGTATAACACAATTTCAACTTCACGAATTTAACAAAAATCTATATCAATTTCTACATGAATAGATTTAAAAAATGACCACAAATATGTATAAACACCGAACGGGGGGTTGGCGCGCGAGGCGCGCAGGGGGGCGAAGCGTATGTGTATGATATATAAGATATATATATTGTGACGTTGCATTCCGCAACAGTCACAGGTTTTATTAACATCCTGATATTTGGGCGACAGATAACTCCGGGGAGAAGCAGCCAACAGATCATTAGGTTAAGTATTGTAATAATAGGCCTCTTTTCTTTCGTTTCTCGATGTCTTTGTTTACTACGAACTATGTAACGCGTAACGACGCGCAACGCTTCGAGATCATCCGCCGATGGACAAGGAGCCACCGACGACTCGAGAGCACGGGACACGAGAGCGAGCGAGAGAGAGAGAGGACTATCGGACTGGGTTATACCGGCTAAACATCACCTGAGCCAAGATCCCGTGACGCGCAACCCCGCGCTGCACCAGGAGGTGCCAAGGGCTAGCGTCAACCAAAGGGAATTACTGCCGATTTTCGATTATGGATGCCGACGTAGAGATCGAACAGGTAGTCCAGGAACTTTAGCATTTCACTTCGGAAAAAGTCCGATCAAGCTGCAAATTGGTGTGTACGTACCTTTCGACTCCCCAAACAAGCTGTGCAAAGTCACAAAGATTCGGGCTGATTCATAACTTTTTAAAGCGGAAAAACGGCTTAAAAAAGTACCTTTTTTCGGTTTTTTGCCAATATCTTCGTTCCCGTCGATCCTACGGCTATGAGGTGTACTTATAAAAAATACAGAACGGAAAATTCTCTACAAAAAAGGTGATATAAAATTTATCGATAGAACTATTAATTTCCACGGAAGAAAGCATGAAAATTCGCGCCGCTGCATAATGCGTTCTGTGTGGCGGCGCCAACAGCAGCTACGCCTTCCCCTCTGACGTCAGCGATGGGTTATACCTGCTTCCCTGTTTTGCTGGTGGGGTGTGCTGTATACGCAGTCCCAAACAGTCCCAAAGCGTATCTACATCGTATTAGACGTATACTATGTCGCGTTGTCAAGGCAGTGAACAAACGGTAACTGAATTTGATTTTACGACAGTCACGTATGTCATAGACGGAGGGTTCCTCTTGCATCGAGTTATATGGAATCAGAATGAATCTTTTGATTCGATTTGTGCAAAGTACGTTGATTATGTACGAAGGTACTACGGTTCAAACGCTGTCGTAGTCTTCGATGGATACAACAATAGCACCAACAGCATGAAAACCATGGAACAACGTCGTCGTGCAGCAAAATCTTCATCTGTTGACACTTACTTCGACGAGACGATGAATGTCACAGTGAGCCAGGAAAAATTCCTTTCCAACAGTAACAACAAGAGCAGATTAATTTCAATGTTGTCTGTCAAGTTCGAAGCAAAAAATTATGTCGTTAAACAGGCGCAGATGATGCTGACGTTTTAATCATTGAAACAGCTCTGGAATGTTCACGCACAAATGAAACAGTCGTTGTTGGGGAAGATGTAGACCTTCTGGTAATTTTGGTTGATCGCGCTCCGATTGATGAAGAAATCTTCTTACTCAAGCCAGGTAAAGGAAAAATCCAGCGAAAGCTCTACTCTTCTCGGAGTTTCAATAAATACGAAGACATCAGAGATAATATTCTCTTCCTACACGCTTTCACTGGATGCGACACAACATCTGCTCTTTTTCATAAAGGAAAAACTGCAGCCTTGAAACTCTTCACAAAACGTCATGACTTACGCGCTGCAGTTCAAATTTTCAACCACAGTGATGCTTCTCGAGAGTCAGTTTCTTCGGATGGGATCCGCATCTTCCTAGCTGTGTATGGCGCTCCGGTTAACCAAGATGATTTAGGGGAATACCGTTACCAGTGCTTCATGAAAGCTGTAGGCAGAAACAAGTCGGTCCAGTTGAGTATGTTACCCCCCACAGTCGATGCGGCTAAAGAGCACCTATATCGGGTCTACTACAAGTGCAGAAGTGGTTAGGAAACGAGCTGAACCCTCAAGATTGGGGATGGGTATTCAAAAACGGCTTATTGGAGCCAATAAAAACCTCGCAACCTCCTGCCCCGGATTGTCTTTTGAACATGATTTTTGTAATTGTTCGAAAGGCTGTGGCGCTTTGTGCGGCTGTCGAAAGTTGGGACTGCAATGTTCAGCAATTTGTGGCAACTGTCATGGAACATCTTGCCTGAATGCGGCCCCAATCGAAGACCATAATCTCGAAAAAATTGACGATCCAGAAACAACCTCCATTGATGATTCTGAATCCTGGTATTTTCCACCAGTCCAATGGTAACATGAATCGAGGATAGAGAAGAATAAAATGTCAGAATCATTTTGTTTTAAAAATATAATTATATAAATAATTGATAGTTTTGAATGAATTATGAATAAATTTTGTTCACTGAAATATATATATACCATTTTTCCACCCCAATTCCTATAAAAAATGTAGAAATTAGGAGACAATGCACAGAAAACTATATTTAGATCATTACATGCACTAAAATATCCATACAAATTTTTTACTGGAGTTTCAATGCACGATTACGTGAAAACTATTAGTGCTATCAATAAACTTTATATCACCTTTTTTGTAGAGAATTTTCCGTTCTGTATTTTTCATAAGTACACCTCATAGCCGTAGGATCGACGGGAACGAAGATATTGGCGAAAAACCGAAAAAAGGTACTTTTTCGGGCCGTTTTTCCGCTGTAAAAAGTTATGCACAAGCCCGAATCTTTGTGACTTTTCACAGATTGTTTGGGGAGTCGAAAGATACGTATACACCAATTTGCAGCTTGATCGGACTTTTTCCGAAGATTAGCCCATTTTTCGTCTAAAGTGCCTGGACTAAGGGTCATACACGATGTA
Source organism: Euura lappo (assembly GCA_018257835.1). Lineage (NCBI taxonomy): Eukaryota > Metazoa > Arthropoda > Insecta > Hymenoptera > Tenthredinidae > Euura > Euura lappo. Next base: position 27,903 of record JAEUYN010000736.1, read on the forward strand.
TCACCTCCCGCTACGCCGACTAATCAACCTGGGGTTGAACCACCAGCCGTCTACAAATTCTGGATGCCTAGGAGACGGTCGAATAGGGCTGTGCGAAAACACAAAAGTAACACACTATAGCCTCCCGTCCCGACGACTTATCAGCCAGGTGCTGAACCAGACAACTACGCCGACTATCCCGACATCGTTACCGCCACCGAGGGCCGCGGCCACGGCTCCGGAGCAGCGTTCCTGGAGATAGCTGCAGGCTTGTGCTGCAGGTTCCGAGTGACCTTCCACAAGTAATAACGTGGGTTTGGAGGAGATTCCACCTTGAATCGCCAAACGCCACCTAAAACCTTGGTTAGGCTGACTCCTAGTGAATCAACGACCAAGGACTGTGCTTCTACCGGGCGATGTACGGGTAGTACAATGACGAGCAATCGAAGAGTCCGCAGTACGCGGAAAGGGTAGTCCAGAGCCGGCATTACGACACTTAACGAAGATAGAGCATCGAGTATTCCCGAAATTCGTATGAGGGGTCACCTGACCCAAATTGACCAATCCTGTAATTGAGGCGTCCGTCACGACGGCCTCACTGATCCTTCTCGCTTCGCACCTATGACGCACCTATTTAAGCGTGATACGCACGGCGCCGAGCCTTCTTCTGGGTTCATCTGTCGCCTAGACAAGAAATCATTAAGACTGTGCTCCCGATTATCGATCCCGAACTACCGATCTGTGATACCGAGTCGCCTATTTTTAAGTGTCTGCGTTGTAGTAGAGTCAGTTTGTGTATTATTCTGCTGTATTAAGGTAAGGTCTTCTTTTCTATTGTAAAGCTGAGAACTAGCTCCGTATCTCGAGATTATTGTGTCTTATTTGGTTGTTTGCGGCTCACGAGCCTTTGGGCTGTGTTCCGATATTATTTGGTCTTTATTTGCGTCTGTATTAATTTCTTATTTCCGATTTCCGAGCTGGTTCAAGACTGATTGGGTTTTGGATACTTTCTCTGCGATTTCTGTATTTTCTTACTAATTTCTGTCATTTTCTTTGATATTTCGTTAGATATTGTGTTTTATTTTCTGATTGACATCCTGGGATGTCTGGCGCCCAAATTCCGGTTTTAGTATAATAATTTATTCTTCTGAGCATAGTTTGTGGTAATCAGAGATTAGGCCGTAGGGTAACACGAGAAGTCACCCTCACTTCCTTCCATTTCGGTGGAAAACGTTGTTACAATATATTGTAACGAAGGATGGGACCTTGTTACTAATAAATAAAAGGGTTCTCCCGAAATGATAAAGGCGACACGTGAGACCAAGTTTAAGGTGCAAGAAATTATATGTTTATTCAGCAAGTGAATATACGTGTTCAGAGTTTAAAGTCTGGGACAAGACTGTTTTCACAATAATACTGGTTGACGCAGCAACCAGTGATTCAGATATTTGGTATCACTTATTTCTATCAACTATTTCCTCAGAATACTAAGTTCAGGGGCGTCTCATTATGACCTCCCCTGATATAACGGGTACCTATATAACATTACTCCCCCCTCTGAGGAAGAGTCGTCCCGACTCTTGGAAGAACGGTCGAAAACCACTAACAAATCGACACAAAAATAAGAGCTGAGGCCCTTTGAAACTGGTGTTCTCCCAAGAACTATCCGGCATTAGCCTATCGATTACTTTCTGGAAAACCTCAGAAAACCAGAAAGTGGATAGTAAGCACCACAATCCTAAAAATTGTCCATTAATCCAACGTCGCTACGTATGTGTCCTTGGTGAAGATCCTGTGAAGATCCTATGAAGATCCTATGAAGATCCTGCAGGTTCCATCCGGGGCGAAGTCAAAGAGTCCAACCGATGGGAGAAACGTCCAACCGGTGGAAGAATAGACCATCCGTCGAAAGATCGGTTGAGGAACTCCCTCAGGGATGGTTAAGGGACACAGGAACCGAAGGTCGCACCCAGAAGGACCATCAGGACCGGAAAAATCAGCACACCCTGGAGTTGGAGGACAGGGATGAGTCACAGGACAAGGATAAGGGATTGTGAAGTCAATCTCAATTCCGAGAACATTGTTTCTCATTGAAACGAGATTTCGTTCTTTGGAAAATGTACTCAACGAGCACTTGACAGATGATAAAGAGGATAATGAAGGAATTGGAACGATCATATCTCATATCCAGTTCGAGAGGGTCCAATCCGTTCCAAAAACGTGTGCAGAAATCCGCTCTTCGCCGTAGACGTGGAGGAATCCGTGTCTCCTCGAAGACGAGATGAGATCCAAAGGCTAAAGTCGTTGTAAGAAATGTCTCGTACCAGAACGAAGAAGCTTGTTTCTCCAGTACGATAAGGAAGAAAACTGTAAAATAACTCAATAAAAACTCGGTTAAGAGACAGGACGAAACTTAATCCTTGATCGAGTAATCGAGCAAATCCAACCCGTCCCGGAACGCGCATCAATCTTCCGCGACGTACGTGTTGGTTAAAAACAAAAGAACGGTCTTGGCGACCGCGAATTTTCGTTAATTCACCGATTGGACATGAATAAAATTAGCAACTGTTTTTTTTATTAATCGGTTGCCAAAGAAGCCTAACTATACACAAACGGCGTCACTAGCCCCTCAAACTCCGTACTAACAACATCATGTCGGTACAAAATAACACCCCAACGGCGCAAGCACTCACAACCGGCCCTGCAAACGGTATCAAATACTCACAACAGGACATCCTCAACATCTCCAGCCTCACTTCTGCGATGGATTTCTCCTTCGCCACGAACAAGACACCAGAAGAGCTACGAACATGGTTCAACGAAGAATGGAGTCGCGTGAAATGTGGCCAAGGTGAAGTGGTTGTATCGAAAACGTGGCCTGGATTTCATTGTAGGAATTGCTTCATCACGTGGTAAGTAGAAATTGATTTCTTTCCAAATTTCTATTTGACAACCTAAACCTATTGGTCCCCTAAATCATTCATTTTTTTAGCATCCCTAAAGAGGAATTTCGAGGCTTAGCCATGATCCACCGGGCTTTCGTAGGCGACGGATCACTCTGTTCTTGGTGCCGAAAACCTGTCTTCACCACCCTCCAAGAAGACACGAAGACCTGCGCAGAGTGTAACAAAATCGAACACGCTATGCGTCTAGTCGCCGAAGAGCGACACAGCCAATAATTCCTGTTTCTTTGTTCCCTGAGTTAATAAAATTCTAAATAAATATTCGTTCCTCCAGTTACGTATGTCCTTAGTGTTTATTTATTCAAAGTTGAATTATTCCTTTTACTCAATACTCGCAATGAAATTTTCCGATACAATAGGTAAGGACCGATCTCTCCCGAAGCCAGGAACCGATTCATGCCGAAGTTGAAAACCGAACTTTCCCGACACGAAAGTCGAACCGAGCACAACTCACTTCAGGGTGAGAGCGACATATTCTCAGTTGACAGTTAACCTCGCATAACCTCACAAAAACTCCTATAAACGTTGATCGCCGAATCTTCTGCATCAAGAATCAAAACGGGAGCAGGAACAGAGGAATAAGTCTGTTTAATCAACCAATCCTCGTGGACGCCGTGTAAAGCCGTTAAATATTCCAGAGTGATACCCGCTTTTTCCTCTAGTGCTCGGGGCTGAACTCGAGCAAACGATACTTCGGAAGACAATCTTAGATAGACAATTAAATCAACGTCAAAATCGGGAGACTTGTCGGTGAAGACCTTACAATTTCCAGTTAATAAGCGAGATTCGACATCCTCGAACCCTCCTAACCTCTTACGAGCTTCAACAAAACAATCCCCACTATAAATCGATCTCTCCATAATTTTCACAGGCAAAGCGTTCCGTTGTAGGTGTCTTTCCCTCGCTGTCATCAGAACATGATGTTGGAATTGATTAGCGTACTTAGCAGGGTCAGCGCACATCTTTTCTAGCAAATTCACACCACCAACGTCCCTGTATTCGTCCAAAGGCTCTAATATCGTGAGGATATTTTCATCCTGCAGAAATCTCCTGGTAAACGTGGTTTTACCGCAACCCACATTCCCTTCGACGATGATGGTGAAAGGATGAGAGCCTCTCTTCTTTGACCCTAACGGTAACTCGGGCGACCAGGAGGTGCAAGGAACGAAACCATCAGTCTCTCCCAATCCCCGCTCCGTTGGCGAAGAAAAAGCTGGAAGGGACTGGTCCCGAAGAATTCTACGAATTTCTAATTGTTTCTGTCCTCCCGCAGAATCATTCGGAGACACCCACTCGACGTACGGAGCTAGACGGTCTAGGTGAACAACCCGAGGTTTCTTTTTAGAGGAAACTCTGCTCCCAGTCAGAGTTCCTGTGCGGCGTTGAATCCTATAAATGACGTCATTGATACGAGTTAAGATGACGTAAGGTCCTTCCCAGTTACTTTGGAGTTTAGGGCACTTGCCTCTTTCTCGACGAGGCTGGAAGAGCCACACTTTGTCTCCAACCTCGAATCTAAGATCTCTTGCTCTAATATCATAACGGGCCTTCATTCTATTTGAACTAACCTCAATCCTGTCTCTAGCGAAATCATGGATTTCGTCTAGTTTGTCTCTCAGGGAGATAACGTAGTCAATCGGAGAGTCCTTTTGAGACGGAGGAATCCCCTTTTCCAAATCGGAAGGTAATCTAAGATTCCAACCCATCAACATAGTGGCAGGAGAAAGTCCAGTCGTCTCATGAATCGCTGAGCGATAAGAAAGAAGGAACAACGGAGTCCATTCGTCCCAATCTCTTTGGTTTTGATCCACAAAAGCTGATAAATATCTCAGTAAGGTCCTATTGAGTCTTTCTACCATTCCGTCCGACTGCGGATGTAAAGCCGTGGTCCGGGTCTTCCCGGATCCCAGGACTCGAAGAGTCTCCGCTAACAAAATAGATTCAAAATTTGTCCCTTGGTCGGTATGCAACTCAAGAGGAACACCATAGCGGCAGACAAATTCTTTGACGAACGCACGAGCTACAGTTTCGGCTTCCTGGTTTGGAAGAGCAATTACCTCCGGCCGCTTAGTAAAATAGTCTGAAACGACTAACGCATAGCGATTTTTATTCCTAGTCACGGGAAGGGGACCAAGAATATCCATAGCGACTCTGTCAAAAGGTGTTCCGGTGTTATAGACTTGCATGTGACTAGTGCCACGACCACGAGGACCCTTTTTGGCGTTACAGACGTCACAAGTCTTACACCAATCTTCCACATCAGAGCGACAGCGTGCCCAGAAGAATCTTTCTCTAATCCGTCCCAGAGTTTTATTCGAAGCAAAATGTCCACCTGCTGGAGAATCGTGAAATTCGGCTAGAATCTGTGGAACTTTTCTTTTGGGTACTAGTAATTGCCAACGAATCTCTCGAAAGTCCGGAGATTCCCACTTCCGATAAAGTATATCGTCTCTAAGAAACAGAGATTCCTATTGCGCCCAGTAAACCTTAAGGCTTGGATCTCCCGGAGAAACATCCTGCCACTCTGGTCGAATTCCTGCGACTTTCCAGCTCTTTACTTGTTGCAAAACCCGATCTCGAGTTTGAGCAACCTTCCACTCGTCTAAATCTGTTTGAAAAGTTATTGTTCGAATAACTGGAGAAGACTCGCACTGTTTCTCTAATTTCGAGCATTGTTTACAATCGCTTGATTCTCCACAGGGTCTGCGAGAGAGTGCATCAGCATTACCGTGAAGCTTACCCGGACGATGCTGAATCTCAAAATCATAGATGCCTAACGTTTCAAGCCAACGGGCCACTTGTCCTTCAGAATTTTTGAAAGAAAGCAACCAGCGCAACGAAGCATGATCTGTACGAATCAAAAATCTCCTCCCGTACAAGTAATGATGGAAGAGAGATATCGTCTTAACAATAGCTAACAATTCCCTACGAGTCACGCAGTAATTTCTCTCAGGTTTGCTGAGAACTCTACTGTAGAAACCGACCATTCGTTCTAAACCTTCTTGAACTTGAGACAAAACTCCCCCGATGCCACACAAGGAAGCATCGGCGTCCAAAATGAAAGGAATTCCAGGCAGGGGAAAAGCTTAAACAGGAGGCGTTGTGAGCCGAACTTTAAGCTCAAGAAAAGCTGCCTCACAATCAGAAGTCCATTCGAACTTGACCTTCTCCCCAGTAAGATGATGTAAGGGCCTAGCTATGGTTGCAAATTCCTTAACGAACCGCCTATAGTAGGTACAAAGCCCTACAAAACTTTGTACGTCAAGTTTAGATTTTAATTGAGGCCAGTCTCGAATCGCCTTGATTTTTTCGGGATCTGTCTGAATTCCTTCTGACGACACGTCGTGACCTAGGAATTTAACTTCTTTACGAAAGAGATGACACTTCTTTGGGCTCATCTTCAAATCGACCAACAATAATCTTTCGAAAACCTTCTTCAAATTCTGAACCTCTTCTTCAAAGGTTTTGCCAAAAACAATTATGTCGTCCAGGTATACGAGGCAGATCTTTCCCACCAGACCTTGCAAAGCTGTTTCCATGACTCGCTCAAACGTAGCCGGAGCGTTACACAAGCCGAAGGGCATGACTTTGAATTGCCAGAGGCCACCTAACCCGGTTACAAAAGCGGTCTTTTCTCGATCTTCAGGGTCCATTTCAACCTGCCAGTAGCCGCTCTGTAAATCGATAGTCGAAAACCAAGAGGTTCCGGCTAAGAGATCTAGAGTCTCATCAATTTTCGGTAACGGATAAGAATCTTTTTTGGTTATATCATTCAACTGTCTATAATCTATGCAAAACCTCTTGGTTCCGTCTTTTTTATTTACCAACACAATCGGTGAGGCCCAGGGTCCTGAAGACGGTTCAATCACGTCACTGTCTCGCATATCCGAGACCATCTTTTCTACTTCTGTCCGTCCGTTAAGCGGGAGCCTACGAGCGCCTTGTTTGATTGGATCCGAGTTCCCTACATTAATTTTATGTTTTACCAAGGTGCATCTGCCGATATCTTTTGAATCCTTTGCAAATGCGTTCCGAAATTCATTTAACAAACTGACCAAACCCTTCTGTTGTTCAGCGTTTAATTCTGTGGATGAATCTTTTAGTAACTTCCGGAGATACTCAGGGACAGCTGAGTCGGGAATCTCGACTACTTCGATTATATCTGGCGAATCAAAAGGAACAGAAACTAACTCGTCGAAGACGTTAATCGTTGGTTGTGACGTTGTAGGTAAAGGAGTCTGGGATTCTAATTGACTATCTCGCCCAAGACCCCTGACAGTTGAAGAAAAACCCGATCCGCGATGCAAAGGAACTGAATACCGTGTGGTTTGTAACGAAATTTCTTTTCCCTCAGAGCAAAGAGTACTTTCCTCGGTTGAAATCGAACATTTGTGTTTTGACAGAAAATCTATCCCCAGAATCCCATCGTCCTCGATATCCGCCACAAAAACTTCGTGGGAAGAACGGATACAACCTTCCACATTTATTTCAACAATCGTTTTGCCTAAAACAGGAGTCGCTTCCCCTGTGGCCGTGCGTAAGGCCGAGCCAGAAGAGTACGGGTGTGAAGCCAAACCTAACAGATCTGACCGAACGACAGTAACCTCGGCCCCAGTGTCTACCACCCAAAGGCAGTTAACACCGTCAACCGAGCCCTTCGCGTACAACCCAGACTGACGAAGACCACGCACTACGAAGTGTGTGAAAGGAGGGCAAACGAGGGTATTTGTGAAAGATAGCTTCTGCCCTGCGAGGCTACCTGAGTCTAGTTTTTTGGTGGACTTGGTCCACGGTTATTCCCGCGAGAATCAGGTCCGCGCGAAGTCGAAGACTGACTGTACCGATATTGGTTTTGATTAGACCCGTCCCGGTTTTGATTATCTTGTCTATCGCGCCACGAATTATTAGTGTCCATCTGTGTATTTTCTGTATTCGCTAGGTGCCTTTTCAACGCATAACAATTTTGAGCATCGTGCCCCCTCTTCTTGCAATAAATACAAGTTTTAATAGAATTTCGGCTTTGTTGCCTGTCGTTATAATTCCCGCTATTTCGGTGGGAGTTGGATTGGCTCTGTTGCGACCTAGGAGTGGAAGATGGTTTTTCCAGAGAGTTCTCAACCGGTGGAGTGGGTTTTTCCTCAGCGATCTGTCGGATTCGCTGAGATCCCATATCTTCCCGGTTGAGAATCTCTATCTCCAATCCCCTAACAATTGCGTCGCGAAGGGTAGGCGGTTTAGCCATCTTCAAAGCATGCTTGGTAGTTGGATCGGCAATCGCGTTTATGAATCGCGCACAGGTTAATTTGTCCCGGCTAGAACCTAGACAATCGGGTATGGCACTACGCGCCAATCGCTCCAGATCATGACCAAGAGTGGCCAAATCCTCTCCCTTTTTTGACGCCGGTTCTCGAATTGGGTGAAATAGAGTTCAGAAAGATGCTCCTCACCGGAACTTAATTTCAGAGCGGTACAGATTTTCTGAAAGTCTCGCGCATCTAAGTCAGTTAACGAGCTCAGAGCGCTTAGAGCATTTCCTCTTAATGACGCGGTCAGAGTCGCGGCCTTTTCTGCGGATCCCCATTTATTTAATTCGGCAATCATTAAGAATTGTCGTTCGTAGATGGCCCAGGGCGTCGAGCCATCATACGTGCTAGGACGTACGTTTTGGGAGCTTCTGATTTGAGTCTCAGGGAGTTGAATTGCGGGTGATACTACTGTTTCGACGAGTTCGGGTTGGGGAATTCTACCGGACAAAGAGTTTATTGCTTCCTTAGTCGCGGTGGCAATCAACGATTTCAAACTCTCGCGGTCTAAAACAATTCGACCGCTCTGTGGATCGGAGGTGCGTTCATCAGGAGCACCTTCCCTCACTAGGTTACGAGGTTGGGTTTCACTTCCACTCCTGGCGCAAAATGCAACATAATTATCAGGTATCAAGGACACATTATGGACGTCTAGGTTCCTAGCGGTGGAATCCTGGGCTGGTCGTACAGGTACTCGGTCGGCTTCCTCTCGTGCGACAGTAGCTGTGGGAAAATATCTGACGGTCCTAGGACTACAACTGGTCTCTACACGGAGTGGAAGTTCTTCGACATCCTCTCGGCTAAAATTGGTCGCTGGGCCTGTCACTACGTTTCTATGGCTAACGACCTGGTCTAATCGTAGCGCATCACCACTACAAACTTGCGTCTGCAGCTCTGGTGTAAGCGGTGCCGGCGGCATCACCCGGTTGGGACCAGGTCGGTGTAAAAATTGTGGATCTGACCTGGGTGCCTCGGCGGGCACAAAGCGGCTCGAAACCCGGTTCGGAGGTGTTGTGAGGCCTCTTGGAGACGGTACCGGTCGTTCTGCCCGTACTGAGACTCCGCAGCCTTCTACATGTTCCAACCGGCGTCGAAGGTCGTCCTGCTGTTGTTGCAAGTCGTCCTGTCGTCGTTGAAAATCGGTCTGGAGACGTTGAATCATCTGCTGTCGTTCTTCCTTCTCTCGCTGTAGCTCGAGTCGGCGAACTTCAACTTCCGATTGACGTTCATCCCTCTCGCGTTCCAATTCGAGGCGCTTAACTTCCAGATCGCGTTTTCGCTGTTCTCTCTCTCGTTCTAACTGGATTCGTTGAATCTCGATCGTCTGTACAAATTGTTCCTGAGTACTTTCAGATTCCAGGCGACGGAGTTCAAGTTCGAGTCGCCGATTCTCTCGTTCTTGTTCTTGAGCGAGTAACCGTTCTTCTGTAATCTTCTCAACTTCAGCATTCAATTGATTGCTGAGTTGACGCTGCACCAAAAGTTGATGTTGATGTAGTAAGTCTTGGACTGGGAGTGTCACAACGTTTTCTCCTTCTCCAGAAAGCGGCAGCTGAGACAGTTGAACATCAGGAGTCGCGGACGTCGCAGGCCCTTGGGTTGCTGCGGCAACCTCGTCGATCTCCGATAAAACAGATTGGAGTTCGCGTGTGCTCCGAGTAGTGCGTCGCTGCTTGCGCGGAGACGGTGCTACCGGTGCTGCGTTCTCTTCATTCATCATTTTTGTAATCGTAGCTGCTTGTGTAGTCGTTTTTCTGGTCACCTCCTCTTTCACTCACAAAATCACCAATTACCGGATCAGGAAGGATCCCTCTTCTGACACCAATGTAACGAAGGATGGGACCCTGTTACTAATAAATAAAAGGGTTCTCCCGAAATGATAAAGGCGACACGTGAGACCAAGTTTAAGGTGCAAGAAATTATATGTTTATTCAGCAAGTGAATATACGTGTTCAGAGTTTAAAGTCTGGGACAAGACTGTTTTCACAATGATACTGGTTGACGCAGCAACCAGTGATTCAGATATTTGGTATCACTTATTTCTATCAACTATTTCCTCAGAATACTAAGTTCAGGGGCGTCTGATTATGACCTCCCCTGATATAACGGGTACCTTTATAACAATATCATACATATATATATCATTTCATGTAATATATAATCATCTCATTATTGATTTTCCATAAACGTAAAAGAAAATCTGCAAATGCAGTTCTATACCCTGTGTAATCATATAATAATTTTGTTTCGTAATGTGGCAGTTACGGTAAGACTAAAATCCAAATTCAGGGCATGCAGTTGAGTTTGCATTTTTTTTCTCTTCATCGGAACCTTCGCTGCTTCAAGGGTTAATCTTCAACTTTTTATTCACTTCTTTGTCGCCTCCATGCTTCGAATACGGTCTCCAGCCCGGCGGAACCACTCTTGGGCAGCATCTAACACCTCATCTTTGGTTGCCCCTCTGACCTTAACGACAAGTGCATCTGTGACGGGATGTACAGCCGACGGTCGATAACCCGCCATTAGCGTATGGTAATTACCATACGAACACATCGATCCAGCGATCGATACCCTATCGACCGACGGCCTACATCCCGTCACCAGAGTCAACCGGCCATCCGCCAGATGAGCCGGACCGTAGTTCACAGGCCGCCGATAGGCGCGCCGCTTCCCGCAGCCAGAGCGCACCCGAGCGCAGTTATAACGACCGGCCAGACCAGCAGCGAGCAGTCTCGATCGACCAGCCAAGCCGGGCGCTCCCGACCAAGCTCACTGATCTTGACTCTCTTTTGGACTGTAGGGTGCGACCTCAGACCACCCGGGATAGAGTCTCGCGTTTAGACACCGCGACTTTATTGTACCGTAGACCGTTCCGTTTATTCCGTTAGAACCTGTATAAATTTAGGCCGTAGCATTTAATACCGTACCGTACTTTAACTCTCCTGTAATATTCATTTATTAATTTGATTTGTTATTTCGTATTAATATTAAATATTCATTTGAACTTTAGTATTTAATATTCCTGATATCAGTTAGACATTTTCGGAGATAGAACTCCTTTAATATTTCCTTTAATATTTTCTTGATATATTTTCTTGATATATATATAATTTCGGAGTTTAGGACTCCTTTAATAATTCTTAATAACTGATTATCTCTCATTTATTTCATAACTAGAATTTACTGCGCGCATAGGTTAAGATAGTAATAAGAGTATAGGCAATTTAGTTATAAGTCAAGCTGACTGTAGCCCGTATATTTTTGTATTCCAGAGACTCCGCCGCCGTCTGCGACCCGGAGAATCCCATACCGTGATTTCTTGAATAAATTGAATATTATTTTCTTATAAATATAAACAGTGTGTTATCATTCACACTCCTCTTTACTTCCCTTTCCTTAAATCTGACCCTGGTTTACTCTGAGCATCCGGTGGAAAGGGGAGCGACCACTTCCACCTTGGTCGCCCACAGGGTACACCGTTACAAATGGCGCCCGAACAGGGACCGATTTTTCTTTCTTGAGGCAGCAGTCAGCTCGATTTTTTTTTAAGTATAAGCTAGTTTTAAGTACCGAACATTGTAAAACCCGACCCAGAAGAAGATGGCATCAGAAGCGACAGGAACCGCCTGGATCTATGGCCTAAAGAAGGAAGCGGTAGAAACGTTACTGAAACGAGTAAACGTAGACTCCATTGGGACACTAGACGAACTCCGCAAACGCTTGGCGGCGTTTACCCGTACTAACCCAGACATCATCATCAAGCCGAAGGATACGGCAGACGTAGATGCGTCCCATACCGATAGGAGGGCAGATGGTCAAAACCTGCCAACCCCGCCACCTCCACCTCCACTACCCCCGCCACCGCCCGCAATCCAACCGTCTCCGCAACAGGAAGATCCTCCCGAAACACAGGGACCAAGAAGGGACGCCATAGAAACGCTACTGAGCCAAGTAGACAGACGCCCCGACGAGTCACTAGACGACCTCCGTAAACGCCTGGTGGCATTTATCTACAACAACCTAGACGCTATTGCCGAACCGAGAGAGACAACGAGCGCAGGACCGTCTCACGCCGATAGGAGGGCAGAGGGTCAAAACCTGCCGTCTGCGCCTCCACCCGAGCACTCGAATGCATCCCCACAAAATCCGCCAAATACCGAACCGCCGCGAAACCCGCCACCTCCCCAAAGCCAACCACCCCCGCAAAACCTGTTACACTCCACCCAACTACCGAACTCTCCGCTCCTGATACAGATATCCAACCCTCCACCGCCGATGCACGGGGCAACACAGAGGATGGCGGACGAGCCAAACGTCATCGACCAAGTTCGGAAGTGGAACTGCCACTTCGATGGGAAGGACGTCCACTCCTTCCTCGAACGCGTGGCCGAACTGAAGGAAGCATACCAGATCACCGACCGCCAGCTACTCCGCAGTCTCCCCGAACTCCTGAAGGGAGAGGCCCAACTATGGTACCGCAATGCCAGAGATAGTTGGTACGACTGGGCTAGTTTTGAAGAATGTCTAAAGCATTACTATGTCCCAGCCGGAGAAAGAAGGATGTTGGACAAACAAATCCGAGACCGCGTCCAAGGAGAAAACGAACCCGCCAGAAAATTCATCACGACAGTCCAGACCCTCATGCGCCGCAGAGGCGGCATGCGACCAGAAGAGCAACTCGATGTTCTGTACTTCGGCCTCCGACCCGCATACCGCATGTACATCCACCGCGACATGGTGGATTGCATCGGTCGACTAGTACAGAAGGCAGACGAATACGAGGAGCTGACCAGAGAGCAGAGACAGGGTACAGCAAATAGTGTCATAAAGAACACCGGTACAAATGGCACGAAACCCCGAGCCAACGAAACCGTAGCCGCGAGTTCACAGGCCAGCTACTACGACCGTAAAGAATGCTGCTGGCGATGCAAGCAAAGAGGACACAGCCGCCACGATTGCAAACAAGCCTCTAAATTGTTTTGCTCCTGGTGTGGGAAAGACGGAGTCTTCTCCAGGGACTGCAATTGCCTACGTCCGGGAAACGAGGAACCGGCCGGGTCAGCAAACTAGAACCGATCCGGCCGCTAACAGACGAACGCCTCCGATTAAAAGTGGAGATAGCCGGCTACTCCACCATGGCGCTGCTAGACACTGGCGCAGCGGCGTCATACATCAACCGCGAAATGGCAGAACGATGCTACCAGACCGGATGGACCAGACACGACGAACGATCTTTCGCCACCCTAGCCGATGGGACCGAGACCAGCATGGACGAAAAAGCCGAAGGACTGATCGCGATAGTGGGCCAACTCATTCGCCACTCGTTTTACGTCCTACCGTCATTAGGCTACGAAATCCTGATCGGAACCGACCTCCTACGCGTACTCGACATCCGGGTAACGATCGCCGGACGAGAAATCGACCCCGCGACGTGTAGACTGACCGATGTCACACCCCGGGGCCTAGACCAACCTGGTGGTCTAGCCGCGATCGCGCCGCGAGAACGAGACAACCTGCAACAGTTCCTGGACGAGGAACTTCCGAAGTTCGAAAAAGTCAGTGGCGCAACTCCACTGACTAAGCACCACATCCGATTAAAAACCGACCGACCGATAAAACAACGGTACCGACCGCGAAACCCCGCGATGCAAGCCATCATTGACGCGGAGGTGAAGAAAATGCTAGAAGAGGGGGTGATCGAACGAGCATACGGCCCCTGGAGCTCCCCCGTAGTAATTGTCAAAAAGAAAGACGGCAAAATACGGTTCTGTATTGACTACCGAAAAGTCAACGAGGTGACCGAGCGCGATGCCTACCCGCTACCCCAGGTAAACGCTACCCTCGACAAGCTCAGGGGAGCAAAGTACCTGACCACCATCGACCTCAAGAACGGGTATTGGCAGATACCACTGACCGCAGCGAGCAAACCGATTACCGCATTCACAGTCCCAGGGAGGGGACTATTCCAGTTCAAGGTGATGCCTTTTGGCCTCCACTCAGCGCCAGCCACGTTCCAACGCCTTCTAGACCAGGTGATCGGACCAGACATGGAGCCACACGCGTTTGCCTACCTAGACGACATCGTGGTGGTAAGCAAAACGTTCGACGAACACTTGCAACACCTACGCGAGGTATTCCGCCGACTCCGCGCCGCGAACTTACGAATGAACGCCGACAAGTGCCACTTTTGCGTGACGAACCTAAAATACATAGGACACGTAATCGACGAACAGGGCATCCGTACCGACCCGGACAAAATCGAGGCCATCCGGAAGATAAACGCACCGACAAACAGGAAGGCACTCCGCCGATTCTTAGGAATCACATCGTGGTACAGACGTTTCATACCAGATGTCGCCACGATCGCAGCACCCCTGCACGAACTCCTGAAAAAACGGACAAAATGGCAATGGGAAGCCTCTCAGGAAGAAGCGTTCCATGAATTAAAAGAGCGCCTCATCACAACACCAATACTCGCCTGCCCTGACTTCAACAAACCGTTTACACTGCAAACCGACGCTAGTTCCATTGGCCTAGGCGCCGTCCTGACCCAAGAAGAGGATGGAGAAGAAAGTGTCATCGCCTACGCCAGCCGTACGTTGAATCAAGCAGAGCGAAACTACTCCGTCACAGAAAAAGAGTGTCTCGCTGTTGTGTGGGGAATCCGCAAACTGAGGGCATACCTAGAGGGATACCGTTTTACCGTCATCACCGACCACCAGTCCCTCAAGTGGCTACAAAAACTAGACAGCCCCTCAGGCCGACTCGCTAGATGGGCCCTCGAACTACAACAGTACGACTTCGAGATCCGCTACCGAAAGGGAGAGGAAAACGTTGTAGCAGACGCACTGTCACGGAACTTCCTCCACGCAATCGATCAACCGATCACATGCTCGTGGTACCTCACGATGAAGAAGGCCGTACAGGACGAACCCGACCGCAACCCGGAATTTTGTATCCAGGACGGTGTGCTATACAAACACATCCTCCACACACTCGACTTCAACGACACCAGCGAGAAAGAAGATTGGAAAAGATGTGTCCCCAAAGAGCAACGCGCGCGAGTGCTCTCGGAGAACCACGACGACCCGACCGCCGGACATCTTGGCATCGCCAAAACGTTAAGCCGACTAGCCCGAAACTACTACTGGCCCGGTATGTTAAGAGAGGCAACCCAGTATGTACGAGCATGCGGTAACTGCCAGCGAAACAAACCGATGCAGCAAGCAACCGCCGGACAGATGCACGCAACCTTGGTGACCGAACCTTGGGAGCACGTCTCCGTAGACCTCGTCGGACCACTACCCCGGTCAAGCACGGGTCACACACAGCTAGTGGTGATACAGGACCGTTTTACGAAATGGGTCGAGGTAAAACCCTTACGAACCGCCACCGCCACCGCCGTCACGAAAACCGTCAAAGAACTAGCCGTACTCCGACACGGATGTCCAAAGATATTCACAACTGACAACGGGAAGCAGTTTGATAGCAAGGAGTTTACGAAGCTAGTCCAGCAGTACAACATCACGAACCGCCGAACACCGCCGTACACACCGCAGTGCAACCCCGTCGAAAGGGCCAACTGAGTGCTGAAAACGATGATCCGCCAGTACGTTAACCAGAACCAGAAAACGTGGGACGAACTCATACCAGAATTCGCGTTCGCCTACAATACGTCCAAGCACGACGCCACGGGGTACACACCAGCGTACCTAAACCTCGGCCGAGAACTCCCCGTACCAGGGGGTGTCGAGAGGAAGAACGACGGACTAACCGCGGAAGCCCGCTTAAAAAGACTACGAGAGGCGTACGAACTCGTACGGGTAAACCTCGCACGAGCGTTCCAGAAACAACAACACTACTACAACCTGAGACACCGAGACTGGCGACCCCAGCTAGGACAGACAGTCCTAAGGAGGACACACATCCTCTCCGACAAGGCCGCCAATAGAAACGCCAAACTAGCGCCTCGTTACGAAGGGCCGTACACCGTACATCGCGTAATATCGCCCGTGATATTCGACCTGAAACCAGAACGAGGAAAGATAGTCACACACATCCACGTACGCGATCTCAAGCCGTTCACGAAGAACGACGTGGACGAATGATAAATATTCGGATCATGGCCACCCGCAAATGTAAATAGCAATAGAATAAGCAATAGGTTAAGAATAGCAAATAAGTTAGAATAGTACAAACACTACCCCCATAAGCGTTCCGCTTACACCCCGAAGAGGAGGGGGGTGTGACGGGATGTACAGCCGACGGTCGATAACCCGCCATTAGCGTATGGTAATTACCATACGAACACATCGATCCAGCGATCGATACCCTATCGACCGACGGCCTACATCCCGTCACCAGAGTCAACCGGCCATCCGCCAGATGAGCCGGACCGTAGTTCACAGGCCGCCGATAGGCGCGCCGCTTCCCGCAGCCAGAGCGCACCCGAGCGCAGTTATAACGACTGGCCAGACCAGCAGCGAGCAGTCTCGATCGACCAGCCAAGCCGGGCGCTCCCGACCAAGCTCACTGATCTTGACTCACTTTTGGACTGTAGGGTGCGACCTCAGACCACCCGGGATAGAGTCTCGCGTTTAGACACCGCGACTTTATTGTACCGTAGACCGTTCCGTTTATTCCGTTAGAACCTGTATAAATTTAGGCCGTAGCATTTAATACCGTACCGTACTTTAACTCTCCTGTAATATTCATTTATTAATTTGATTTGTTATTTCGTATTAATATTAAATATTCATTTGAACTTTAGTATTTAATATTCCTGATATCAGTTAGACATTTTCGGAGATAGAACTCCTTTAATATTTCCTTTAATATTTTCTTGATATATTTTCTTGATATATATAATTTCGGAGTTTAGGACTCCTTTAATAATTCTTAATAACTGATTATCTCTCATTTATTTCATAACTAGAATTTACTGCGCGCATAGGTTAAGATAGTAATAAGAGTATAGGCAATTTAGTTATAAGTCAAGCTGACTGTAGCCCGTATATTTTTGTATTCCAGAGACTCCGCCGCCGTCTGCGACCCGGAGAATCCCATACCGTGATTTCTTGAATAAATTGATTATTATTTTCTTATAAATATAAACAGTGTGTTATCATTCACACTCCTCTTTACTTCCCTTTCCTTAAATCTGACCCTGGTTTACTCTGAGCATCCGGTGGAAAGGGGAGCGACCACTTCCACCTTGGTCGCCCACAGGGTACACCGTTACAAATGTGCATCTGTCATAAATAAAAAGTAATTTAATTATGTGTGCGAAAACTGAACAAGAGAAACAAGCAGGGAAAACCAGGGCACAGTAAGCACTTCAGCTGAAAACTAATGAAAACATTTCTTCTCCCCCGAAATATGTATTGGGAGTCTCCAAATAGTAAACCATTGTGTGTAACGACGCATTGACCTTTTAGAAAAGTTGAGATGTAAAGAAACGAGTTCGAGAAATAGGAAAACATCTTCAATTGGGAAAACAAATTCTTGATTTTAATAATGAAGTGATTATGCCATGCTAGGATAAATGGTAAAGATCCTTCGATATTTACCCAAACCTATAAGTAATCGACTCTTGATTTATTCACAATTTTATCTACTTATGTAGAGTTGGACAATCAAAGTGGAATAAGAAAACCCGTGCCTGTCATGAGTGAAATGAATTTCATGTCTTTGACTTTGTTCGTGTTCCGTATTCCCGTCCATGTGTAGTTCTTTGCCAACTTGTCTGTAAGAATATGTTGCAGAACATTCCTTACAAATTTGCGCACATTTTTGCCGCCGATCATACAGATCATCCGCTTCTGAAAGATGATTAAAATGAGTTGAAGCATAATTTTTTTTCTACCAAATGGTATTATGAAAACTATTCACATACATGTGTATGTGTATACTCTTGAGCAATCGTATAGTCCTTTACAGATTTCTGAACATTTGAAGCATTTCGTAAGAATGTTCAAAAACGCACACTGTATATGGGTATCAGTATATTGATGAGAATATATGTATTAATGACTTACGTATTCTTCTTCTGCTGCTTTTTCGACGGCCAAAAGTCGATCGAACGCCCTCAGGTCAGGCATGGTTTCGAGTGGGAATTTTGGAAGGATAGAACCACTGTCATCACCAAACCCATCGCCATCCATCCTCGCTCCCAATAACAAGTTGACTTTGTCAACGAGCAATGTCAGCAAGTTGCCTACAACGTTAACATCAATAGTTGAAAGATTATCAACTATTATACCGTTGTCGAGAGTTGTTGAAATATTACTTGGCGTGCTTACTCATTTTCGCACAACACGTGCTTTCACAATCTCCACATTTGTTAACCACATTGAGGGCTCCACGAGGTTTAAAGCGCTCTTGTGCGACGATACGATCCTCCTCTCGCATTTTAGTGGGATGTACTTGTTTTTTGGTGTTTACTTGCGTCTCGATCTCGGGCGTGCTCGGTCTACGACGTTTAGTGTTGCGACGAATGTCTGCAGCTTCGCTATGTACTGCGTGAAATCCAAAATATATGAAAACACATTTTCGAAATTGATACAAAAATAAGTCCGACTATCAAAGCGTGCGTCGATTTCATTTATTCAAACATAACACTACAGTCTTCAATTCTATAAAATACTTCATTATATTTTTTTTCTCCTGCAAAATCTCTACTTCGAGTAGAGATGGTGACCACCCTATCATTTTCTCGTACGCCAGTTCCATTTTCTTTTCCTTTTGGACAAGCTCATCTCGAGAAGAGATGGTGACACCCTATCATTCTCCCATACATCAGTTCTAGCTTTTTTGTTAGCTTCTTTTGAAACTGAAATTTCTCTTGAAATCTCATCAGTACATACTGCAATCGATAGATCCGAAATTTCAGGACTTTGCGAGTCAAAATTTTTCTCCACAACAAAAGTTTCT
>JAEUYN010000737.1:0-51357 GCA_018257835.1 Euura lappo
TATATTGAATTCCGAAGATTTATATTGCAAAACTTCTTTATTTCATGCACTAATAGAGATAGGATATGGTATTCTGCACAAAATGATAATTGTCGATTGATCGATTGATCGACAATTATCATTTTGTGCAGAATACCATATCCTATCTCTATTAGTGCATGAAATAAAGAAGTTTTGCAATATAAATCTTCGGAATTCAATATAGAATTGCGCTGTTGTTTCCTTTTCCGCGCTCGTGACGCGTAGGCTTTGATATCAGTGAAAACAAGTGAAAACCGGGTACGGTGGGTAAAGCCTGACTCCAGCATGCTCTTAATCGGTATTTATATCAGGAGCATGCTGTAGTCAGTCTTTACCAACCAAGAAGCCGTATCACTTATTCCCACTGATATCAAAGCCTACGCGTATTAACAGAAGCGAAAAGAAAAATGATACCGCAATTCCGCATGAAATTCTGAACACCTACATCCCAAAATACCTTTGTTACACGCAAAAATAACGACAAAATCCTTATTCCTACCTAAGATTATAATTGCCGCTGTCAACTGTCGTCGTGGCTATTACCATTTTAGTTAGGAATAAGGACTTTGTCGTTATTGTTGGGTGAACCAAAGATATTTTGGGATGTATAAGGTGTTTAGAATTTCATGCGGATTTGCGCTCGTTCTTTTTCGCTTGTGTTACGCGCAGGCTTTGATATCAGTGGAAATAAGTGACACGGCTACTTGGTTGGTAAAGATTGACTATGCTCTATTGAAATGAAGCATTGTAACGTATTCAACAACTCGTTTATTAATATATTACGTTCAAATTTAAAATCAGAGAATTCAATAATCATTAGTAAGAATTTAGGATCGAAACCTCATACACATACACACATAAAATCATTAGACGACAAACAGATACATCGAAACATCGCCACTCTGGCAATAACATACACATACAAAATTTTGTTTTAACACACACACGTAAATTCAAACAGCTTGTTATATTAGAATTAAGGATACCTTTTGTACATACAACGCAACCAGACCATACATGTGACACTTACAAATAAATGGAGATTAACACGGATAGAAGAGAACAGAAAATCCGTAAATAGTATAAATGCGCGCATAGAGAGAACTTGAGGAGTTCGTGGGTCAGTCCCCACTCCTAAAATTCGCAGAATTGTTACTACGCGTACCGGGAAGTAGTCCTAAAACCGAGCCGTAATGGTAAATCAGCGCACTATCAGCGTCACTTCGGTCCGGCTTGATCCGCGTATCAGTCGTGCCGATTTTTCGAGTCTTGACTTCGGTCCGGCCTTTGGGTCTCATTGGTACGTAATTCATGGGAGCTCTCCATGAATTACGAATTTAAATTCATTTTCTGACTTAGAAAATATTTTGAAAAATTACATTTAAGGCGACAGCCTTCCGATTTACGGAAAAAGTTAATTAAATCTCTTAAATTTGAACACAAACACAGTTGCTAACATTTCTTTTTAGTTTGCTATTATCAAACTCAAATTAATTTAACAAAACCAAAAAATTTACATACTATTTTCTGTTCTTTCATCTTCGCTATCAATATAAATCTGTCTAACTGCTAATCATTCACACCTACACAACATTCACTCCTTAATAAATTGCTCCGATCCTGAATTCTAGTGTAAAAATCTGGTTTAGTCCTCACTGAAGAGTGCGGTTAGTAGTAACGCCCGGACTTTCGAGAAAGGGAAGCACCAAAGCCGTATTTTCGACACTGAGTCCTCTCGTTATTAGCTCAGGTAGAAAACTCCTTTCCTTGAGGTAATTCGTTACCTCATTGTACAAAAACCACGAGAGCAGGTGTTAATTGATCTAGGTACCTTATTGAAGCCCTGAGAGAGTCTTTCTCAATAAAACAAAATTTCCTATCAGTACGAGTGCTATCAAATTCAAAATTTCAGGAATATCGATAAATGGTTAAAACTCAAGTGATAGTGATCAAGCTCGTTCAATATTAGTTCAATCGGAGTGATCGTGCGATAATGTGAACACGGATCACAGTGAGGATTAACGTTATATTTGACGCCCGAACGTGGGGCAAAGAGAGTGTAATGTTATAGCATACTCTAGATACCCCATGGATATCCGGTCAGGATATCTTTTGTAATTTTTTGTAATCGCTTGTTATCATTATTATCTTTGTAATCTTTTGTAATCTTTGTAAACTCTTGTAATCTTGTGTAATCTTTTGTAATCCCTTGTAATCATTGTTATCTTTATAATCTTTTGTAATCATTGTAATCTTCGTAATCTCTTGTAATCTCTTGTAATCTTGTGTTATCTCTTGTAATCTCTTGTAATCTTGTGTAATCTTTTGTAATCTCTTGTAATCATTGTTATCTTTATAATCTTTTGTAATCTTTGTAATCTTTGTAATCTCTTGTAATCTCTTGTAATCTTGTGTTATCTTTTGTAATCTCTTGTAATCATTGTTATCTTTATAATCTTTTGTAATCTTTGTAATCTTTGTAATCTCTTGTAATCTTGTGTTATCTTTTGTAATCTTTTGTAATCTTTTGTAATCCTTGTAATCTCTTGTAATCTTTGTAATTGTAATCGGTGTACGCCAGTTTTGCCTAGTGATTAACCCCTCAGTCAAAAATAATAATTACAAAAGTTACATGCAATTGAATTTCATTGTTTTGAAATCTTGGCATGGGCGGCGTCACGTGGTTCCAATTTTCAGTCCGTCCGTCCGTCAATTTTTATCGAAATGAAATATGAATAAAAAATGACCGAATTATTTGTCCGTAAACCAATAAAATATGTCATGAAAAAAAACGAAAAAAAATCGTAATTCATAGTTTACTTGACATGAGACTGACTTCCGAAACCAGCTGGAAATGTTGGGAGTTTTTCGACAAAGCAAAAAAGCAGACACGCTCAGATACACAGCGACATGATTGGTCGGATCGGAGGGAAAGGACCAATGGTATCACAATGCCTTAGCGTGTGTGTCTCGTTGGAAAGCTCCCGTTGTCAACCGATATCTTTCTCTTTCTCGCACTGGTAGATCGGTGCCTCAGGCCGTCTCTCTTCTCCTGAATTTCGACGGAGCTCACAGCGAATTTATAAATCTGACCAAAATTTAACATGATAGGTGGCGATAGTAAACCAGTTGTGTCTAGCCCGCGCGGTACGCTAGACGCGGAATTAGATTCGGCTTTTTTTTTACAGGGTAGTGGGCTCGAAAGTGAGTATTTAGTGAAAAAAAAAAATATGGGCAACAAGAAGAACCAGAGAAGAAAGTAAGTAAATCTTTTCAACAAACAATTGTCGAGAAGTGCAAGGAGATGGTGGTGGGGCCAGATGGGGACCGCGGTCTACTATAGGACAATCACAATCGCGGTTATGGTTTAGTTTTACAGTAAAACCTCGATTATTCGCTGGAAGCGGGACCGAAGAATACTTACAATTAGTGATTGAAAATCGGGGATAGTATTCTGAATTTTTCATCAAATGCAATGATCTTATTGTAGTTCCATCTCGCGTAGACCGCGTGGCGAAAGTAAATACAGAAAACATTTTCGCCTCGTGGACCGTTACATCATTTCGGTAGGGTAATTTCGTGAAGTTACACAATCCTGAGAAACAAAATAAATGGCAAACAAATTATTTCGCCTCTGGGGCAATACGATTACTCGGCACCCGGTGTTCGAGGTTATACGATGTGTTTATGTCCGAGAACCCCTTTCAGTCCCGATCAGAATCGCTCTCGTGCATATGGCGTGGATAGCGGGTCAATTTAGCTAGCCTCCAGACCTTCACGATCTCTGATTTGAACCATGATTTTTGACGATGTCTATAGCTATATTTTTTTGAAATATATCAATACCTTTCAAAGTCACGAGACTTAGGAGGTTCAAGTTTTTAAACATACATATGTATGAGCAAGTCACGAACTTTCCATTTTATCATTTTTCTTTTCTGTATGATGGTGCATTTGTTTACCATCGCTACAATGTAAGCGTATACCATTTAAAAGCTACAACTGTGATCAAGCGTAAGGATTTCTACAAAAACGTGATCGCTTCTTTTGTCTCAATTGGGATTTTGCACATATTTGTTTCATTCCATAAATCAGTAGTTTGCAAGAAAATAATTGCGGATCGAAAATGACTACGTTGTGACGTCACCCATGATAAGGTATATCTGTATGTAACAAAAACGCTGGAATTCAATAATGCCTGTAACTTTTGTGATTATCATTTTCAACGAAAAAGAAAAAACACGACCTAATTATTTCGAGCTACTCTACATTATACGCATATAATGATCGAAGAAAACATTTCGATGCAAAATCCCAATTGTGTTCTGAATATAATAAACCATATACCATCCACGGCAATTGTCGAAGGGCTGAATGTTCATGTTGTATTCACGTTCCGAACGATCATACGAATGAAAATTCCCAGTAGTGCAATACCACTGGTCCGGCCATAAGCCACTGGTCCCCAAATTCGGGGTCTGATTTATAACGAAATTTCAATTTTTGATTTCAAAATCCATAGGGAGTAGCTCAGAATCGACGAACGGATAGTCTCAATCGAGGTCTCGATAGAATACAGTACCCGAGATCGTTAAAAGGAGTGTGTACTCCTCTTTCTCCATTATTCAGCGGCACGGCCGGCCGGACTAGCATGGACTTACACTACTGAAATCAACGCATGTGACGCATTCCACCACTTCTTATCTGGTTCATAACTTTTTATACGTTTGTCCTCGCTTTCAAAAACACTTTGTAATTGTCGCCCATTTTATTTTTATTCATTAATAACCATTAATTATTCACGCATTTTCGAAAGTTTGATCCATTGCGATTATTTCAGGCCCCATTCAAAACTGGAAACAATTTTCTTCATATTTTTTTGAATATTAAGGAAAAAAAATGTATTTGACAAACATGGTCATCTCGGTTCCAAAAAAGTTTTTCAGTGCGAATTACTCGTATTTTTGGTGAAAAACGGGTTATCAAAATAAGAAAGGCGAAGGATGTCATGGTTACACATTCTATTTACTCGTACAATAAGTGACTTCCGCAGTGAAAATGTTGATGTGATAGCGAAACCATCATGTGATTTTTGATATGATTTATCTCATGAATTTCAACAAATATGTGAAAAATCACGTAATGAATCATATGGGCATGGCTCATCAGTTAAACCGTATCAAAAATCATATGGTTAACCATATAGTTTGCTTGATATGATATCTGATGAGCCACGGCTATTTGATTTATTATGTGATTTTTGATATATCTGTTCAAATACCCAAACCAAATTATATGATAAGTGACATGATGATTTCATGATTTATCGCATCGTCCTTCTTTCTAGTAGGGTTATACTCCTTCATACGAAATCTCGGTATATTAGACTACGTATACACTGCATCCACATTTACGAATAATCTAGTTTCGCATTTTCGTAGAATACACGATTACACATGTTCAATGAGAATGACAAATCGCGAAGGTTTGCAAAATAATTTTTCAAATAATGCAAGCAAGGATGTAATAAAAATAGTTTCCACTTTTGAATTGGACCTGAAGTTAGCGTATTAGAACGAAGGATTGTTGCGCATTTTTTAACGAATTTGGAAAACTGTCGAACTGTTTGGAGTTTTGAAGATAGGACAAACGTATACAAAATTATGAACCAGGTCAAAAGTGGTGAAGGAAAATCATTGGCCGAGTTGGCATGGAATGCCTATCTGTGAAATATCCGACAAGATTAATAAAGCACTGAAATGATTGAAGGCGCAAAAGAACGGAGAAAAATGACCCGAAGGACGCTGACCCGGATAATCAGCGCCAAGAAGAAGAGGCTATGGACGAGGATCCAGATGACCAGCGCCGGGAAGAACTGGGAGATCGGGTGAGTATAATAAGTAATGGGCTTTTTATCAGTAGTATAGTTACAAAGATTGGTTGTACGGTGGGAGTGCTGCAGGCAGAGAAAGATTTTTCGGACTCTACCGGGAATGAACTATGTCCTCAAGCTGCAGTACCCACCACAAAACAACCGGTCGCATGTTCTGCGAATGTTGAAAGAGACATTGAAAACCGCAGTAAAAGGATTGTTCAACCAATTCGAACTTACAGTAAGAAAGGAACTAGCGCAGGTTCTGGTACTGATAATCTAGATTTACAACAAGCAATGCTTGAGTTGAGAAACGCTCGATTTGACGATGATAGCGTTGCTCCTGACGTTGTAAATCAACAGATGCGTGACGACTCTTGGGACAATGACGTTGATGAGCTGCTTCATGACGAAAGTAGCTGTGATTCGACCATTGCCCAAGGAAATGACTCCGTAAGCCCAGACGGAGACGACACAAACTTGGATGTAGAATCCGAGGGCGCAAGTGTCAGACATGTAGTCGATGTCAACTATCTTCTGCAAAAATTGCACGAAAAAATGGACAGGCATAATCCTCATTGTCCCTGTAGTATTCAAGACGTAAGCTTGTTGAAGCAAGTTGATCGTGGGATGCCGTCGCAATTATTTTTTCGTTGTAAAAATTGCAATTTTCACTGCAGTGTCTGGACTCTCCCAGATAAGAGTGATGAAATGTCCATTCACGAGGGTGCAGTGTGTGGTAGCTTGGCGGCGGGAATCGGTTTCGCGACGATGGAAGCTCAACTGACTGCGATGGGGATACGTTGCATGTCACATGTAACCTATCGCAAGGTCAGGGACTCGCTAACTCCGCATATTAAAAATGCCAGCGACAAAGAAATGAGGGATGCGGCCGAAATGGAGAAAACATTGGCTATTCAAGAGGGCCGTGTTACTTCCGAAGGCATCCCGTACATTACTGTTGTCGTTGACGGAGCCTGGAGTAAGAGATCTTACCGTGGGGGCAGATACGATGCATTGTCTGGGAATGCGGTAATCGTGGGTTATCTCACAGGGCGTGTCTTGTTCTGTGGCATCCGGAACAAGTATTGCTGTATTTGCAATAAAGCTACGAACCGCGGTGAAGAACCACCGATGCACACCTGCTATAAAAACTGGGGTCAAGATCTATCATCAACGAGCATGGAACCAGATATAATAACTGAAGGGTTTTCTAGTAGCTTAGACACCCATGGATTAATTTATCGAACTGTTATCGGTGACGGAGATAGCAGTGTTTACCAAACTATACTCGATAAAGATCCTTACGCAGCATATGGTGTTCGCGTAGAAAAGAAAGAGTGTAAAAATCACTTGCTCCGCAATTTTTGTAGGCATATCAGAAATGCGTCGGAGGCGAAGTTTGTAAAAAAGCCGTCATCAGGTTCGGTAACGGAACTTCGTGCACGGGTCAAAAGTAGCGCTTTCAAAATGCGTAAGTTGGTAGAGGCCGCAATAAAACGCCGTAGAGCAGAAAATGATAGCTCACGAGACGAGCAAGTTGAAGGCCTCTTGTATGACGTTTTAAATATGCCGGGACATTTCTTCGGTGACCATTCGAGATGTGACCGCTATAGATGTGACTCGTCGTTCGGACCCTGCGACGAGTCGAAAACGAATCTAGTCCCACTGCTCGACGAAGTCGGTATTTTTAACATCATCGACGAGGTCGTAAACCGTTTAGCGAAAAATGCGGACTCTTTGTTGGAAGACAAAACGACTAATGCTGCCGAGTCGGTACATTCGCAGGGCAATAGATTCTCCGGCGGGAGGCGTGTAAATCATAGCCTACGAAACTCTTACGAACTCCGTGCGCACTGTGCAGCGGTACAGCACGACACGCGTGCGGTATCGTCAAAAATACACGAGAGCGCTGGGAAGCGAGTTCCCCGAGTAGTTGTGGCTATGGAACGGAGGAGCCGATTACAGGTCGCGAGAACGAAACGTCATCGTCTCGTCAATGGTAGAAAGCGACGTCGACAGCGGTTTGGCACTGATAAAGACTACGGTCCATCCTGTCGCCAGCCCGACGTGAGCCAGAAGACGTACGAGGCGTTGAAGGCGGAACACTTAGAAAAACTGCGTGTGCGTCAATCAAACCGCGATGATATCGAACGCGCGACCGCGGGCCAAAGTGACTGCGACATGTGGCACACGTACCGGAAAGACATCCTAACCGCTTCTAAATTCGGTGAAATATGCCGAATGAGGGAGTTCACATCGTGTTCTAGGTTAGTGAAGGAGATTCGTTATCCGAAAGCACTCGACGTTGCGCATGTAGCTGACGGAAATGAACACGAAAACGAGGCGAGAGAGCAACTGGCGCGAGAATTTGGTGTCGAAATATCGCTCAGTGGACTGTTCATTGATCCGGATATTCCGTACTTGGGTG
The DNA here is from genome assembly GCA_018257835.1 of Euura lappo. Classification (NCBI taxonomy): domain Eukaryota; kingdom Metazoa; phylum Arthropoda; class Insecta; order Hymenoptera; family Tenthredinidae; genus Euura; species Euura lappo. Next base: position 8,325 of record JAEUYN010000737.1, read on the forward strand.
CTTCGCCGGACGGTCTCATTGGCGATGATGGAATCGTAGAGATCAAGTATATGGCAAAAGCAGCAGCAAACGATTATACTCCTGAAGAGGCAATCGAAGCGTTCCCCCTGTACAAAAATATTTTCGCGAAAAATAGTACCGAAGATATGAATAAAAAGCATAAGCATTTTTATCAAGTACAAGGTCAGTTGCATGTTACCCGGCGAAAATACTGTATATTTGCGCTATGGGCTCCGCTTGGGGTAAAACATGTCAAAGTATTACGGGATGAGAAATTCTGGAGTACCGAAATGGAGTGGAAATTGGAGTGATTTTACTCCGAGTGCATGCTTCCTGAAATCGTCGATAGCAGGCAGAACAGGCACATGAAAATTCGCGAGCCGCAATACATATTGCAAGCTCAAGAAGAGCAAAAAGCCAAAAAAGTCGAAAAGCTATCACGAGATCAGGCAGCGTCTGCGATCGCGCCTCCGTTAGAATCTATGGAAGTAGATTCGGAGACGGTCGTTGACTTGTCAAGTACTAACAACGACGCACGCTTGGAATATCCGATTCCATGCGTGGCCGTGGACAATGGTCGAGAACGGATAGATGAGGAGATGCTCGAAGAAATCATCCGAGGTATTGATCCCAAAGTCGTTATTGCAAATGTGCTTAAGGTCGATGAATACTTGGAAGATACAAGTATTCAATATTTCCTCAACATCGTTGCCGAAACTTGTGAATACAATATCGGCGAGGTACTTCGTTTCGCTTACCCAGGTGCGGTGGAACCTTCAAACACGGAGCATGATCTCCTAATTATCGGTGGCAAACCTGATTTCAAACATTGGTGCTGTATGCGTATCGAACAAACAACTCTTCCCGTGTACGATAGTCTTGGGCGTAAAGCACTACACGACAGCGAGATAGATTTCATTCGGAAAAGGTATCCAAGGATACGAATGAATGATATCGTTTTCCCAGATGTTGCGAGGCAACCCGACGGTAAGAGCTGTGGAGCATACGCAGCTGCGTTCGCGACCGCACTAGCGTTGGGTCAGGATCCCAGTAATCCGAAGCACGTGGGAGACGTAATCGCCATGAGACAGAAAATGGCGCGAATAATTCAACTCAGGGAGTTACTACCATTCCCAACTGAATAGTTATTTTTGAGGAGAATATGTCATACATGCACGTTATACTTGTAGCTCGAATGTTACGTCGAAACAACAAAAAAGGTTGTGATATAGTTGACGCGAAAGCGTGTGATTGAAGCATAATTCGTGCAGAGGTCGATATCGAATGGTAGGACCATCCTATACATTCATTTTCGATGCATTTATAAAAGTGAAGAACACTTTTTTGAGAACTGGCAAATGTCAGTATTTCTCGCAGGAATGTGGATATCAAATGGAAGGGCCATCGGTATGTTAATACCGATGGGGGTGTGTGGTGGGCCTTCAATACATTAACTTTATAACGTATTATACAATGACTTGATTGATGTAGAAAAAGCGTTTTTTCAAACTGACAAATGTCGGTCTTTTCTCCCTTCAACTTTTGTTGTAGACAAGCACTGACGTGGACATGGTTCATGGTTCAAACGCGTACAGAATACGAGCATAGGTCATACCTGATACAAAATCTGTTGACATTCACACTCATAAGAATCGTATGTCTCTCAACTTTCTAATATTTCACGTTTCTTTTTCTCAAATACTCTAACAGATACCGTAATTTCGGAGTGGCTAGAATCTGTCAAAGAGTAACAAGCAAGTTATATGAATAGATAGCGGAAGGAATCGGGATTTTGCATTGTCAGTTTTTATATTCAACACATCACCCGTTCACGGATAAAATATAATGAGGTTGAAATTTGATCATTTTTGCACATGAACAAAAATTGAAGTGATGATGGATGTAAACTCAAAATAACGTATGGGGAATGAAACAATGAAATCTTGGAGCATATCTGGACAGTTCCACCTCAATTGTGCTGCTTTGGCTATTATTCCTTTTTTTTATCGGGATTTAAAAAAATATGTATATATTTTGCGTTCTTTTTTTCAAGGGCAGTTAGAAATTAAGGACGTTGCCTAGTGAGCCAGCGCGGGAGAATTCGGCTTCCCGCGCGAAAATGGAGGGGATAACGGTTGGGACCGACTCCCGGGGCTACGACGGAGTAGGGATAGGCGCTCGGGATTGGCTGCTCTGGGCGGAAAAATCGCGATTTCTGCCTCGGCTCATACAAGTTTTCTCGGTAGTCTTATGTACGATTGTATTGATTTTGGGCTCAAATTGAAGGTAAAGGATGCATCTATGTCGTGACGTAGCCCGATTTTCCAATAAATGTCTAGTCTTCGCTGTAGCAGGTCGCAAAATATGCCTACTTTCGACAACGTTTTTTGGAAAATTTGAAACGAAATTCCAAAATCGGCCTACGTCACGACATAGATCCTTCTTTTGTCTTCAAAATGCTTCGAAGAGAATTGCGATATCTTTAATGACATCGTAGATAAATTCAATATAGTGAGAGCCTGTATGCGCGGGGGTAGGCAACGTCCTTAATGAATTGGGATTTTGCATGTATTTTTTTCATTCTATACATCGGGAGTTTGCAAAAAAAAAAAAAAAATTAAATAATTAGGTCACTAGGAAAACGCTGGAATTCAATTGCCTGTAATGTTTGAGATTATCGTTTTAAACGAAAAAGAAAAATACAACCTAATTATTTCTAGCTACTCTACATTATACGCATATAAAAATCGAAAAACATTTGATGCAAAATCCTAATTTTCTTGCATATTCAACGTTCTGTCTGTTTCAGGAATAATTTTCCGGGTTCTTCTCAGCGCAGAAAGATATTCGAAAACGCATTCAACGGTTGGAGCAACAAACTTTTCGGAAAAAATTGGCAAGACAAGGATCTGAATAGAAATCGTAGCATTACGAACGATTTTAATGTTCGCCGATTTTTTCGATTAAATTTTCCACTTTTCAAATCATGAAAAAGGTGTAACCGCACTTCTTATTCGACTTTGCGGATAATCCATTTTCTTCCACAATGGCATCATTTTTTTTTATTTTTTTTTAATCTAATTGTCCGGCCTACGCCATACCGCGGCTCTAAGCGCCTGACCAGCTACGGTGTGGTGTCAATGGAGATGCACGCTCCAACATGTTCACGAGCCCAGTTCAAGGCGCTACAAAGGCGTTTGTAGCGACCACGGTGAGCAACAGGGAGGGGATGTATACTCTCGCTCTCGTGTCAGTCCGATCCACGAGCGTCTCGCACTTGCCTGATGTGATACATCAGGCCCCCTCCATTGCTCCCTATATGGGCATAGACCATATTACTACCAGGGCAACAAACATCGGTCGCCATGAGATCCGCGCGTGAGATTAGTGCGGTCGGTAAACGGGCCGTGTTCCGGTATCCTGGTGGGTCTACAATGGGGTACTGACGTCACCCGTAAAATTTTTGTGGGTGACATCAGAGAGTACGCGTTGCGTCGCCGCGCTGGTACTCTATTGCAGACTCACCACCAACTCACCGAATAACAATTCTGATGTGACTTTCGTTCATGGATTCTTTGGAAAAAAAAAGTTTATCTATTATTCCTTGTTCTAATGTCGCTTTATCATGAGTGTGTACCAGTTCCAAATATAGCATCTACGTCGTGCACGAGGTCCCCATTTCGCAATTGTTTCATTCCCTATCATCTTACGAACATAACCTCCTAGCTTCTCGAATTCGTTGTTTACTCTTTTCTCGATCGTACTATCGAAGTGTCGTGCAGTTTGTGCTTCTCTTGCGTCGATTACTAGATTTATACTTATATAAAATAATGACAAAGGTTCACCAAAAAAAGTTTCTCTGAATTATCCTCAGCACACCAGTAATTATCTACCGGTGTTGACCTTCTGTCACACAGGTGGGTTGTTCAAGACCCAGTAGAAATGTCTCGCTCAAACATCTAGGGAACTTGGAGACGGAGCACCTGACTCGTCTCCATATTCCATTCTAAGGAGAATTGGACCACGTAGTAGCAGCGCTACGGAGTATCCATGAATTCTTTTCAGATTTTTCTGAACAAAACAAAAATTATGGCTACACATAAACAATTCACCTGTGTGGCGGAAGCACTACAAAAACTTGTGACGGAGGACTCAGAATGTAGAGTGTACAGGAGTATGCCATGAATGTTGACCAAACATGTCTCGCCGATGATGAATCTCTTATTTCGGACACAGTCTGGTTGACAAATTGGTCGAAATTCAGACCGGAAATATGGCAAGCTTTTTGTCGGCGTGCTTTTTTTTTACAACTCTTACGTTCATTATGAATTCGACCATTAGGATGAGGTTTATGGCCACTGGTCAGATATTAATCAAGAGATTCGGCCGAGATCTGTGACGGAGTGAGATGAAGACCAGTTGCATGAACATATGTTTAGAATTTTCAGAAATTTGCACAAATTGAATTTTTGTCATTTCCTAATGTGTACCCGAAATGCTTCAACGAGAATTGTCCACATGTTACTAATTTGCTTTTATGTTACATGCAGTACAACGTAGCGCATCGCGTGATTCTTCAAGGTTGAGCACGCATCTGCTCATAGGTATATGCGATACCTACAGAGAATCCAAGGGCTGACCAGAATCGATTAGCAGAGCTGACTGCGCCTTGGCTGGTACTGCTTCTTGGACTGCTCGTACCCGCGACTCTAGCGGTATGGTTTGCTAGCTTGCCGATACCTTTGACTACGCATCTGGTACTGCCACCGGTGCATTGCAAGGATGGCGCGGAGGATTCAGCGCCAACGAAATAAAAGCTTCCCAGGGAGTAATGTACACGAGTCGATGGATGAGCATATAACCAGATTTCTTACTGTGACTGATATTCAATATTATGTGACACTTACTCATTATCAATCTTTCAGTGTCGAAGGAATTCCATTCTCATTAGACTATGTATTGTATCACTATATTCAAGCCATTGCTTACGTACCTAAAAGTGCGGCGTGGCAATATTTTACAAATTAGTTGAAAAACTTGAACGAGATTGAAAATGTACAGTAACAAATCAAAGTAACAGTAACTTGCGAGAGGTTTCTTGAGCTCAGATTTTCACCGTAGAAAGATGAAATTTGCTTTTGACACACGCACCAATACAGTGTTCACACAAACATAGGAATTCTTTTTCAACTAGTCACTTCCGTGTTGAAGAAAATAAACGCTGATAGATTTTATTGAAAATTTCAGTATTCTTCTAGCATAATATTATGGACCAAAAAAGAATGCATACTACTGTGAAAATGTTCATAATCCATGAATAGATGCACTGGATATGATAAATTGAATATTAATATTGCATTGTATGTTTGTGCAGCAGATTGAAAAATTCCGAGGAAGAAAAGGTGTTGGCGGAGACGGAGGAAAAGAGTGAACTGCATCAGCCCCTGCTAGAACATTTGCCACTGTATCCCACGCCAAATGTGTCTCCGTACCTTCGGAAGAATACTAGTGATGCACCGGCACCGGTGATGACTCTTTTTTTGAATGGGCAAACACCATCTCCACTGCCTTATCCATCATACTACCCAAGTTTACCGCAAACTTGACTTACCGTATAGCAGGTCGACAGGTCCTATGGAAACAGAAATATCTGGTTGGGCAGTCCAGTACAGACGTAACTCTAAAGATGCTCTAGAAAGTTTATACTACCTAGACAAGCATTTTGAGGTATGATACCCATGGTCGGAAACTCATCCTAATAAAAGGCTGTGGAGGGCTTTGAAGGATATCGTACCGCGCGCTTGCTTGTAGTGTAATAAATCAGATGTAATTACTTTCGTGCGGTATCAAATCTTTCAAAGCCCTCCACAGCCGTTAGGATGAGTTTTTGATCATGGGTGTCTTACCTCAAAATGCTTGTCTAGGTAGCCCCTACATACCCGAGAAGTATGGCCAGAGTCAACATAAACACCCTGTATACTAGTATTGTAGCATTTTCAAAATTACCTCCATTCTGGACGACCTGCTGAGGTACGACCTGCTTCCTCGGCCCGTTGCCATCAGATACGATTTTAAAAAATGATATGCTATTCAATCTTGATTTCGTCTCAAATAAATTATACGAAATTGAATGTATATAATTTTAAATAGTTTCACTATGAAATTTATAAACTAAGATGATATTTTATGACATTATGTGGAATCGTGTAATCTTATGTAATTTCATCGAGGTGAAGTAGAGGCAGACTTGAATAAAATGTTATCTGATGCTGAAAATCTGTGATTTACTTGAGATATCAAGTTTACATTCAATATCGCACCATGCCTTCAAAGCACATTTTTCTCTCATCAACTGTGGAAGTCAATTCTTGTATTTGCACATGAAAAAAAAATATATAATATAAAAACCTAATATATGTATACAGAGTGGTTTGGAATGTTCCCACTTTGAGGTCATCAGCGGGTTCCTCGACGCAAAATAAGACGAAAATCATTCCTGCAATTTTTTTGTTAGAGCCATGGTTTCCAAGTTATAGCCGATCAGAGTCCGCCAATCCTAGCGCAGATCAGCGACCGGCTCAGGGCCGTCGCACAGTGGCTCGAAATCGTTAAAAACCGACCGAAACTACAAAAAAGACGAAAATTGTGACAAAAAGTTTTCGGGGTCGCTGATTACGAATCTGGACCCAAAATTATCAAAAACAAGATGGCGGCCCCAATATGGCGGCCGGAGACGATCAAAAATCGTCAGATATACGTGAAACTCGATACTCGGGGGTTCGCAGGGTCTCTGATTACGAATCTGAACTCAAAATTATCAAAAACAAGATGGCGGCCCCAATATGGCGGCCGGAGACGATCAAAAATCGTCAGATATACGTGAAACTCGATACTCGGGGGTTTGCAGGGTCGCTGAATACGAATCTGAACTCAAAATTATCAGAAACAAAATGGCGGCCACAATATGGTGGCCTAAGATGCTCAAAAGTCGTCAGATTTGCAGACTTCCTAATAACATCATACTTTTTTATCCAGATCCTGAAATAACACCACAAACCGACACAACGTTGATCAAAGATAAAAATCACAACATTCGACACGAGTTCTCTAACACTCATATGATACCCGAAATATTTTTCCGATATTGTACAATTAGATTTCGAGTTGATTGTACTAGCTTTCGTATTGTTGTATTTTTTACAATTTGTCGTTACATCAACGAACACATGCTCATCATTGTATCATCCGAAATATGAATTATTAGCATAAGCACGAAACTTCCAGAGTTGCTTGAAAATGACGCGATGCGGCGCGCCAGCCAGTGTGCGTATTATAAGACCGAAAAACTGCCACACGCCAAGTCCGGAAAGCGCTCGTCCACACTGTAATTCATCTTATCGCGAGGAAGGTACCGAGGGTGGCTAAAATTTTTTCGAATTCTTTCAAGTAATAGTATAAACTTGAGACCTAAACTCGTTTCATCACCTGATCTGGCGGTATACGTAACTTTGAGGTTAGTTAAGAACGAAAATCGTCAAAATTCACTGTCTTTGTTATGTTCAGCAATCTACATCAGCAATGATGTTCAGATCGAACAAACGTGAAATAAGATTGTCTAAGTGCACGAAGTTGTGATACATACCCTCAGGAATCACGTGCATACTGCCAAATTTTTCATCTGACGATCTGCTGTTAAATTTTCAGTGGTTAACGAAACTTAGTAAGTGGCAACCTAGTAATTTCAGTAAGATTTTAGCGTCGCGCGCTCACTCTCAGCGCAGGCTAAGTTAGGGCATAACCACAACCGCCGGTAAGAAGGTCAGCTTTATAATCTCTCAGTATTAAACATGAACACACAATCGGAGCCGGAGTTTTCCCTTTATTAATCGCACTGGGAATGAGTCACCCTCCGAAATTGATACTTTTTTTGGCAGATCAAATAACTCAACACTTAGATACCAGCAGGCGCTTTCAAAAAAATACAATCGTGTTAGAACTAAACGGAACGTTTCATTTATTTTCTTTCGGGTAGAAAGTTGTTAGCCCATTTTTCATAAACTTGGGGGGTTCGTTTATTATACATTTCTGAATTCTTGTCAACTTTTTGATTACCAAAAAATAGTTTATTGGTTTATCAGCACCGCAGTTCGTATTTGAATCGATTCCGTAAAATATTTTTCTGCTAGGGATGAACCTCTTCTTATGCTGCCTCTTGTCATTGAATTTTCTTCATGTGCCCTCAAAAACCAACAAGAAAAATCCAGAACTTTGAATTCCTAATTACTAAAGATTCATCCCCAGCAGAAATGTGTTTTACAAAGTCGTTCCACATTGAATTTCATTCGGATTATTATTTCTCAAGTTATAATTACTGTCGCATTAGTGTAACAGTTCGACCGCGGTGCTGATAATGAGGTAAATTAAGCTTGTACAACAGCGGAGCGAAAACAGCGCGTTTCCATCCGCAAACGAGGGACCGGCACCAACTGGTTTCCATCCTCGTTTGCGGATGGAAACTCGGTGTTTTCGCTCTGCTGTTGTAAAAAAAAGTATGTTCACCTCGAAGGTAACGGTCGTTCCCGCCTCGTACGAAGTTAAGAACACCTCGGCTTCGCCGCGGTGCTCAACTTCATACTCGGAGCGCAAACGACCGTTTTCTCGGTCGGTAAACAATGTACTATTTTTCGGATGAAAAAATTCACACGCATTCAGTTATCAACTTTCAGCGGACCATTTCTCTGATGCTAATGAAAATGAATCAATAACAGTAATCAAAATTGCCGTGCATACGTAAGAAAAATGAATCGAGGCATTAATTTTGGAAATTGAAATAATGATTCATTCAAGGTCAAATTTTCTGCGTGAATGAACCCGAAAAAAGGTTGGAAAGGAATTTTGTAGTCAGTATGTCACGGATCACGAATACCCCACCTTGCTTCCGAAGAATGGTTGCTCGGAAATAAGACACATTCAATATCATAAATCTATAGATCATGCATGTAACGCAAACAGCTGATGCATTGAAAATGTCCTTCGTTATCTTGTTTTCGTGCATTTTTTCATCTGAATCTCTAAATTTACATGCTGCGCTATTATTATTGCCATCTATGATTATACTACGAATCATCATGTGCACCGTGAAATCTACATTACTCGTTCAATTGTTTTCGATCTTTTATTTATTTATTCAACTTTTTATTACGCACTTCCGTTGCATCGCTTCCGTTGCATCATTTCAAGATTTGATCCCACAGACCTCACTACTGACCCGAAAACGGAAGCATTTTCAATGCTAAAAATATATGATAGTTATGCTTCTGTATTGTGCAAAAAAAAAGAAAATGCCATAAGGTTTCCTGTTTTAGGAAGATTGTGCCCATGTCTTATTGTAGCGCATGTTGTGAGCTGCACACTCTGTTTGGACGTAAAAGAAAGCTCAAAATAGAACATATTGCTGCATTCGACGGAATTTCTATTAACAGTATTCTTTCTCTTCTCATAATTGTCTCCAAGGGAATCCGCAATCGAAATTTATTCATTGAATTCATGCGTGCAAGCTCTAATTTGTACAACCTATAAGGTTGCTAGATTTTTGTGTGCATGATTCCAGATAAGAGATGGTGTTCGTCTGTCACAAAAAAGTATGACCGATCTTTGCATTTTTCTGAACCGGTATTTGTGAATGAAAAAGAATGTGGTGAAATTAGGCTGTGCGAAAAGCGTTTGAATTAAATTGGGAATTTGAGCTTTCGAATAATTCGAATCATCGAACAGTTCGAGTTTTCGAATAATTCGACACATTTGAAGTGTTCGAATCGTTGAAATATCCTAATTATTCGCGCTTTTCGAACTCCTCGATTTTTTTTAGATTCGGACCTTGTGAAGATTGGAATCAACCGAATAAGGCGAGTACGTATTATTCGTGTTATTCGATCCGAATACCCAACATTTCAATATCATGTCAATAGAGCTCTATTTTTCCGCTCACTCGGTTCAACTAATTTCTTCCTATATTCCAGGCAGGATACATATCCACAGTCGATCAACGAACAAATATGTACGAACAATTCGAGAGATAGAAATCCTCGTCTCGATTTTTATTTCGCAAGCAGGTGAGAGTGGAGCTAGCTTTGAACACATTCAGGGAAAAAGCCAACCTGACGGTTAGCGTCAGGCTATTCCCTAAATAGGCTGCCGAAAGAGAAAACAAATTGCGCTAGGTGGAGGTTCTATGAGCAGAAATAGCAAGGGACGTGGACGAGTATACATTCGCTATCCTAGAAGAGCACCGGATATCAGGATCAACTTCAGAAAAGTGATATCGCAGGTAAGAAGGCGAGGGTGTTAGAAGGTTACCTGGAACAATATGGAGCCAAGGAAGTATAGACGATGATCTGCGACTGATAACCATTCCAACTTTAGTCAATACGGCATAATGTAGACGTCTCTCCTGAGATTAAAAATAAATCTAATTCGACTATTAACTAATCTCTGGAGCTTGAGATTCGAATAGTTCGTGAGACCATGATAAACCAAAGAACAATAGTCGGTATGGAGCTTGATTAGAGCCGAAACAAGCATGGATTCAACCCGGGGAGAGAGGATGTCTTGGAGAAATTTGAATTTGTGAAGTGTGGCATAAACTTTCGTAGAGACCTGAGCCATAGACTTCAAAATTACGCACTGAGTCAATGTATGGCACAGGTATGTTGTTAATAACAATGGGCGGTAGATTACGCCATCGACGTTGCTCGATACACACAGAGATACCTAAAATTTTTTATTCCGATCAACGAACGATATTTTGGTCATTTCTATTTGCTCACTTACTGCTAGAATTGCAACGGTTAATTTTCCATAAGCGCTCACTTCAAAATGTGAAGGTGAAAGAATCGATTTCGGAGGGTGATTGATCGAAACTAGCGGCACCGCAGCATTTGCTCAATTCCCGGTGCGATGAATAAAGGAAAAACTCCTCTCTTCCATCGGCCAGATACTATCTTATTGTTTTATTTGACTCCCGTCCGATCGCAGTTTTGTCGCGTAGACTCGGCAAGATCGCGCCCGCTTCCCGCGCTAAAGCTGGCACCACGTGGCAGGGACCACCGGGCCGCGACGCACAGTGGTTCGGAATCGCGAAAAGGTGGCCAAGACCACAAAAATAAAAATTCCATTCGAATAGTTTTGATTGTTGGGTGGGGTAGTGTATGCATACTCAGTATGCATCCAATTCTGACACATTGAAAAGCTAACCTTCTTACCGGCGGTTGTAGTTGAGCCCTAACTTAGCCTGCGTTGAGTGTGAGCGCGCGACGCTAAAATCTTACTCAAATTACTAGGTTGCCACTTACTAAGTTTCGTTAACCACTGAAAATTTAACAGCAGATCGTCAGATAAAAAATTTGGCAGTATGCACGTGATTCCTGAGGGTATGTATCACAGCTTCGTGCACTTAGATAATCTTATTTCACGTTTGTTTGATCTGAACATCATTGCTGATGTAGATTGTTGAACATAACAAAGACAGTAAATTTTGACGATTTTCGTTCTTAACTAACCTCAAAGTTACATATACCGCCAGATCAGGTGATGAAACGAGTTTAGGTCTCCAGTTTATACTATTACCTGAAAGAATTCGAAAAAATTTTAGCCACCCTCGGTACCTTCCTCGCGATAAGATGAATTACAGTGTGGACGAGCGCTTTCCGGACTTGGCGTGCGGCAGTTTTTCGGTCTTATAATACGGACACTGGCTGGCGCGCCGCATCGCGTCATTTTTAAGCGACTCTGGAAGTTTCGTGCTTATGCTAATAATTCATATTTCGTATGATACAATTATGAGCATGTGTTCGTATATGTAACGACAAATTGTGAAAAATACAACAATACGAAAGCTAGTACATTCAACTCGAAATCTAATTGAACAATATCGGAAAAATATTTTGGGTATCATATGAGTGTTAGAGAACTAGTGTCGAATGTTGTGATTTTTATCTTTGATCAACGTTGTGTCGGTATGTGGTGTTATTGCAGGATCTGGATAAAAAAGTATGATGTTATTAGGAAGTCTGCAAATCTGACGACTTTTGAGCATCTTAGGCCACCATATTGTGGCCGCCATTTTGTTTCTGATAATTTTGAGTTCAGATTCGTATTCAGCGACCCTGCAAACCCCCGAGTATCGAGTTTCACGTATATCTGACGATTTTTGATCGTCTCCGGCCGCCATATTGGGGCCGCCATCTTGTTTTTGATAATTTTGAGTTCAGATTCGTAATCAGAGACCCTGCGAACCCCCGAGTATCGAGTTTCACGTATATCTGACGATTTTTGATCGTCTCCGGCCGCCATATTGGGGCCGCCATCTTGTTTTTGATAATTTTGAGTCCAGATTCGTAATCAGCGACCCCGAAAACTTTTTGTCACAATTTTTGTCTTTTTTGTAGTTTCGGTCGGTTTTTAACGATTTCGAGCCACTGTGCGACGGCCCTGAGCCGCTCGCTGATCTGCGCTAGGATTGGCGGACTCTGATCGGCTATAACTTGGAAACCATGGCTCTAACAAAAAAATTGCAGGAATGATTTTCGTCTTATTTTGCGTCGAGGAACCCGCCGGTGACCTCAAAGTGGGAACATTCCTAACCACCCTGTATAGTAAGTATAGTAAGTCGCGAGAACGCGTTCCAGTAACACTATAAAGCTTAAGCCACGCCGCCACCTTGCCCTCTGCCGCCTCGGCCCCGGTTACCACCCTGTCCTCCGTTGCCACCTCGTCCTCTGTGAACACCTTGACCCTGTCCGTTTCCCTGTCTGTTGGGATAGCGTCGTTGATAGGGCAGAGGGGGGTTTGCCAGGATACGGATAAGTGATGCGGTATTCTCTTGCTCCTCGAGCAGAGTACGGCGTCGGCCACGTCCCGCACGCTGGTGACGTGCTCCTCGGTACCCTGAATGGATTCGAATGACATAGTTGTGGCAATCAATATTTCAGTAAAGTCAACAGGTACGATGTAAATAAGAATTCGAGTATGCAACATTTCAACCGTACCATTGTTTCCCGGACCTGCAACGTTGTCTACGGGCGCCGCGACACCGTCGGCATTGGGCGGGGGCGGCGGAACTTGATCTGCATTGGGCGAGGGCGGCGGAACTTGATCTGCATTGGGTGGGGGCGGCGGAACTTGATCTGCAAGAACTGCAACCACACATAATCTTTTCAGTGAAATACTAAAAATCACCTATTCAAGGCTAAGCCAATACGCTCGGTGTTACAACATATTTTAGACATACAAAATAAAAAAATTGTTCGCGCTCGAATATCGCGGGCCGTTCGGGCCTCGCGATGTTGTAGGGCTTCGACCGTAGGATGGCGCTAGTGGACTAAGAGGGGCCTGTGGAATACGCGCGCGACTGCGTGGCGCGGCGTCGGTCCGCCATGTTAGGGGGGGGGACAGCGTTAGTTAGTTAGGCTCGAGCGCTCGAATAGGTAGGACGTATCTAAACTTTGTCACAACCCGCGCGTTGTTCGTGCACTAGCTTCTTTTCTTGCCTTATTGTTGCGTCGTGTGCTAATATTTTCTTATCAGTGGTTTTCGTCTCCGGGTGCGTTGCGAATCGTAGCGTGTAGGTTTTCAACCGTGTTTTGTTTCGTTGTTCTCGCCGTTGCGCGGCCGCGTACGTCTAGGCAGCTGCACGTCGGTTTGTGTTTCCTTTCAGATTGCAGGTTAGTTGAGGATTGGATTGATTGTGGAGACGTCGGCCACCTTCCGGTGATCCGGGGTGCCAGTCTCAGGGCGAGCGTCAACGCGGCAACGAGTGCGTTGCCCGTGCATCTCAGTGGGTTCCTCCGAGACGTCGGGGCCACTATTTGCGAGGCAGAGGGCCATTTTGGACGCTCCCCGTTTACCCCCTTCCACGTGACCGTTGGAAGTTGCGGCGTATAGGTTCCAGATTTGGTTTGTGTGTTTGGTGATTACTCTGCATTCATTTTGTGTATTAAGGAGCGCGCCTGAGTCCGGGCTTGTATTGTTTTTCTATACCTTCTATATTTCACACTTTTCTGTATCATATTTTGCCTTGTTAAATAAATCCTTGAATTGCTTCGGCTTTTCCCTCTGCTCCGTGAGGGTTTTTATGCCGAGGCAAGCCTAGTCTTTTACCGCGAAACCTATTGTGTCATTTTATTCACCCTCTCACTCACTCTTCCTAGCCCAAAGAACGTCTGAGTTGAACTCACGGTAAGTTATACAAAACAAAAATGAAATTTCCAACTTGTGAAAGGCAAGTTGTAGAAACCAGATCCAAGACATTCACGATATTATTATTCAATCTTTTTAACCATACCGTTTGCAGGGGGGTCGATTGGTGGAATTACCTCTTCGGCTTGCATTATTGATGCTGCTTGTTCAACGTCTGAAATTAAAAGTTAAATAATTCAAGCAAAACCTTTCAGATGCTGGATTTCAGTCAAATATCCTTTCTGAAGCCAAAATATGTATTCGTAGACTGCGATTCGCAAAACGTACGTGAAGATTCTCCGCTGATGACCAGAATTTCAGGGTCGGCACGTGTCAGCGGAGATCGCATGTTTGCAGCTTCCCTATTTAGTTCTGGAAAGTCGTCGTCTAATAATTCATCATCCAGGGCTAAGTTGACTAATTGTGAATCGTCCAGTTCCCCATCAAACTCTCCGTCTATCTCCATCTCACTGACTGATGATTTATGAATTTATGAATTGAATTTTTAGATAGAATAATCGTTGTCTGCACCGGCACGAGTGAATCCGTTGAGGTATGAAGATGGTGATTCCCAGGGCCAATAGGATATCGCCATAGACAATGTGGTATCTAGTTGATAAACTCAGCGACGCGCGTCAAAATACTGCCAATGAAAATGCACCCCTGCTCTAACTATATCCCTATTGGCGCTTTGCTTACCATCTAACTCGAAGTAGACCAATATCTACAGAGTTTAAAATAAACCAATCCTGTTGAGGTTACACAAGAATTTATGAATTTGTTTGGGGAACAACCATCTTACTTAACTCGAACCTCATTCCAAAGTTTGAAAGCGATCGGCCCAGTTTGTACGGTATACGCTTCCTGACCGAGTCTCCATCATCATCAAACGTAGTAAGTTATTTTTTTTTCGTAATCGGCCACAAGGATCAATATGTATTCATCAAGAGACTCGGTAGTCAGTTCTTATTACGCATAACGTTGGATGAGTAATTCGACCATTTTCCCAAACTAAATAAATAGAGAAGCTGCGAACATGCGTCCGCCATTAACAGCGTGGTGCAGAACCTGAAATGCATGTGGTCAGCGTATAAATAATTTTCTCGTACGCTTCGCGAATCGCAGTCTACGAATAACATATTTTGGCTTCAGAAATGATATTTGACTGAAATTCAGCATCTGATCTGAAAGGTTTTGCTTGAATTATTTAACTTTTAATTTCAGACGTTACACAAGTAGCATCATAATGCAAGCCGAAGACGTAATTCCACCAATCGACCCCCCTGCAAACGGTATGGTTAAAAAGATTGAATTATAATATCGTCAATATCTTGGATCTGGTTTCTACAACTTGCCTTTCGCAAGTTGGAATTTTCATTTTTTTATTTTGTATGTCTAAAATATGTTGTAACACCGAGCGTATTGGCTTAGCCTTGAATAGGTGATTTTTAGTATTTCACTGAAAAGATTATGTGTAACGCAGTTCCTGCAGATCAAGTTCCGCCGCCTCCGCCCAATGCCGACGGTATGGCGGCGCCCGTAGCAAACGTTGCAGGTCCGGGAAACAATGGTACGGTTGAAATGTTGCATACTCGAATTCTTATTTACTTCGTACCTGTTGACTTTACTGAAATATTGATTGCCACAACTATGTCATTCGAATCCATTCAGGGTACCGAGGAGCACGTCACCAGCGTGCGGGACGCGGCCGACGCCGTACTCTGGTCCAGGAGCAGGAGAACACTGCATCATTTCTCTGGTTCCTGGCAAACCCCCCTCTGCCCTATCAGGGACGCAACCGCAACCGACAGGGAAATGGACAGGGTCGAGGTGGCAACGGAGGACAGGGCGGTAACAGGGGCCGAGGCGGCAGAGGGCAAGGTGGCAACGGAGGACAGGGCGGGAACAGGGGCCGAGGCGGCAGAGGGCAAGGTGGCAACGGAGGACAGGGTGGTAACCGGGGCCGAGGCGGCAGAGGGCAAGGTGGCGGCATGGCTTAAGCCTTATATAGTGTTACTGGAACGCGTTCTTCTACAGACTAACCACTTCTACAGACTAACATTAAATGAATATTAAATGAATAAAAAAAATGAATAAAAGTTCGTAATCTACGCTACCATACCCTGTGCTTGCACCAAACAATTCAGCATCAATGGCTTCTTTCGACCAACTCGCTTCACTCAAATTTAATTACAAAACAAGAAAATCATAATAATGATAATAATGAAATTGATGATGAATTGTTTGGTGCTAGCACAGAATGTATTTTTTTTACCAACTTACATACTTACATTACATGGCGAATATCCTAACGTTTATCCTAACTTCACAGTTGATCAAATTTAGTAAAATTTGGTATAATTTATGTAGAATTTGATATTATTTATTGATTCATTGAATTTGGATGAATAGATTAGATTTTTACATGTATAATATTTACCTTCTCTGTTATTTAAAATTTAACTGATGTAATAGTTATCGGACGCTGAAACACCGAGTCACAGTTGCCAAGAACCTCTTCTTCGGTATTTTCCAATGAAGGTAGATTTAATAATTATTCAAAGAATTAACTTTCGATAAAAGTAATCCAGGAAAGACCTTATCAGTTAAAATAAATTACTCGGTAGTTGTACCTGATTTCAAACCTTTTATAGGAAGAATTTTTTGTACTACAAATTATAGTTTGATTGAAAAAGAAGCTATAATCTAACAATTTGTTGGTTACATGTAAAAATATATAAATGAAAGATCCAAGATTATGAACTCTAAAATAAATAAATCATTAAGTCCCTGACATGTAGCCGACCGAGAGATAATAAGAGTTAACCGTGGCCGCATAGCCCCGTAGAGCTCCCGTTTGGGTAAATAGACTAGGCGAGTCTCACGCATCGTATTAAACATCTTTTCAAAACGTACTTGGCGCGAGATACCGTGTCTCTCGACTCTGTAGTGCGAAACCAATCAAGGTTTTTCTGAAAGTTGATATTCTCAACTGAATAGGTTAGCGAGCTAATGCTAAAATACCCATACTTGAAATACTGTGACGATGAGGTCAGCGAAGGTGAAAATTCTCCAATGAATATGAATTACGAAGTGGCTATTCGCACTGCCGCGTGAACGTAAGCGGTTCAGGCAAGGTTCACGCAAGGTTCACTCCAACAAAAAGTATATAGTAATAATATACTCATGCGCCTAATTTTGGCTTGAATTAGTTTACAACTGCATAACTTTGGCTATAGGGATAGTTTTTCGTTACCCCGGACTCGTGCGCGAAGCGCACGGGGCCGGCAACACAAAATACTTCGGAAAAAGACGTACGCGTGACTCTTGGAGTGGAGTTGGAGTGAACCTTGCGTGAACCACTTACGTTCACGCGGCAGTGCAAATAGCAACAGTGTATAAATTATGTAAGCGATTAATAATACTAAAGCTTTGCCGTCAGTCCAACAAGTTAGCCATCCTAACCTGAAAATTGAAATATAGCGCCGAATACGTGAATTCAGTTCAAAATTTAATTTTCCCCTCACTTTTTGGGTAATGATTCTCATAGCGCATCATTCTCATATCACAATATTGCGTGGCGATAGTGAGCGCGATAAAATATGTTCGATCGGTAAACGACGAGCTGTCATCTGTAGCAGCCGAGATCCCTGGCAGCAGAGCTGAGATGCTCTCACGGCAATCTCACGGCAACCAATCACAACCGACTTGGCCGCCATAGACTGTGTTGTATGTTCCCAGACGACCTAGACCGGCGGACTCTCTTAGTTTGGTTGCCCACGTAACTTGCCTATGAATCAACCGACTCTCTACATCATTATATAGTCAGAATTTAGAAATCTGAACAGGGAGATGACGATATTCTGAGGATAATTTTGAGAATTAAATCGATCGCATAATTCATATCTCAGCTCTCGGTGCACCTACAGCATTGAAATTGGGCTCAAATGAAAGATAAAAAATAATCCATGCTAAAATAAATCATTGAATCCCTGATATATTGCCGATTGAGAGATAATGGGAGTTAACGCCAGCCGTATAGCCCCGTAGAGCTCCCGTTCGGGTAAATAGACTCGGCGAGTCTACGCGCAGCGTTTGAAAAACTTTTTTTTTTCATGTACTTGGCGCGAGACTCTACCGAGTCTCTTGATAATTAATTGAGAACGAAAATAAAATTAAATTCAGGCTGCGCTGATCCGATTGATGTCCGGGCACCGGCGCGTCTTCGATGAGGAGGATCCTGTCAGCTTGTTCGAAACGTACAACATCGATGCGGATCTCATGGACGAACCTGTGAATGCAACTGGTTAGCGCCAACTCGACAATCACATAATTTTATTCAATTCAATCAATCCCACGATTATGGTTGATTCGCGGCTTCTGATACGGTGGATTGTATTTTCAGTGAGACAACCGGCACAAACAAGAAAAAAGAAGTACCTAGCTCGAACTGGACCGACATATGCTGGCGCTGAATCTAAGAAGTTACATCTATAAGAGTCAACGTCACAGAATACAACCATGCCGGAGAAGCACCGTGAGATAGATGTATGAATTTGAAAAATTCATCACACGCAACTTACACCGTTGTAATTGTTATGTCTAACAACGTACCGCAATATTTTCCACAACAGACCGCGGCACAAGGATCACGTATTAGGCAGAACGAACCCGTGGAAGTAGAACGTGCGACGGCAGAGAAACGGGAGAGTGAACGTTTGGAGTTGCAAGGAATCGTTGCGGATTTCGAGAACGTTGTCGATTGGACTGATACTGATGATTGAGTTCCCCCAACGGTTCCAGGCCAATGGAAAAATAGAATAATATGATAATAATAATAATATAATAATAATCGGTTGAATTGTGTTTCGAACCGAAACGGTATTTTACCTGAGAGGCTGGTCGGATTCTTCCAATTGTTAGAAATAAGTATATAATATAGTATATAATAGTTAGAAATAATAACTGTCCTGCACTGAACATCATTACATGTTATTGGAGTAAATTCGGCACCTGTAACAAAAAATATAATAGTGTATTTAGAAATAACGTTATTTCTCAAATAATTGACAATTTTGCTGTTTTCCAATTCATGCAAGTACATGATTTCTGGCTACATCGGCTACTTATCTTTTATACATATATTTTTCCTGCGGCCATACTCGACGCTAGACTTTGTAGTATCAACATCCCGGAAACAAAATGAAATGCGAGACGCTGACAGGATTCGATTGTTTGTCTGCAAATGAAGAAAACAGAGAAAAAAAAACCAGTAATTAAAGCCACTTCAATTGAAAAGTTTTCAATGTCGGTAAATAATCGGCACGATCTTTGCTTATCTTTTTTCGTAGTCTCGGTGAAACTTCTTGGCGTCCTCAAACAGTACGAACCACCAGGCTATCGGGCAAAGTGGTTCAGCACTATTTGTTGTCGAACACGTAGGCCTTCGTCGCGAATTTCGTCGGCATTCAAGGGTGCCGCAAGGACAGGTACATCGGCGTCGACGGCCGCACGATCTTCCGGAACCTCTTCGATTGCCCCTCCGACTCTATACGTCAGCCGTAGGTTGTGCAATATAGCGCAGACATTGATGATCCTACATGCTACAGCTGGTTCGTAGTTGACTATCCGTTCCTTTGGTACAAAAAATGAATTAACTCTCATGAGCATCGCAACAACAGCTACTCCAAATTATTAGGCCACACTTCAGAGAACATTGTGACAGTTGGGTAGCTGTAAGTTGGATCGCCCTGAGATTGAATATTGAGCTAACCGATGACAGTATTCTCCAAATCATCTTGATCAATGCGTTGCACCGTTCGATGCTTGAGCGCGTCCTGGAGTGAGCGTCGGTATATGCAGCTTCTGGCGTTCCGTCTGCAGCTCCGAGTACGGGGATCATGAGCCACGGCTCGATCGTATAACCGGAATCACCTGCAAAACATTGCATTTCCACAATATAATATGAGGCATACGAGCCTCATACAAATGTACAGATGGTACTGGCGTCGTGATTATTCACCCAGCAACCACGTTCCACGTTCCCCCTGCCTGTGGTGAAGTTCCATCAGCAATCTGACTGGAGACTGTCCCCAAATGGCCGAATCGTGTCGCGCTCCTCCAAATCTTGCGTTGACGTTCAAGATGCGCAAGTCCGGGTCACATATCTGTAATTAACAGAAAAGTGAAAGATATTTCCAACCGGATTTTCAATATTTCCTGACAAGACATTGATTGGAGTAATGATATCACAATATAATAATGTCAAACTTACCAATTGAACGTTGATGGAATGAAAGCCGTAGCGATTCACGTAGGCAAACTCATCCACCTGCGGAGTTCGAATTTCAACGTGTGTGCAATCAATTGCACCGATCGCCCCGGGAAAGGGTTGATTCCCACGCTGAAATTGCAGACGAGCTGCCTCCTGCTCTTCCCGCGTCTCAGGAAATTTCACGACTTGCCGTAAAAACCTGTCCTCGATTGCCCTGGTGACAACGTTCAAAGTGTGACACACTGAAGTCTGGCTCATGGCGATAAAGAAATCTGAACCATTGGCTCGCTGGTAAGAACCGACGGCGAGGAGTCTTATCACGCAAAGGACCTACAAAGTAATAAATAAGTATTATAACTTGCACGTTGGTTTGACGCATTCTTTGTCAATCGGGTGAGAAATCGAATTTTGGTAAGTAGTCACGCGTACTTGTGCCACTACAGAGATCCCATTGGTTCTGATCCTTTGCAGAGCTGGCGTTAGTTCCGTGATGAGATCCATCGCTAGCCACCGCGACACTCGGAATAGGTTCATGAAAGCATTCTCTGGGATGTCGAAGGGATCCTGTTCGTCTCGGAGGCGCCTCCGTATTTCACGCAGACGGCCCACCTCGTCAGCCTCCTCCATTTCATCAAGAGCGTCGAGAGCGAGAAAGCCCTCCGCCATCTTCAATTGATCAGGGAAACGTTGATTACAATATTCATGCTTCAACTGGAAGTTCAAGTCGATCGACCGTGACTACATATTGAGTTGGGATTGAGAACAAAAAGTAAGGTACGAACAAGGCCGGCAACTTTCATGGGAAGGGTGTGGAGGAGCTCCGCACCCATATTCTGAACCCCGTTATTCATATCCACAACGATTCTGCTGAGCAAATTGATCTTGATATTTTTTTTTTACCAATCCATTATCAAAAACAAGACCCGTCGTTGTACTTTCCAGGCGTCTAACAATAAATAAAATAATTTAAATCGAAGATTATTGCCCAAAGCCCCCCACCCCGACCTTCAAGAAATCCCCACTCTCAACAAGGACAAGTTGCCGGCCTTGGGTACGAACATTTATATTTATTTACATACTAGTAGGTACCTATGGGGCTGTCCACGTCAATTCACCTAGGTTTATTTTTCTGAATTTTTTCAGATTTTTAAAAAAATCCCTTTTTGAGTTATGATTTTTTTTCTACCGTAAAAAAGGACCATTTTAAAAAATCTGTAAAAATTCAAGAAAATCGTATGATCAACGTAAAAGAGTGTCCCGATCGCGAAAATGTGGGCTGAATTTTTCTTACATTTTTTTTTACCCGATCAAAACTTTTTTTTGTCAAGAATACACTAAAACCACGACTTTTATCCACCCATAGATATATGTATATCAATGCTATTTTTGAACTGGAAGAATGAAGAAAAAATTGAATTCAACTGGTCGGTTACAAGGAATATCAATTCGTCAAATATTCACTATGCCAAAAATAAGATGTGTTAAAAGTGAGTTGTTTGAGCGACTGATTAATCGTTCCTGGGATGTACACGCTGATTCAAATAATTTTTTGCACATTTTATTTTTGTCACATTGAATGTTTGATCCAAATAATATTCTTTATTTCACTTCGTGCGTAAAGCGCGACTTTTCGCACGCAAGCGTGCGTATAATCGAACTTTACCCGCGTTTGTGATATAAAATTTTGTTCGATACATGTGCGAAAGTTGTTTTTCTACTCCTGAGATTGTCGCCCGAGCAAAATGAGGGTGACAAACCCCCACTCGTGCCAAAACAAACCTTTCGCACTTGTATCGATCGAAATATACTATTGTAACCGACCAGTTGATTCAATTTTTTTTTTCATTCTTCCAGTTCAAAAATAGTATTGATATATATCTATAGGGGGATAAAAGTCGTCGTATTAGCGTATTCTTGACACAAAAAAAGTTTTGATCGGGTAAAAAAAAAATATAAGGAAAATTCAGCCCACATTTTCGCGATCGGGAAACTGTTTCACGTTAATCATACGATTTTTGTGAATTCTTTCTGATTTTTATAAATGGTCCTCTTTTCGATCGCCGCCATCTTTGGGGTCCAGTCCCCCGATGCGGCGGCGGAAGTATACAACAACGCCGCGATTGGAATTTGTTTCATTGTGCGATTGTCGCCGCGTCGGGGGACTGAACCCCAAAGATGGCGGCGAAACAAATTCGAATCGCGGCGTTGTTCCATACTCCCGCCCAACCCGAATCGCTTTAGTCTTTCCCGCGCATCCTTGCTCACAACACGGAAACGTCCCGAAAGATTTACTAGCCAGAGAACGTTCTACGCTTTGGTTCTACAGGATATAATTTGGGTGTATCAATAATATATTTTAATTCCTATATATTAAAAAAAAAAAAAAAAAAACGCTTCGGTTCTAAATTTCTTCAGAGACTCAGAATCTTCACGCCCCGTCACGTTACACTAATTTTTCAACATTTAGCTTCTAGCAACAGCGCTGCCACGCGATTGAGCTCTGCTTTCATAAATTCCTACCATAGAAATAACGTCTCTCACACAACACTGTTTGTTCGTTGAACCAAAAATTTTGTAATCTTAACCTTTACTCGCCTTAGATGCAACTAATAGTATTTTTAGCTTCCTTAAGGCCTTTTGAGGGTCACGTCTGTTTTACCAACCGAGTAG
Source organism: Euura lappo (assembly GCA_018257835.1). NCBI lineage: Eukaryota > Metazoa > Arthropoda > Insecta > Hymenoptera > Tenthredinidae > Euura > Euura lappo. The sequence goes on from JAEUYN010000737.1 coordinate 31,504, forward strand.
CATTTTATTTTCTCGCCGTTTCCCGTCTCGATGAAGTCACTGATTATCCTAGAATTAGTTTTAGATTACAGTCGGGCTTCTCAATAAGAGGGTTCTCAATAGTAGCGCTTCCCCTCAACCGTGATCGAGCCGTACCCCCACTACCTGGCTCGTTTCGAGTTCCACCGGATTCGTTTCCAGGGTTCTCAATAAGAGCGTGAACAAACTTCACGAGCTATCGGGATCGAAAAAAGACTGACCTGCCCTCTAGTTCGAACTAATAAGTGCGGGATAGCCACGATTTTCAACCAATCAAACGAAGCAAATAGGCGAATATGGCGGCCGAGTGCGGGATTTTAGGTTAGGTTACGCCCCCAGTTTCGTTCCCAATACGACAATGTGACGGGATAAATCGAGGAGACTGGGAACGCTCTTATTGAGAGACCCACTTACGTTTCTAGCGAGCGAGCTTGTCGGTAGAGAGTGGGGGTACCTCATTTCTCGGAAATTCCGACCCCTACAGCCCCGTGAGCGCTACTATTGAGAAGCCCGACTGTATTTCTAATTTTTTTACACATCGCGCGCTGGTCCGGAGAAGATAAATCAGAGCAACCCGAATTAATAAACGATTTATTTCCAAAAAGCAGCAAAAATCAGATGTCGCCGCCATATTGACTATACACCGACACGAGAAAAGCATTATGGCATTTCCGGCATTCCCACTTGACACACGATGGTAAACGAACCAGCGCGCGGCGGCTGCTATCTTCACGAAACTTGTGATGTCACTCTCGAATTGATCTAAAAAATAATCGCGACGAGAAACGGCGAGAATATCATGAAGCGACAGCTTCGCATCGTCACTACCACACGTAACATCATCACTACCACACGTAACCACGAACATGTAAAGTTTACTATAAACGTAGTTGCTGGTGCGGTTCAGAGGCTTCGCGCGAGAGGCGCTGAGCTCGCAATTTCGCTGTGGTCACGTGGTCCTCAAAACCCCTTAAGATTCTCCACAGGTTCGATTAGTTTTGCAGAGCGCTTCTCATCATCAAGGTCAGTTCATTATTATGTACAACACGGTTACTGAAATTGTCCTTCCCATTGCTTTTGGCTTCGTAGTGTTGAATTAGGGTTCAATAAATGAATAGATACGATGTATGTGTATAGGGTCCACGTCAATTCACCTTATAGGCTCGTGACCGCAACTTTTTTAATTTGCTTCATAATTTTTTTCTATTATTGTACCTGCTCTAAAACATTTTTCTGAATTTTTTCAGATTGAAAAAATAATCCCTTTTTGAGTTGTGATTGTTTTTTTCGATCGAAAAAAGGACCATTTATAAAAATCAGAAAGAATTCACAAAAATCGTATGATTAACGTGAAACAGTTTCCCGATCGCGAAAATGTGGGCTGAATTTTCCTTATATTTTTTTTTTAGCCGATCAAAACTTTTTTTGTGTCAAGAATACGCTAATACGACGACTTTTATCCCCCTATAGATATATATCAATACTATTTTTGAACTGGAAGAATGAAAAAAAAAATTGAATCAACTGGTCGGTTACAATAGTATATTTCGATCGATACAAGTGCGAAAGGTTTGTTTTGGCACGAGTGGGGGTTTGTCACCCTCATTTTGCTCGGGCGACAATCTCAGGAGTAGAAAAACAACTTTCGCACATGTATCGAACAAAATTTTATATCACAAACGCGGGTAAAGTTCGATTATACGCACGCTTGCGTGCGAAAAGTCGCGCTTTACGCACGAAGTGAAATAAAGAATATTATTTGGATCAAACATTCAATGTGACAAAAATAAAATGTGCAAAAAATTATTTGAATCAGCGTGTACATCCCAGGAACGATTAATCAGTCGCTCAAACAACTCACTTTTAACACATCTTATTTTTGGCATAGTGAATATTTGACGAATTGATATTCCTTGTAACCGACCAGTTGAATTCAATTTTTTCTTCATTCTTCCAGTTCAAAAATAGCATTGATATACATATATCTATGGGTGGATAAAAGTCGTGGTTTTAGTGTATTCTTGACAAAAAAAAGTTTTGATCGGGTAAAAAAAAATGTAAGAAAAATTCAGCCCACATTTTCGCGATCGGGAAACTCTTTTACGTTGATCATACGATTTTCGTGAATTTTTACAGATTTTTTAAAATGGTCCTTTTTTACGGTAGAAAAAAAATCATAACTCAAAAAGGGATTTTTTTAAAAATCTGAAAAAATTCAGAAAAATAAACCTATGTGAATTGACGTGGACAGCCCCATAGGTACCTACTAGTACACCGAGAGAAAGGATTTTTTGAGTCAACTAAACATATTTGGTCAGTAAAAATTGGCTTCAGTCAAGTATTCCTTGATTGAAGTCAGTACCGCGCGCTTAGTTGAACAATTCCAATATGGTTGGTTTAACTAAATATTTGAGTCGAGTGGTAGATATAATTTTGTTAACTGGACTAAAAATCTGGTCGTTGCAAATGAATAATAAATTGTTCCAACAACCTAATTTGTTTCTACTCAAAACGAAGCAATGGTCCCAACAAGTCAGAAGCTTGTTAATGCAACTTTTTGATGCATTCATTCGAAACGATTACATCAATTCAGCAGATTGAATCTGTTATTGAACCAATCGAATAATTTGTTTACCCAATACGAGAAATTGTTCACCACAACACAATAACGTAGTTGAGCGAATCTCATAGACAGGTTCAGACCAACTCGAAGGTGTTATTGTTTGAAACGAACCTTACGTTCAAGGTGAAAGAGAAATTGAGGTATATCAGGTATAATATACAACTTCAGAAATATCGTTCGGCCGAAACAGTGGTCGCTCGGGTATATATAGACTCGTTGAGTCTCTCGCGTGTTATAATCGCGGGAACTGATAGCCGGGGGTACGGCCCTTAGACTCGGGAATAAACCGGCAGGTGCTGGGTCTAGCTGGACCGCCGCAGCACTTATCTGGTCACTTGTCTTCCGGGAGTCATCGGTGACAGGTCGGTGATCGGAGCGCCCTGACATATAAACTCGGTTTCTTGCATACCCGGTATATAATAATAAACATTGAATAATTAGAATACCGGTACTGGTGCCTTCCTTTATTTACCAGGCGCGTAAATTTTTTCTTTTCTTTATGTATAACTTGGCTTGAGACTCTATACCGAGTCTCTTGATGGTCTGCTGCAGCTTGCTGATTTTGCAGATCATATCATGTGTGTACGTATACATATTTGTAAATATTGTTAGGAGAGAGACATGGTCCCGTGTTCTGGCAGTGTTGTTACCGCTGTACGGAGCCCTTTGTTTACCTCATTGCAGACAGCAGGGATCAGGACAGTTGGCCTTGGACTGTGGTACGGGATATAGGGATAGGGTTCTGTATTTCTGTATCAGCTCTCACCTTACAATATATACTTGTTACAACATGTAATAATTTTTATATAATACATTTTTTGCATCTATATATTGATAACTTGAATTTTCTCCAACGCTGAGCGTACTTTGTAATTGTTTCTATTTTGAACATTGCCCATCGGTACCCTGCTAAAAATTCCCGAGAGGACCAGCCAGGACCCTGTTCCAAATTACGACGTGGGGAACGGACCTATGAGGACCCATGTGGTCCTGACTCGGGAATGCACTTCCCTGGAGTGAAAAAGGGCACTCCGCAAAATTTCCTAGTACTAGACGCCGAATTCATTCGCATAATTAATAATTTGACTAGGTCTGCTATACGATGGTCACATCAACATTCATTTCACGTTCCAAGATGTAAAAAAACTTTCGTCGCCAAGACGCGCCCCGAAGGTGTCTTCCGAATATAAAACTTGCACAGCCAATCACGTGCAGTCGAAGCTTGGCCAAATTGGACACATGTGCGCGGTGGACCGTTAATAACAACGCTGCGCAACAATAGATATCTTTTCGCGCAACGTATGGTTTACTATATGTGTACACGTATATCAATATATGTATTATGTATGTACGTATACCTTGGGATATAACGTCCTAGAAACTAACAGTGTTCATTCAAATAAAGAAACGATTCTATCCAATTTCAGTTATATTACTTCATTCAACCCAATAATCACTTCCTACCCATTGAAAAAATCGTGCTTCACCGAACAGATCTATTATTTCAAACAAGTAAAATATGCATTCGGCTTGATCAAAATATAATCGCATCGAATACATTTTATTGCTGATACGATCAAGTTTTGTTATTGGTCTGATAGGAACTGTGATCCACTCAATTACACTCTAGTGATATTCCGAAACGATATTTTTTTAGATTGAATGAATGTATTATACAGTGAATCCAAAAGATTCTGTTAACAACCCAAATCAGCGTTGAGTGGAACATTTTTGGAATGCAATTAACCACATGCATGTGCAACGCAACACAATGTTCATTTCGTGTGAATAAATTTGAGATCCACTTGATCAGCGGTAAATGTCAGTGTAACAAAATGTGTAGTTGATCCGACTAAATTATACAATCACATCAATCCCATTCGGCCTTGATTAGGTCGCTGGATTCGATTCGAACGAAACAATTGATGATGGGTTTGATCAATGATTCGGTTATTTCAACCAAATATTTTGATGATACGAAAATATATAGTATTGCCAGAAAAACGCTCGTTGTCTACCTGACTCAATGAAGAAGTTGATTCAATCACATATTAGGTTGGATTAACTTTTTTTTTCAACCAAATATTTTCGTTGAATCAACCACATACATATATGATTGCTCACCCGCAATCACAGATTTTAGTCTAGTTAACCATAATCTTTTTCACTCAAAAAATGTTTTCTCTCGGTGTATGTAAATAAATATAAATGGGCGATTCCACGTCAACTGTGACACTCCTGTCCCTCATAGTCAGCGATTTCGATGAAATTTGGTGAACACGTAGGTTTTGGAGGGAAACAACTTTTGGCCAAAGGATTTTCGGAAATTCGGAAAACTATAGGAGTTGCGGAGCCTGAAAATTTTCGGACGTCGATTTCTTGATAAAACATATCCCTGACACGAGTTATCGTAATCCAAATCCGTTTTAACGACTTGGCGTGGAAAACTATGAAGTTCCGAGGAAAAAATACGTCACTCATGACAAACAAATAAATTAATGTTTATTATGCAGAAAAACATTGAAAATCGTTTTTTAATCGTGTTCTCTCACTTTGTAAATTATGAAAAAAATCAAGGTATTCCTTTTGGTTTTCTCTTGGATTTCGCCCATCGAAAAGTATGGTGTCTCTTTTCGTTTGCCTATCAATAAAGGTCGAAGTCGGTCAGACGCGCGCTCTTGCCGTGCAGTGCAAGCCAGTGTTGGGCGAATTTGAATTAATACACTACAAATTACAAATTACAATTCGTAACGATTTCTTATTTGTAATCAAGCCAAAATCCATTACTCATTACAATTGTAATTCGTAATTAAGGAAGCAGGTCGTTGTAGGCGCACCTAAATAAGGTCAAAATTCAAAATTCATGAATTTTTTTCTCTGGTCGATTTTTTTTTCTCACAAACGGTTAGAACTATGGTTCAGTACAACATTTGATGTACAATTCGTATTTTTTTGAAGTCTGATTATTGAAAACTGGAAGAATGGCTGCATTGTTCTCGAAACGCTGTCTTCCAAGTCTGTGGACACTGTCACTTGTACACTGTTGATCTGATTGGAATCAAATTTTCACAGGATTATCTCCAATAATTTAACCAGTCTTCGACGAGCCGGTTTTTTACATTTTTGATTTCCCTTCATGTTACGCTACCTGAAAGGTAAAGAAATGTACTAAAATTTGTTTTTTTTTTACTTCAAATGTTAACAATATCCAAAAAAAAAAAATTGTATCCAAAAAACGGCTCTTCGAACACTGGTTTAGACATTGCAGATGATCCGGTTCAAATTTCTTCTACATCACATTAACAGTGTGCAAGTGACAGTGTCCACAGACTTTGAAGACAGCGTTTCGAGAGGAACGCTGCCGCCATTTATCCAGTTTTGAATAATCTGATTTTTTTTTTTAAATATGAAGTGTGCATCAAGTATATCACACAATGGTGGAAACCGTTGGTGACAAAAAAGAATTTCGACCGAAAAAAAATAATTATAATTTGTGTCCTTATTTAGGTTCGCCTACACTGACCTGCACCCTTAATCTGAAATACATTACCCATTACAATTGTAATTTGTAATCAATCCGAAATACGTTACCCATTACAATTGCAAACTGTAATTAAACCGAAATAAAATAACCATTACAATTTTTATTTGTGATTGAACTGAAATATAATTACCATTCATTTTTAATTTGTAATGCTTGATGCATTTCGGTTTGATTACATTTTCAAATTGTGATGGTTGATGGATTTGAGTTTAATTACAAATTACAATCAAAATGGGCAATTTATTTCGGTTTGATTACGAATTGCAATTGTAATGAGTAATGGATTTTGGTTTGATTACAAATTGGAAATCGTTACGAATTGTAATTTGTAATTTGTAGTCAATTAATTACAAATTCGCCCAACACTGGCTAGCACTGCACGGCAAGAGTGCGCGTCTGACCGATTTCGACCTTTATTGATAGGCAAACGAAAAGAGACACCATACTTTTCGATGGGCGAAATCCAAGAGAAAACAAAAAGGAATACCTTGATTTTTTTTCATAATTTACAAAGTGAGAGAACACGATTGAAAATCGATTTTTCATGTTTTTCTGCATAATAAACATTAATTTATTTGTTTGTCATGAGTGACGTATTTTTTCCTTGAAACTTTATAGTTTTCCACGCCAAGTCGTTAAAACGGATTTGGATTACGATAACTCGTGTCAGGGATATGTTTTATCAAGAAATCGACGTCCGAAAATTCTCAGGCTCCGCAATTCCTATAGTTTTCCGAATTTCCGAAAATCCTTCGGCCAAAAGTTGTTTCTCTCCAAAACCTACGTGTTTACCAAATTTCATCGAAATCGCTGACTATGAGGGACAGGAGTGTCACAGTTGACGTGGAATCGCCCAAATGTTCGTACCCAAGGCCGGCAACTTGTCCTTGTTGAGAGTGGGGATTTCTTGAAGGTCGGGGTGGGGGGCTTTGGGCAATAATCTTCGATTTAAATTATTTTATTTATTGTTAGACGCCTGGAAAGTACAACGACGGGTCTTGTTTTTGATAATGGATTGGTAAAAAAAAAAATATCAAGATCAATTTGCTCAGCAGAATCGTTGTGGATATGAATAACGGGGTTCAGAATATGGGTGCGGAGCTCCTCCACACCCTTCCCATGAAAGTTGCCGGCCTTGTTCGTACCTTACTTTTTGTTCTCAATCCCAACTCAATATGTAGTCACGGTCGATCGACTTGAACTTCCAGTTGAAGCATGAATATTGTAAACAACGTTTCCCTGATCAATTGAAGATGGCGGAGGGCTTTCTCGCTCTCGACGCTCTTGATGAAATGGAGGAGGCTGACGAGGTGGGCCGTCTGCGTGAAATACGGAGGCGCCTCCGAGACGAACAGGATCCCTTCGACATCCCAGAGAATGCTTTCATGAACCTATTCCGAGTGTCGCGGTGGCTAGCGATGGATCTCATCACGGAACTAACGCCAGCTCTGCAAAGGATCAGAACCAATGGGATCTCTGTAGTGGCACAAGTACGCGTGACTACTTACCAAAATTCGATTTCTCACCCGATTGACAAAGAATGCGTCAAACCAACGTGCAAGTTATAATACTTATTTATTACTTTGTAGGTCCTTTGCGTGATAAGACTCCTCGCCGTCGGTTCTTACCAGCGAGCCAATGGTTCAGATTTCTTTATCGCCATGAGCCAGACTTCAGTGTGTCAGACTTTGAACGTTGTCACCAGGGCAATCGAGGACAGGTTTTTACGGCAAGTCGTGAAATTTCCTGAGACGCGGGAAGAGCGGGAGGCAGCTCGTCTGCAATTTCAGCGTGGGAATCAACCCTTTCCCGGGGCGATCGGTGCAATTGATTGCACACACGTTGAAATTCGAACTCCGCAGGTGGATGAGTTTGCCTACGTGAATCGCTACGGCTTTCATTCCATCAACGTTCAATTGGTAAGTTTGACATTATTATATTGTGATATCATTACTCCAATCAATGTCTTGTCAGGAAATATTGAAAATCCGGTTGGAAATATCTTTCACTTTTCTGTTAATTACAGATATGTGACCCGGACTTGCGCATCTTGAACGTCAACGCAAGATTTGGAGGAGCGCGACACGATTCGGCCATTTGGGGACAGTCTCCAGTCAGATTGCTGATGGAACTTCACCACAGGCAGGGGGAACGTGGAACGTGGTTGCTGGGTGAATAATCACGACGCCAGTACCATCTGTACATTTGTATGAGGCTCGTATGCCTCATATTATATTGTGGAAATGCAATGTTTTGCAGGTGATTCCGGTTATACGATCGAGCCGTGGCTCATGATCCCCGTACTCGGAGCTGCAGACGGAACGCCAGAAGCTGCATATACCGACGCTCACTCCAGGACGCGCTCAAGCATCGAACGGTGCAACGCATTGATCAAGATGATTTGGAGAATACTGTCATCGGTTAGCTCAATATTCAATCTCAGGGCGATCCAACTTACAGCTACCCAACTGTCACAATGTTCTCTGAAGTGTGGCCTAATAATTTGGAGTAGCTGTTGTTGCGATGCTCATGAGAGTTAATTCATTTTTTGTACCAAAGGAACGGATAGTCAACTACGAACCAGCTGTAGCATGTAGGATCATCAATGTCTGCGCTATATTGCACAACCTACGGCTGACGTATAGAGTCGGAGGGGCAATCGAAGAGGTTCCGGAAGATCGTGCGGCCGTCGACGCCGATGTACCTGTCCTTGCGGCACCCTTGAATGCCGACGAAATTCGCGACGAAGGCCTACGTGTTCGACAACAAATAGTGCTGAACCACTTTGCCCGATAGCCTGGTGGTTCGTACTGTTTGAGGACGCCAAGAAGTTTCACCGAGACTACGAAAAAAGATAAGCAAAGATCGTGCCGATTATTTACCGACATTGAAAACTTTTCAATTGAAGTGGCTTTAATTACTGGTTTTTTTTTCTCTGTTTTCTTCATTTGCAGACAAACAATCGAATCCTGTCAGCGTCTCGCATTTCATTTTGTTTCCGGGATGTTGATACTACAAAGTCTAGCGTCGAGTATGGCCGCAGGAAAAATATATGTATAAAAGATAAGTAGCCGATGTAGCCAGAAATCATGTACTTGCATGAATTGGAAAACAGCAAAATTGTCAATTATTTGAGAAATAACGTTATTTCTAAATACACTATTATATTTTTTGTTACAGGTGCCGAATTTACTCCAATAACATGTAATGATGTTCAGTGCAGGACAGTTATTATTTCTAACTATTATATACTATATTATATACTTATTTCTAACAATTGGAAGAATCCGACCAGCCTCTCAGGTAAAATACCGTTTCGGTTCGAAACACAATTCAACCGATTATTATTATATTATTATTATTATCATATTATTCTATTTTTCCATTGGCCTGGAACCGTTGGGGGAACTCAATCATCAGTATCAGTCCAATCGACAACGTTCTCGAAATCCGCAACGATTCCTTGCAACTCTAAACGTTCACTCTCCCGTTTCTCTGCCGTCGCACGTTCTACTTCCACGGGTTCGTTCTGCCTAATACGTGATCCTTGTGCCGCGGTCTGTTGTGGAAAATATTGCGGTACGTTGTTAGACATTACAATTACAACGGTGTAAGTTGCGTGTGATGAATTTTTCAAATTCATACATCTATCTCACGGTGCTTCTCCGGCATGGTTGTATTCTGTGACGTTGACTCTTGTAGATGTAACTTCTTAGATTCAGCGCCAGCATATGTCGGTCCAGTTCGAGCTAGGTACTTCTTCTTTCTTGTTTCTGCCGGTTGTCTCACTGAAAATACAATCCACCGTATCAGAAGCCGCGAATCAACCATAATCGTGGGATTGATTGAATTGAATAAAATTATGTGATTGTCGAGTTGGCGCTAACCAGTTGCATTCACAGGTTCGTCCATGAGATCCGCATCGATGTTGTACGTTTCGAACAAGCTGACAGGATCCTCCTCATCGAAGACGCGCCGGTGCCCGGACATCAATCGGATCAGCGCAGCCTGAATTTAATTTTATTTTCGTTCTCAATTAATTATTGTTGTTTGTATGTAACACCTGCATGACTATTTTATGCTCCGTTCGAATATTATATTGCACTTGATTTTACAATATTATTGGCTTTGATTTTGAGAGTATTCTGGTTCTTTATTCGAGAATAGTTTTTTTCTTTTTCTGTGTGCATCAATTTCTTATTGCGGAGCATTGATGTATTGCACTATTGCTATGACGGTACGGTATCAGATAATACTTGTACCACAATCAGAATAAAGTTGAAAATGCGATCGATCACAAACGAATCATTACTATTTTCATTGATATAGGTGATTTATAAATTCTCGCCTCAGACTCGGACAAGCTATCCTTGCCGCCGGGGATCCCCTCAATCGCAGACCGTCCCATTACCGCCAGGACTTTGCGTTCTAGCATGTTGAGCACGTGATCTACTTGGCGGAAATGTCCCGTACGATTTCTTTCAGAAATCAGTGCCATGGCCTTTGCCTTGGCGCGTTTTTTGATGTCCACCCATGTCTGTATTAGAGACGATGCATATATTACCCACATTGCCATTGATCAATCTATTCATAGTTATATCAATCGAGTATATCCAAGTGCCGGGTTATAAGAAAATGACATGAATTTCAGCCCATACAATTCATGTACAGAAACAACGTAAACGGATCAGTTTCGCCAAGGATGCTGAGTAAGTATAATTGGCACCTTTTTCCACGTCGCGACAGTTTTTTTTTATCCCGCCGTCGACGTTATTGACCTCCGCAGCCAAATATTTCCACTCCTTTTTGAGACTCTCAGCACCAAATGGTCCTCTAAATTGCCCATGTGCAAAAGATCTATGAGTATACATATAATTGATTATATGTGCTTTCTGTTCTGGCGTGGAGCGTGGACCGCGCAGATCAGGTACGTTCTGTTTGGATCTACATTAGATAAACATGAAAAAGGCATATCGGTATCCATATTCATATCACGTACGCGTTATGGATTTCAAGTACAGTAGACTCTAGATAAGTGGCCCTCTCACGGGGCTAGAGGAGAGGAAAAAGGCTACTTACGAAATGCCTCCACCACGGGGCTCGAGGAACTCGGGAAGAGACGCATGACGCGTGGTGGGAGCAGCGCAAACGGCCTACGCGCACCGCATACTGCTGTAGTGGGGGGCATAGTGTTTGTGTGGGTAACCGTCCGTGTGGAGGGAAAGGCGCTCGCAGGGCCACTTAGCGAATGGCCACTTATCTAGAGTCTACTGTATCCCAAATGAAACGATGAAAATCGACTGAGTTGATGATAATTAATTGGAGTTCACAAATGTTGTCATGAATTATTTTTAATTAAGAAAAACATAGAAAAACCCACCGAAGATTATTGTAAAAAAACATTTCAAAGAATGATTGACCGATTAAGTGGAATTGAGAGAGAAAAAACTGAAATAACAATATTAATTCGGAATGAGTGAAAATATCTCTCTATCTATATAATAAAGTCGTGATCCTGTTATTTTCGTCGTAGATACGGTCGTCGTAGCAACGGCTCTCCTGATTGGTTCACAACCGGTAGAGACAGGTTCTGATTGGTTTACAGATCATTCCGGTGTAGACAAGTATGATTGGTTTACCTTGTAACCAAGGAGGCGCGAAGCGGCGGCCCGCGCGCCGGCCCGCGCCGGCGCGCCGGCCCACTGAGATACATAGGGTGCGATAACTTGGGCAATAGATCTGAACACCAGGAACTATGGCGCGGGAGACCTGGACACAGTCTCCAGGTCTACCGTGCCATAGTTTTCGGTCTCGAGTCTCGCGCCATAGTTCTGGATGTCCAGGTCTATTGCGCCATAGTCCTGGATGTCCAGGTCTATTGCGCCATAGTCCTGGATGTCGAGGTCTACCGCGCCATAGTTTTCGGTCTCCAGGTCTATCGTGCCATAGTTCTGGGTCTACCGCGCCATAGTTCTGGATGTCCAGGTCTATCGCGCCATAGTTCTGGGTGTCCAGGTCTATCGCGCCATGTCCAGGTCTACCGCGCCATAGTTTTCGGTCTCCAGGTTTATCGTGCCATAGTCCTGGGTCTACCGCGCCATAGTTCGGTCTACCGTGCCATAGTTTTCGGTCTCGAGTCTCGTGCCATAGTTCTGGATGTCCAGATCTATTGCGCCATAGTCCTGGATGTCCAGGTCTACCGCGCCATAGTTTTCGGTGTCCAGGTCTGTCGTGCCATAGTTTTGGGTCTACCGCGCCATAGTTCTGGATGTCCAGGTCTATCGCGCCATAGTTCTGGATGTCCAGGTCTACCGCGCCATAGTTTTTGGATGTCCAGGTCTACCGCGCCATAGTTTTTGGATGTCCAGGTCTACCGCGCCATAGTTTTTGGTCTCCAGGTCTATCGCGCCATAGTTCTGGATGTCCAGGTCTACCGCGCCATAGTTTTTGGATGTCCAGGTCTACCGCGCCATAGTTCTGGATGTCCAGGTCTACCGCGCCATAGTTTTCGGTCTCCAGGTCTATCGTGCCATAGTTCTGGGTGTCCAGGTTGTTCAAGTGGATGTCCAGGTCTATCTCGCCATAGTTTTCGGTCTCCAGGTCTATCACGCCCTGGGTGTCCAGGTCTATCGCGCTATAGTTCTGGGTGTCCAGGCCAGGGCATACAGGTCTTTTAACAATAATTCGTCTGTTTTTGCAAGAAGGGTTAGAAATGGTTAGAATAGCCACTGACGGCTAGAAAAAGTTAGGCCAGTCATTCCTAGGAAAAATGAGTGTCCCAAGAAGGGTTAGAAATGGTTAGAATAGCCACTGACGGCTAGAAAAAGTTAGACCAGCTATTCCTAGGAAAAATGAGTGTCCCAAGAAGGGTTAGAAATGAGTAGAACAGCCACTGACGGTTAGAAAAAGTTAGGCCAGCCATTCCTAGGAAAAGTGAGGCGCGTAGCGCCGAGCGGGGTTTCCGCGCGAAGCGCGGAGGGGCGGAGCCCCTAGTTTAATAAAAACATAGATGGGGTCACATGAATTATACAATGACTCTGACATAAAAAAATATTGTCACTCAAGATCAGAGCTATCAATTTCCCCGGGGATATTTTGAACGATAAAACTCGAATTCGTACGAACCCCATTTTTGAGTCCTTGATGCACAGATCATACGATCAATCCGGAGGCCGGTGAAATAATTACAATAAAATCGACGAAAAATCAATTAGGCGAATGAAAGCAAGTTACGTTACGAACTGGCACAAATTAATGTGTATAACGTAGCCAGAAAATGAATATCATTTAATAATGCGAACGTGTAATACAGGCTGTGTAAGTTTCCGATGTCATGTGATACCCGAAAAATGTATAGAGATAGTGAGATCGATTTTTGAAACTATTCTACGACGATACATAAAATATGAAGATGAAAAAAAAAAGAGAACGACAGTGGCAGAACGTACGGAAACAAACGAAATCAAGAGATTGCCTGTTCAATCAACGATTGTTTTTCACCATGGTAACGTATCGATGTTGATGCGTTTCGTATGTTTTTGAGATTATAAGGCGTCCTTTCGTCCATTATTCCATCAACACTCGGTGTAAGAAGCTGCTCGCGAATTCATTGTCAACGTTTTGGTCATTTCGTTTTTCGTTTTTGTCTTCATATTTATTATCCATTGTTAGACTTAAAGTACGGGTGTTAGTTTTCCATATCGTTATTTGTTATATTTATTCCAGTTTAAATACGTGTGTTAATTTTCTATACATTTATTATTCATTGTTCAAGTTGAAGTTAAACTAGGGGTTACGTTAATTGTCTATATTCATTGTCTATATCTATTTTCTATATATTTATCGTTAATTGTTCTACTTAAGTAGTAAGGGGTCGGTTATGGGATTTATGACCCTGGGGGAGGTAGGGTGGGGGGAGTGGGTTTATGGGATTTATGACCCGGGGGCGGAGCCCCCTCCCACAAAATGGCGTCGAAAATTTCAAAATAGTTTTTTTTTTTTTTTTTTTTTTTTTTTTTAGATCGAGTTTATTTGAGTCGATTTTATTTTTGGAGGGAAATTTGAATTTATTTCAATTGTGGAAATTTCGAAGTATCGAGTTGGAGGAGGAAGGAGAATTTTTTTTTCATATTCAGTTCCCCGATCGGGGTTTGAACACTCGACCCTCGTATTACCAGTCGGACGCCTAGCCCTTGTGCTGCGCACCCCGGTTCTATTTCTACCGATCTTTGTCCGACACTTTTTCAGCATAGCGATGGGTATGGCCGGAGGCCGTGCCCAGGTATGCGAAAGTAAGTGTGCAAGGTCTACTATACCCATATTCTCTATTTGTAGCTGTCTTTGTCTTACACTGTTTCGGCATGATAATGGCTATGGCCGGAGGACGTGGCCAGGCATGACGGAAGAAGTGTGTAACTTGTACTATACCTATATTCTCTATTTCTACCTGGCTTTGTCTAGCACTGTTTCGGCATGGTGATGGGGATGGTCGGAGACCGTGCCCAGCCATGACGGAAGAAGTGTGTAAGGTCTACTATACCTATATCCTAGCCTAGTCCTTTGAGGGTAGGTACGGGCTGAAAAAAAGGGTACGCAGGTATGGGAGGCTCGGGGTTGGAAATCTTTGAAAGAATCATACATATCTATGGTTATAATATGTGTTTATTCATGAAACCCTATTTTCTACGTTACAGTATACTCGTGTTAAATTTATTTTTCTCATCCTAGGTTGGAGTCAAAAAGCTTAAATTGTAGGAAAACTAAGTCTAGAGTCTTATGAATATACTTATACTAGTGAAGAAAATCGGGGAAAAGCTTAAACTATTAGTGTTTTTTAGCTACACAACATTGAATACAGTCCATAAACGATGAACAGCCTCCCGTGGTGGTACGGTTGCCTCGGGTTTTCATAAGTTTTTCGTAAAATACGGCTGCTATCCGATCGTTTTTCACCAGATTCTTCGTGAACATACTGGTAAATTGGGAAAGAGAGAATCCACGACTCATGTAATACAGGAACATTATACAGTACTCTCCGCATACACTAGATCCAACATCTTGTAGCTGGGTATAGTTACGTCCGTAGGAGATAGTATTGCGGCGTAGGGTTCGCAGATGATGAGGTATCATGCTCGGTTGGGCAAAACTATCGAAATAGAAACCATGACCTGCCTCGTTGACGTAAAAAGCGACCCAATGACTTCCGCTCTTCGTATGATCATCGGTATTCGCCACAATCGCTGTTGGGTGTGTCCACACGAGGGGTATTTGGTCGGCTGGAAAAACCCCTTTCGTTCTGACGGGAATCAGCCTCAGGGCTGCGTAAATTTGGAGGGTGTCCATTCCCGATGTCGTATCCAGAGAAACTGTGGGGGGTTTGAGCAGAGGTGCTGATTTTCTGGTCACAACGCCGCACAGACTTCGTCTCTACAGTCTTGGAACGGAAGATCCTCGGTAGAGGTACTCGCATCACGGAGTGAGAAGCGGCCACAGACATCCTGACCATTGTCCCATAATAGGTGTTCGCGTCGCCTTCTCTCGATTTCCTTCGAGTCGATTTCTTCTGGTTCCTTCGCTAGTGTGATAAACGATTGTAGACGATCGGAGTCGAACGGTACTCTTGAGAGATCCTGTGAAGTCAAGCCACATTTTTTAAACCACTTCTTCACTTTTAATGCCCTGTTCAAAGCGCAGGAGAATTCTTTTCTATGTCCGGTGTGTAGGAGACAGGTTTCAACATCGCCTGGTAGTTTCTTGAACGCTGGACACTCGACGCGTTCCAAGTTGATGACCTCACGGGACATGACCTCTTGGAGAAACACTTCCTTCTGATTACCACGAGTGAAGATGTTCCTTGCCGTACGCGCTATATCGCGTAAATTGCTATTAAGCTGCTTATGAGTGATATCACCCTCGAACCACTCTATTCCGTGATGCATGAGTGTTACCCAATTGTTCCGACTACGTTCCCTCGCTGGTAGGTTTGAGAATGGATAAGGTGGCGCGACTATCCAGTGTGCGACACTATCGTGATCATAGGTAGCGACTGCCACTTCTTTCGCCATAAACAAGCCTTGGGCATCGTGAAACCCCTGCACATCGATGATATAATTCATACTCGAAGATAGTTCTTGAACACTGTAATAGGTTTAAACCCTCGCGTGGCCGGAACCAGACTGAGGTGTCTGATGGCTCCCAGTGTTATGCAAGATCAGTTTTGGAAGTTTTAGTGGAGGGACTACAGATCTTTGAAAGGTTTCTCTGTAAGGGATTAGGAGGTTTATGACGGTCTGAACGAGGGTCCTGTGTGGGTGTCACCATATTTTACCGAGATGGGTTTTCACAAAAAATTTCAGTTTCCAAAGTCCGTGATGACCTGACGCATTGAGTCAATTTCAATCACATTGTCGAACTCTGCATAGACAACACAGTTTATAGTCGTGGTAAGGGCCTCTGCAAAACGCGTCTCAATACGAATACTGCCGTGCTTGATGAGATTCCAATGACCGTTATCACTAGCCGAAAGATCGGGGGTTAGGTCGAAAGCCGTCAGACAGTAACCAGAGGGGTAGTCGGCACGGGAAATTGTGTTTCCCTCGTTGAGAAAATGTATGCCTGTACCGGTGAACAGGGTGTTGTAGGAGTCCACGTACAATTTTCTGGTGAAATTTGGCTGCAGGGGTTTTGACGGGTACTGGGTACCCTCAACATACAGCGACAGGTGATTGAGTCCAAAGTTTGCGAAATTGAAAGGATTATATTTCTTGTCTCCAGTGTAGGCCTTGTTATTCACGAATCCGATGATTATACGTTTTGGCAACTGCCCCAGAAAGACATTATCCAGAGTTTCAGCCTGCACGCCGGCGTGTATCGTCATTGACTTCACCTCAACACGGGTCATGGGGTATTTTGCTGTACTTTTCGCGAGTGTTTGCGCATGTGCCAGTAGAATGCCGGGGCTAATTTTCACCCGTCGTACAAGCAGAGTCACGTCCATGATGTCCACCTTATGAGTGTCAGTGACCTCCATCAGACAGAACGCATCCCTGGATTTTACGAGCCGTAGTCTGAGCTCGACACCGTTTAGAAGAAACTTTTCCTGGTTGAAGACGTCAGAGTGCAAACGACCAATCATATCGACAGGAGCATGACCACCGAAATGCAAGATCCTTGATGTCGCGCCGGGGTTGTCTGTACCCTGTAATTCTTCAAACTTCCCCGCTGTGTCAGAATACCACATCCCACATGTGAGGTGGGAGTCCTTTGCACCACCACCATAGTTTAACAATGTTTCGAGATATGCTCTGTAAGCATAGGCGTTGTTGCTCGGAGAGACCAGTTTCTGATTGAAATACACATCTGCTTGGCTGAACATAGAGTGTAGGAAATTGTTCACTGGTAGTACAATTGATGGACTTTCGGGGCTGGCTATAGCCTCCTTCCGTAGCATACGGGCTGTTACCCGGATCATCGTATGGGAGAGATCTAGGTATTCGTCACCATGACCCGGGACGACGAATTCGATCGGGGAATCATCGCTGATTGCGGCTACGGGTTTGTATTCTACCCACTGGCCGCTCTCTATGGAAGTCTGTGTCGGTGGTAGGGTGAAAAGGTCGAGCTCTGATTTCAAACACTCGCAGGAGTGAGCGTGTAGGTAGGCCATTCTTGTATACAATATCGGGAATACGTTTCACTATTTCACCCTTTATGCAGGACCGAAAATATCCGTAACTGCTCTTTTTTTACAACACTTTTTTTTCTTAACAGTTTTACCGGGTTTCGAGGTCTTCTTCTTTGTAGCAGTCTTGGCCGGTTTCTTTGTCTTTTTTTTCTTTGTCTTCGTGGAAGAGTGTCTGGTTTTCAATGGTTTGGAGGAGGTCCCCGCTATGGCTAGTCTCGGTGCGTAGGCAAGTCCAGACTGTCCGAGTCCGCCTCCGTACGGTCGTTTATAACCCTCACCCTTCATAAGCTTCTCGATCCCTTCTTTAGCCTTCCGCTTCAGGTTCTGACCTGTCTCCGCTGCACGAGATCTGAGCGCATCCTTCCAGGGTACATTGTTGTCAAGATCTGACATAAAACCCATTCCGCCGTGTAGAAACTGTTTACCGAGCGCCCGTGCACCCCGGGTTATTAGCGGTATGGCCCGACGAAATAAACCTCCCAGGAAACTACCGATTCCATGTCCTCTTTGAGACGGTGCCCCGACGTACACCCGACCAATACCACCTCCTATCTGAGATTCATAGTGGTCTATGTAGTGAGCCATCTTGCAATCCGCTAAAGTAGAGACGGGTCTACTGTATACGTCTCAGGTGTAGTGTGGCGGTCAGAGTCCCGTGATCGAATGGTATGGGTTTACCCTGGTCATCTCTTATAGATATCTCGATTGTGTGGAAACTTGTGAGGAGTAACGGGAAATAGTGTGGCGGTGAAAAAGTTTTCACCTCCGTATGCCCGAACTCGCCATCCTGACGTAGTTGTATCACGCGTAGGAGCGGAGCGTAGACATCACCCACAATGCGTGGTTCTATGATATCGCAATAGACGAACATGAGTGATGGAATAGTCCCCAGGATACGCTTCTCTGATCCATAGGAGTGTTTTGACGGGTTGTTGGAGGGGTCTGGTTGTCCGGGGACTGGAATATAGATTGGCACTTGTCCGAGTTTATTAGCCATCCGCAAAGTTGTGTCTTCGTCAGGGAGATCCCCGATTGTTTTAGTTTCACGTTTTTTCTGGTTTTTTGGTGCAGGTTTTATGTTCTTCAGATATGTTAAAGGGTACTGAATTTCGACAAGACCAACCTCCCATTCCCCTGAAAGTTCGATTGCACGTGGTAGCTGTGTGGTGAAACAGCAGGTCTTGTTATCGGGGAAAACTTGCATTGAACTATTGCTCGGTAGAGTTACGTAGAACTGCGACCTCATGACGAGGTAAGATCTTGTACAGTGTCGGCAGCGACCCAGCTGTTAAACTTCGCTGGGTATCCTTTCCAGCTGACGAGAACCTTCCTACTGGTCCCGCGCCCCTTGCTACGTATGATTTTATCTATTTCGAAGACAGCGTTATCGACATCTTTGACCACGCGTTGGAGTTCCGGTTCGTAGAAAAGTCCGTCGATTTGCTCACCTGCAAGGTCCTCCAACTCGTATACGTTCGGCATCCCGGGCAAAACACGTCGAATCTTGAACAACTCCTCACTCCAATTGGCCTCGTACCCTTTTGCAAACGTCCCCTTGGTCTTGCTTATGCGTACGAGGTCATCTTTCTTAAACATTAATTTTCCACGCACTCTCCGCGGGTGTCTGCGCTGTATGTTTGCACGTGCCTCTGCAGCGTTGTAGAGTGTTACTGCTGAGGGGGCCATTCTGATGCTCGAGTGTACGGTATTATTGTAGGAGCTGACAAGTTTTTGCAGAACGTCTATGTAGCGGTGAGTGTTTTTATGGGTGAAGTATCGCCACATACGATCTTTCAAAGTACGGTTAAATCGCTCGACCACCGCAGCCTTGATGTCGGGATTACGTGTGGTTCGGAAACGAATATCGTTCTCCTTGAGTAGTTTTTGAAACACCCCGCCTACAAACTCTTTACCCTTGTCGCTCTGAAGGGTGACCGGTCTACGTTCGGTCGAAGACAATATGTGTTTGAAACCTTCAGCCACTGT
>JAEUYN010000739.1:0-58665 GCA_018257835.1 Euura lappo
CTATATTACGTATTCGCAGAGCCGGGCCTCCATTTCAATGATTTTCTATTCTATTCTATTCTGAATCCCGCTCGCATTGATTTCAGTCGTCGATCCAGTGACTCCTCGCCTGCACGGGCCAGCTCTCAGTCCCGCCAGACCTGTTAACCGCGGTAAGAGAAACCATTTCAACGTAGGGTCATGATATTCGAGAATACTGGTTTCTGTCACAGCGTCAACCAGCCAAGGCGCAGTTGTGACGTTGAGAGTAGATCTTGAACATACTATATTACGTATTCGCAGAGCCGGGCCTCCATTTCAATGATTTTCTATTCTATTCTATTCTGAATCCCGCTCGCATTGATTTCAGTCGTCGATCCAGCGACTCCTCGCCTGCACGGGCCAGCTCTCAGTCCCGCCAGACCTGTTAACCGCGGTAAGAGAAACCATTTCAACGTAGGGTCATGATATTCGAGAATACTGGTTTCTGTCACAGCGTCAACCAGCCAAGGCGCAGTTGTGACGTTGAGTAGATCTTGAACATACTATATTACGTATTCGCAGAGCCGGGCCTCCATTTCAATGATTTTCTATTCTATTCTATTCTGAATCCCGCTCGCATTGATTTCAGTCGTCGATCCAGCGACTCCTCGCCTGCACGGGCCAGCTCTCAGTCCCGCCAGACCTGTTAACCGCGGTAAGAGAAACCATTTCAACGTAGGGTCATGATATTCGAGAATACTGGTTTCTGTCACAGCGTCAACCAGCCAAGGCGCAGTTGTGACGTTGAGAGTAGATCTTGAACATACTATATTACGTATTCGCAGAGCCGGGCCTCCATTTCAATGATTTTCTATTCTATTCTATTCTGAATCCCGCTCGCATTGATTTCAGTCGTCAGTCAACGACTCCTCGCCTGCACGGGCCAGCTCAGTCCCGCCAGACCTGTTAACCGCAGTGGAGAAACCATTTCCAGCATTAGGGTCATGATATTCGAGAATACTGGTTTCTGTCACAGCGTCAACCAGCCAAGGCACCCAGTTGTGACGTTGAGTAGATCTTGAACATACTATATTACGTATTCGCAGAGCCGGGCCTCCATTTCAATGATTTTCTATTCTATTCTATTCTGAATCCCGCTCGCATTGATTTCAGTCGTCGATCCAGCGACTCCTCGCCTGCACGGGCCAGCTCTCAGTCCCGCCAGACCTGTTAACCGCGGTAAGAGAAACCATTTCAACGTAGGGTCATGATATTCGAGAATACTGGTTTCTGTCACAGCGTCAACCAGCCAAGGCGCAGTTGTGACGTTGAGAGTAGATCTTGAACATACTATATTACGTATTCGCAGAGCCGGGCCTCCATTTCAATGATTTTCTATTCTATTCTATTCTGAATCCCGCTCGCATTGATTTCAGTCGTCGATCCAGTGACTCCTCGCCTGCACGGGCCAGCTCTCAGTCCCGCCAGACCTGTTAACCGCGGTAAGAGAAACCATTTCAACGTAGGGTCATGATATTCGAGAATACTGGTTTCTGTCACAGCGTCAACCAGCCAAGGCGCAGTTGTGGCGTTGAGCGTAGATCTTGAACATACTATATTACGTATTCGCAGAGCCGGGCCTCCATTTCAATGATTTTCTATTCTATTCTATTCTGAATCCCGCTCGCATTGATTTCAGTCGTCGATCCAGCGACTCCTCGCCTGCACGGGCCAGCTCTCAGTCCCGCCAGACCTGTTAACCGCGGTAAGAGAAACCATTTCAACGTAGGGTCATGATATTCGAGAATACTGGTTTCTGTCACAGCGTCAACCAGCCAAGGCGCAGTTGTGACGTTGAGAGTAGATCTTGAACATACTATATTACGTATTCGCAGAGCCGGGCCTCCATTTCAATGATTTTCTATTCTATTCTATTCTGAATCCCGCTCGCATTGATTTCAGTCGTCGATCCAGTGACTCCTCGCCTGCACGGGCCAGCTCTCAGTCCCGCCAGACCTGTTAACCGCGGTAAGAGAAACCATTTCAACGTAGGGTCATGATATTCGAGAATACTGGTTTCTGTCACAGCGTCAACCAGCCAAGGCGCAGTTGTGACGTTCAGCGTAGATCTTGAACATACTATATTACGTATTCGCAGAGCCGGGCCTCTACATATTGCAATGATTTTCCATTCCATTCTGAATCTTGCTCGCATTAATTTTAGTCGTCGATCCAGCGCCTCCTCGCCTGCATGTAGCAGCCGTCTGAATATTGAGTAATATGTCTTTTGTTATGAGACTCCTCCAGAAGACTAGTGCTGTTCACCTGCACAGCCAATCATCTGAATGTGTCGACTTCACTGTGTCTAATTTTCCCTCATTTCAATGATCGACCTCGATGGTGATACAGTTGACAATGTTTTGCCAGCTGACATCCGTGGTAAAGAAAAAATATGAAATTCAGCTCATACGGTTAATTAATTTGAGTTTTTTCGTTTTTTGTGTAGTAGAAAGCTTCAGATGGTTGAAATGTAGTGTTCAATCACAGAGCCCAGCATGTACAGTCAATGATATAACATGTTTCTGATTCACCTTTGTAATGATTTCAGAAATCGGTTTGGATGCTGTGAACCGTGAAGCGGAGATAGAAGAGCTAAGCGATACGAGTGGTAAGACACAGAACATATAAATTGGAAAACATACAGATGGAGATCTTATATTACCTTTCACTAATGACGACTCTGGCAATTGTACTGTTGAGTGATGGTTGGACATCTAAATTTGTAATCCAAGTCCAGAGTCAAGCAGACTGATTCATCACGCAAGTATTTTGAATAATATTTACGGTTTATTGTATTTTAATTTCAGATGATGACGTGATATTCGTGCCAAACGAAGGTAATTGTCAAAATCTCAGTTTCATAATAAAGAATGACCACATTTGTACAGATCTTAACATCATTGAGCTGTCGTAAAAATCTGGAAAACTTCTGGAATTGGAAGATGTTTAATTTTTTCTCATTTACTTATGCAGCTTTACGAGTTTTGAAAAAAAAATCCAAAACTATCAGTAATCAATCTCAATTCTATCCTACTCTCCTCAATGATTATTTTTCGCAATAGTCCGGGTATAATTGTGTCGAACGGAGAAGTTGACTTTCTCATTTTACGATCATATTTTTTCATTCCTAATTTCATCCGCGGTAAGAAAAGTGTGACATAGCTCATTTATGTTGAAATGATGATACGAAAAATCGCAAATCAAAATTCGAAAACCGACAGATGTTAGGGAATTACATATATTAACACTATAGACACCCTGGTCTTCTAGCAAGATTTTTCTGTGATGCTTATGTCTATATGATGTATATTTTTGTTTCATAATTGGAACATGATTTGGCAGGTGATGCGCCGGCAGGTAATGTGATCAGAGCTGTCAACAATGGTAAGAATATAGATCAATAATAATAGACTCGTACGTTGTATTGGAGAATCGTCCAATCATCGGGGCACAAATATTACTTGAGAAAACGATATCTCACTATAATGAATAAGTAGGAGATCGACTCGTGGGTGTAACAGTCATATGGAAGCTTGAAGTTTTTTATTTTGCGACGTTTCGATTGGTTCATGGCCAATCATTATCAAGTCTGTGGAAAACCACATAATACATCACTTAATGTTGCTAATTTTATAAATGTCATAACTTAAACGCTACATGTCGTTTCTGAGGTGACAGTTAGGAAAATTTGAAATGTAGAAGACGAAAGTTAAGTTAGCTGGTAACTGTTGTGAGACCATATATGTGTTTGAGAGATGTAGAAACGAAAGATTATGCATTTAAAAGGTTCGCAATGAAATCTAAACGAAAGTGAGATGTGAGAATTGATCACACATACATGGTCTCACAACGGTTACCTAACTTAACTTTCGTCTTCTACATTTCAAATCTTCCTAACTGTCAGCTCAGAAACGACATGTAGCTCGACATGTAGCGTTTAAGTTATTACATTTATAAAATTAGCAACATTAAGTGATGTATTATGTGGTTTTCCACAGGCTTGATAATGATTGGCCATGAATCAATCGAAACGTCGCAAAATAAAAATCTTCAAGCTTCCATATGACTGTTACACCCACGAGTCGATCTCCTACATATGTCTAAAAAAAGTCAAGAAAATCCCTCCTATATAATGAATAAGTGAACAGTTATTTTATATTTTGTCACACAGACGTGCCTCCAGCTACGACTGCGCCGCCAGCTGCTGCTGTGCCTCCATCTGAGCCTTCAGATGACGCAGCCCAGGCAAGAAAGAGAGGTATCATTGCGCCACTGAACCATAAAAAATGTACAAGTTTACGTGATTATCGATGTATTAATCTGTTTCAGCAGCTGCTAGCAGGAAAAAAAATTTACGAAGGAAGAAAAGGGAGAAAGAAAAAAGAAGGGCCGCGCAGCAGGGTACGCCACAACCACTGAGGCCTCGTAGGCAAAAGCGTCGCAGGACTAACGGTAACATTACAATTTTGTTGCGGATGCAAAATGAATTCACTACAGCGTATCCGAGTAGTTTATTCAATGCGAAGGTTTATGATGTCAATCTTATCCAAATAGAGATATTTGTAAAATAATTGGAATCTACATATGGGGCTGTCCACGTCAATTTACCTAGCCTCCAGACCACAACATTTTCTGTTTGCTGCTTGTTTTTTTCTGTTGTTGCCCTTGCACTATAACATTTTTCTTTTCTTTTTTTTTGTCATATTTTTTGGACCTATCTTTTCTGAGTTATGATTTTTTTTTACCGAACAAAGGACCTTGTTTTGAAATGTAAAAAAATAACAAGAACTGTATCACTAACGTAGAACAATAATGTAGGCCAAATTTTCCTTACATTTTTTCACCCAACCAAAACTGATTTTTTTTTTCAAGAAAACACTCAAGTCACGACTTTGGTCCATCCATAGATGTATCGAAACTATTTTTGAATATGAAAATTAAAAAAAAAATTGAAATAAACTGGTCGTTTACTAGGAATATCAATTGGATCCACATAGTGAGTTTATTTTGCATCTTCTGTAATGTTACTACTAGTATTTGTCATAGACTCCGCAATACGTTCGTCAAGAATGATCAGGGTAACCACACACTCTTTGAATATATGCAAAGTTACATTTAAAAAAACTTGGGGGAAAAAAACGAATTCTGAATATTGAAGTGTGCTAATGAAAAAAAGGTTTTCGTTCGATTGCTTATTGAATATAATGCTATAAACCTTGGTCTGAATATTCATTTTTATTGTGATTCGAAATACTGAATGATCACATTCCATTTCAGATCATTTTTGAGATCAGGTTTCGTGAACTCAATGGCCGCGGTAAAAATAGAATGTAATTCATTACAAAACTTGGGTACTTTTTACTAAAATCTGTGTGGTGGCCCTAATTGTATTCGTTGATTTGTGAGGCTGATGTACTTTGTATCAGCTAACTTGATCGTTCTCGTGGTTTGCGTAGTCCGGGAAAAAATTATTCATGTATGATCAGTTCAAATTCCACCAAACGCCATGCAATTTCATAAAATTTTATACAATCACATCTCCATTTCGTTTCCATCAAATTGGATAATGTTGAATTGCATCACATTTTACCTGAGTCCACGTGATTTTATAAAATCTTGTTTGAGTTCATAACATTGTATAAAGCCATAGACAAATGGCACACTTGTCGACGTCTAAACATTGAGACGTCCAAAGTGTGTCACTCGTCGTCCGTACGACGATGATACGACAACTTTTAATTGTTTGCTAAGTAGGATGTTTTTTCATTATGTGCTATATTATGAGTTTCATTATTGCGTATCAGATTCCATCAGATTGTGCGAAATTTGAAAACCACACGATTTTGTCTATTTTTATGTTCGCAAACAGCTGATTCTTGTTTAATCTGCACATGACAGAACGGATGAGTATGTGAATAACAGTGAAGATTCTCGCGTTGTCTACCAGGTTTGATCATTGCCGTATGCTTACATTTATGTTGCTGACGGACGCTGCTGCTATGCGCGTAGCGTGGCGGAATGCATCCTTTGGCCCACGTTTTTACCGGATGCGTGGAAGTCGGCGGCGGTGTTCAAACTATGGTTGACAAGTGGAGTCGAATTCGAACTTCCATAGGCTTAACGATTTTTGGAGTAGCAACTTGAATTACAATGCGTGATCCGAACATAGAATGAATCTGGGCAATTCCACCAATTATCGCTAATATTTGGGCCCGAAAAATTTGATTTGCCTTAATTCTTACCCCACGTTTCGTGCACCGAGATTAGTATATTCGTCATGTTTCAGCCCAATCGGACGGGCCGTTCACGAGGAATGCGATATCCAATTTTTCGGCAATAATTTGAATGGGATTCTTCATTGTATTATATCGTAACTGCAGCGTCACAATAAAAATCCTAAAGAAATAGTTTTTTATTTAAAAAACTTGAAGCTTTCCGAATAAATTTTCATTTTTCCATCAACTCCGCTGAATCCATCTCAAAAACACTGGTCAACTTCAACTTCTGGTCGGAAAACGTGTCTTTGCGGTTGATTCAGCAGAGTTAATGGAAAATAAAAAGTTTATTCGGAAAGCTTTAAGTTTTTTAAATAAAAAACTATTTCTCTAGGATTTTTATTGTGACGCTGCAGATACGATATAATAAAATGAAAAATCACATTTAAATTATTACCGAAAAATTTTATATCGCATAAAATATTACCGAAAAATTGGATATCGCATTCCTCGTGAACGGTACATCCTATTGGGCTGAAACTTGGTGAATGTACCAATCTTGGCGCACGAATTGTGAGGAAGGAGATTGAGGCAAATCAAATTTTTAAGGCCCAAACATTGGTGGATAATTGGTGGAAGTGCCCATCTACCAATTGCTTGTCGGAATTATTAGGATTGTTATGCAGTCGTACAACCTCGGATCAGACAGATTTGTGTTTGGGTAATGTCAAATTATATTATACTTCTGTTGAAGCCTTTTCATTTATTCTTAGAAAAATTAATGAATGATAGTCCATGTAATGAGTCTTGATTCATGAAATTGGAAAATCTTTGCTACAAATAATCTAAACAAGATTTGGTCATTTGCTTTAATAACCGGTAGAGTTGACAATTCTGCAGTATCAGTTCGAATGCCAGTACACGACTTCAGATTAGCTAACCAGAATGAAACGCTGCCGTATGCTTACATTTAATCGATGGGTCCTAAATGAAACAAGTGTGTCTCGCCCGGCGAGATACACTTGTTTCATTAGGACCCGTCGATTTATGTAGCCGAAGTACGCGTCTACTATGCTTACAGTGTGGTGGATGCATACTTTGCCCACGTTTCCGGTGACGTGGTAGCAGGCGGCAGTGTTACTAGGGTTGGCAATCGGAGTTATAGTTCGCATCTTCATCCGTTGTCATATTTTATATTATTCTAACTTGAAATAAAGTATTGAAGTAGTAATTGAAAGCCGAATGGTATAAGGAGAAATGGCAGTAACAACTTTTCACTAGTGCCTAGTTGTATACCAGGTTCGAACATTGCTGTACGCTTGCATTTATGCAGCAGGAGGTACGCGTCTGCTATGCTTACAGCGTGGCGGCATTGCATACTTTTTGCCTACGTTTCTGGGAGCGTGGTAGCTTGCGGCGGTGTTCAATTTTCATTAGTAAACCTGATTCAAATATTTCCGTACGCTTGCATTTATGCTGCAGAGGGTACGCGTCTGCCGTGCTAACAGCGTGGCGGAATTGTATACTCTTTGCCCACACATTCCCGGTGGTGTGGAAGCATGCGGGCATATTCATGTAATTCGATTTGATTTTCTCATTTACATGCAGAAAAGAAATATGTGTATGAACTTGTTACTGTCATTTCTTGCTTTGTGAACAATTAGGATAAATTTTTTTTTGTGTATTGATATAATGACGACTCCGTTTCGAGTTGTGGAATCATTGGCAAGGCTAATGATTTCTTTATTTTACAGCTCCAAAGTGTACGGTGTGCAGAACACGCACACCGACGCGCTGCTTCGTGCCATGCGGCCACACTTGCTGCTGCCAGCAGTGTGCAGACGAGTACGTCGCAAGGGGTATAGGAATATGTCCAATGTGCCGCAACAATTATACGGCGTGCATCAGGGTTTTTCTCCCCTGACTCCAGAACCGAGCAGCCCCATCAAAATAAAATAATCTAATAAAAAAGATTTGAGTGATTATTAATTTTTCCAGTTTTCCCAAAATCCCTCTTTTTCTGAATCTACCACATTACATCTCTGCTAAAAATGCTACCCAGAAACGGATAGATTCGTAGGAATGCGAGAGAAGAATGTGAATTCAAGCACTGGATTGCTCCTATAGCTCTTAGTTCCGCATATTTCACACATCTATATACGAGTCTATCTGTCATTTTACGTGGAATTTTGTACAGGGATGCCTAGAACCGTACCGAGCCTCGCCTCGGTGCCGAACCGTGATATATATATATATAGATATACGTGTATATATATACGTTATATGTATATTGTATACGTGAATACAGGTATGTTTTAATACAAGGTAAAAATGAAAATTTGCCGTCGAGTTCGATATTTGAAAAAAAAAAATATTTGGAGTTTGTTCTTGATTTCGGAATTTCGCAGATTCGGAATTATGGACTTTCGGAATTTTGAGCTGTTGAGATTTCGACCTATCGTGAATTTGATTTTCTTTAGCGTTGTATGTCCGACGATGTTCATATGAATATTTTATTTTGAAGCGATAACATTCTCGATTTCGTTCTGACGGCACTTTTTTTTCGGAATTATGACTTGATGATAATTCAAATTCGTTTCATACGTTCTAAGTACCTGCGCGATCGGTATTATTTTAGTCTGTTTTGTTTCCTTCCAGTATTCAGTTGGTGTGTTCTATCGCGTTCGGAAATATAACCGTTTTGTTCCTTTGGAGTAGTAATTTTTTATTTTCATAAATTCCGAAAAGGCTAAAAAAAAATCGGAACTACGGCCTTTCGGAACTTTTGCTATTCGGAACTTCATGCCCCCCCCATTATTTTCGAGTTTTATGCCGTGTACTTCCAAGGAGCTGGTGGTTGGGATAGGTATTTCGGTATGTGGGATGCTACTTTTGACATAGATGGCAACTCCGCCGCCGCGGGTAGTACCATCTCTATCTTTCCTATAACATTTATATCCGTTTATATTACAGTGTATGGTTTTGTATAGCTTGCTTTCGCTTATCAATAGGATATTGTAACGTGGCAAATGAGTTGCCCGTTGTGGCATCCCTCAACGCCGCGGAAGGCTTGCAAATATCCTCGCGCGACTCTCGGTAACGCGCATAGAATTAGGAAATGTACCGAAGGGTCACGTGGTTCACTGGAGCAAGGAGCGACCTCACCCCGCTTCCCCGCCGGCCTACGAGCTGACGCGGGGAAGACGGGTCTAGCCATCTTTGCCAAATTCTATCTAGTCAGCTTCCATATTGGTTTTCAAGCTAGCAGCATCAACCTGTTGCGTCGTGCGTAGAATCCAAGTTTTTGAACTGTTCTTGAGAGTCTTCCGAGCCCCAAAACCTCGCGATTCGCTCCGTTTTGCATCGTGCTACCGAGCACCCGGAAATCGTGCCCTCCGTCGCTACCAGTGAACCCGTGAGCCCCAAAAACTCAGCTTCGCCGGACCGCTGGCACGTGGCCGCGACCGGTTCCCCGACCGCCCGAACGACCCAGTGTGTTAGTGTGCCCCCAAAGACATTGCCACTACGCATTTTGGAGTACCCGAGACCCTCGATCCAAGGTAGGATCTTTTTAGTACCGATTTTCGCCCCCTGTGCGACGAGAGACCCGTTATAACTTTGTCTAGGTGGGCTTGGCTGCCGCCAAGACCGTTGGAGCCTGAGACGAGGAGACCAGCGTTACGGAAAGTATCCTAGATCCGCTAGGGTCGTTTTGCCTGCTTTCTGTCTCTCGCCTTGCTTGTATTTTCAGCTCTTTACCCCCGCCATCGACCTCCCGACCTGCACGCGCCTCCGCGAACGGTCGAGTCCCGATACCCCGCTTTTTATCGTTATTTTCCTCATTGCCATTTGAATTCTGCTCGTGTGTGTCCGTGTGTGCGTGTCCGTGTGATTCGCGCCTGTAGAGGTGGTCCCCGTTGAGACCCACGCTCTACGTGTGGTGCGCAGAGTCACCGCGCACGCCCGATATTCAACCGTCGTCGAGCTACGGTTCGCCGTACGCCGCGGTTTGAACCTTGTCTATTTCTCGTGTCCGCCCGATATTATCCCGCTCTACCGTACCGACCATCAACTTCGACCGGGTGAGTTGAGCGTGATCCCGCGTGACAGCCATCGTCCCTGTCGAGACGATTGCGCTGCGTGGTCTGCGCAAGGATCGCGCGCACTCCCCGCTGCGAGTCGGCTGCCGTGGATCCACAGACCGCTGTACGATCCGGCTGACCCCCGGTATCGCTCCCCTCCGCCCCCTCGCCCTCCTCCTGGCCCGTGGCCAGTCGAGTCGAGCGGCCGACTTGTAAATATTGTAGGTTAATCTTTTCATTTCTATTATAATCTGTATTGGCTCTCCTAGCCCCTATCCGTTTTTCACCCTCGAGATCGCCTCGCATCTCGAAGGGATTGTTAACTTCCAGTTTCATTGAATAAACATTTTATTAATTGTTCACCAACTTACACAGGGTCTACTATCTTCGCCCCCACGTTCCCCTCTACCAAACACTGCCTAGCCGGCCTCCCCCTCTCCTTCCACCCCTAATTCCTTCCCTCATCCCCGCGGAAACGCGGCGATTAGTTCCCGTAAGGAACTTGGCGCCCAAATCTTCGTTATTTCGTTTGTTTAGTTTTAGTCCCGTCCATCCAC
The DNA here is from genome assembly GCA_018257835.1 of Euura lappo. NCBI lineage: Eukaryota > Metazoa > Arthropoda > Insecta > Hymenoptera > Tenthredinidae > Euura > Euura lappo. The sequence continues at coordinate 10,876 of JAEUYN010000739.1, forward strand.
GTTGGGTTGTCGGCTTCTTTTGCTAGCATTGTGGACGGGGTTGATTTCCAAACAACCCCGAAAGCGTGTTACAAAATTGGCGCCCAACGTGGGGCCCGATAGAGACCTTTTTGGAAACCGCGTTGGTGAACCCGCGACCCCTGCCCCGCGAACTTTGATTTTTTTTTGCCCAAAAACCGCGACCAAGTATCGAGAACGGGTGGAAAACGCCGTCGTTGCCTTCAACGAGCCAGTTTTGTTTCATCTTATCGGCTTGCCTACCCTAGTACCGGTCAACCCCCCCCGTTTAATCTATTTTCTTCCCCTTTCTCTCTGCTTTTTGTCTTGCACTATCTCTTATTTCAGCACCTGGTGAGAGCCTGCTTGCAGCTGACTGCCTGTACTCTTCGCATTTCTGCTTATTTTTCTGGATTTTTGGTCTGTTTTTTTTTCTTTTTCTTTTTCTGTTCTTTACAGCTAATATTAGGTTAAGCCTGTTTGTTATTTCTGTGTGTGCGTTAACTTCCCCCCCCCCTGTTGCTTGCTTGCACGCGTGTGAGTGGCTGCGTGGATGAGAAATCGGTGAGAGTCAGCCTTTTCGCGATTCGGCAACCGCGCGTCCCGCTATCCGACCGGCGATGGGGAACTGGACCTCGGAACTCCTGGACCCCGGGTCCTCCTGGCCGAACTTCGACCTCGAGAATACGGATCTCGTGATCTCGTGGCTGTGCGAGCTGTCGGATCGAGGCATCGACGAGCTTCTCCGCCGGTACCGACTGCGCGTGAGCGCTGACCCCGACCGAAATCGGTGGCGTCTCCTTCGCGCGCACCTCCGGGGACGGCAACAGAACGTTACCTGGACTCCGTTATGGGATGAGGAACCCCTTCTGGATTCTCCCGTCGGAGATATCGCTCCGCCCCCCGCGCCGGAGGCAAGACACCCGACTCCGACATACGACAGCACTCCGATCAGTGCCCCATCCGCGCCGCGACCGCGACTATTATCCGAGCAGCGAAATGACGCTGAGCTACCGCGAGTTCATTTTCAGGACGAACGCGTGTCACCTCCAAGAACTCTGGCCGAGCCTCCGCTCAGCCTGGCTGACGTCGAGGCCCAGCAATCCTACCCCGCGCTCGTGACACTACCGACCGCGACCTCTACGGCGACCCCCGCGACGACCGGAGCCCCCGCGATGGGTCCGTCGACCGCATACCCGACCCCTAGTCACGCGTACCCCGTCCTGACTCCCGGATACCCAAGCCAGTGGTCCACTCCGTACCCAGTGGCACCCACGGCGTATCCCGCGAGCGCTTACGCACCCCTGACCTCGTACGGTCATCCCGCGAGCGCTACAATCCCTCCGAACCCCTATCCCGCTCCTACCGCGAACCCTTCGCAACCCACGGTTCCCCCCTACCCCGCCGCCGCGAGTTATGCAGGGACCCCCGCGTGGAGTCACCCTCACTCGGAAGCTCTACCCCCGCACCCCGCTTACTCCGCGAATGTACCGTCCGCACGACCTCGCGACCTCCAAAATATCGTACGAAAATGGAATTTGAAATTCGCCGGACATCGAGGCGGAAGTATTGAAGAATTTATCAACCGCGTCGAAGAATGCCGCGTCGGTAGCGGCTTGACCGATCGCGATCTTTACGAAGCGATGCCGTTTCTTCTCGCTGACAAGGCCCTGCAGTGGTTCCGATTACATAAGGACCGTTGGAATAACTGGACTTCCTTTCAAACCGCGTGCCGCGAACGATTCGCCGGTTTGAATTTCCAGTCCCGCTTAAAAGACGACGTGCGACGACGCACCCAGGGTCCTGATGAGCGCGTCAGTGACTTCCTGGACAGCCTGCGCCTGCTGATGGCCAAAATCTCGCCTCCGCTCTCCGATGACGAGCAGCTGGAGATCGCGTACGCGAACCTTCACCCGAGTTACCGCCTCGCGATTCCCCGATACGAATTCGGTACCCTGGATGAGCTCAGCATCTCCGGGGAACTATTTGAAAACGCCCGAGCGTTGGACAGAAGATATCAACCCCCTCCGCGACCCGAAGACTCGGTGTTACCGGAGTTCGCGTATCAGGCGCCGACACCCCCGGCTCCCTCTGGTAGTGCGGCACTACACTCCGCGAACGGAACCCCCGCGATCCCGCCGACTACCGCCCCAAATCCTCAGTCGTCCCGCGGCCGAAGACCCCGTGGGGGACGAGGACGAAACCGCGCGAACCCAGGTACCGCCCCCCCGAACCAGACTAGCATTCCCCCGACTTCAACGAACCAACCTCCGCCTTTGATGGCACTCCAGAACCTCCACCCCCCTTCAACAGTACCAGGTCTCACCCCAGGCTCCCTATCCATTCCCGTACCCCCCTCCGATACCGCCAGCCCAAGCATCGGAGAGCGCCCGTTACCCTCCTGCGACCATGCCTGCCCATGGAGCGTACCATGGAGGGCAAGCCGGCTGCTTCCGATGTGGCGACCCCAGACATTTCGTACGGGAATGTCCTTATGCCCCACCTGACCAGTCCGGCCCGTCAGGGGGCAACCCTGGAGTTTTTCCCCCGAGCCAAGGCAGTGGCTCCGGACCCGCTCCGGGAAACGACCGCGGGAATTAGTGGAAAGGGTCCCCACTATTTCCCAGCGCGAGCGTGGACCTCCGCCCTCCCGAGACGTCTCCACCCTTAGTGATACGGTTAGATTTAGACACCCCGACCCGCGCTACTTTGTGACGATAAATGTAGCCGGGCAAGACCTGCGTGCACTTTTTGACCCTGGTTCGAGTCGAACTTACATTGGACGTACCGCGATGCCCTTCTTCTCGGACATCGTCGCGAATCTTTCTCCCCACACGCGAGTGGGAATTCAATACCCAAACGGTGCCGTGGACACCATCGCGGGCGAAGCTCGAATGCGAGTCCGATTCGCCGATAGAATCCGCGACCTAGACATCCGTTTCGCCCCTGCTATTGACTGCCCGTGCATCCTCGGCATAGATGGCATCCGCGCTTTTGAGTTTAACGTAGATTTCTCCCGCGCGAGATGGAAACTGCCTGACGGTGCGCAGGGTTACTTTGACGTATCTTGGCCCTCGCGAGACGATGCGAGTACAGAGACCTCGGCCTGCGCTGGCCTCCTCGAGCTCTCCTCGCATCAAACGGAGAAACTTCACGCGCTTTTACGCGAACGTTTACCCCCTCCGTCGTCAAGTCCCGGAATAACCGACCTGGCGATGCACACGATCGATGTGCAAGGTCACGAGCCCATTAAGCAGCGGTATTATCCTGTATCGCCGAAGGTACAGGAAGCGATGAATAAAGAGGTCGATACTATGCTCAACGCTGGTATCATCGAACCCTCCCGCAGCGAATGGTCTAATCCGGTCGTCATGATAAAGAAATCCCCGGAAAAGTACCGATTTTGTCTAGATTTTCGAAAGGTTAACAAAGTCGCGAAGAAGGATGCGTACCCGCTCCCGTATATGAGCAGCATCCTCGATAAGCTTCGAGAAGCCCGGTACATCACTAAAATAGATTTGAGTCAAGCCTACTTCCAGGTGCCCCTGGAAGCCGCGAGCCGCGAGATCACCGCGTTTACCGTCCCTGGCCGCGGACTTTTTCAATTCAAGCGTATGCCGTACGGATTGTCCGGCGCGCCCGCGACCTTTCAGCGTCTCATGGACCGCCTCGTAGGTCCTGAGATGGAACCTCACGTGTTCGTGTATCTCGACGACGTCATCATCGTAAACCAGGACTTCGACGATCACCTGCGTTGGTTAGATCGAGTCCTCGGTAAAATCACCGCGGCGGGACTAACCGTAAACCCGGATAAGTGCGAATTTTGCTGTTCCGAGGTCCGATACCTCGGCTTCCTCGTGAACAAGGACGGACTGCAGGCCGATCCTGAGAAAATCCGCGCGATAACCGATTACCCAGCCCCGCGAACCGTGAAACAAGTTCGTCGTTTCCTCGGCATGACCTCATGGTACCGTCGTTTCATCGAAGACTTCGCGACGAAATCAGACCCACTCACGCGTCTTCTAAAGAAGAACCGGCGTTGGCAGTGGGAATCTGAACAACAGGAAGCGTTTGAAGCCCTGAAAACTGCCCTTATCACGGCCCCTACCCTTACCTGTCCCGATTTTACGATCCCTTTCACCCTTCAAACCGACGCTAGCGACTCCGGTCTCGGTGCTGTCCTCACGCAGAGCGTGGAGGGCGTAGAGCACGTGATCGCATACGCTAGTCGAACGTTAACGGATCCTGAGCGGAAATACACCGTCACCGAACGGGAGTGCCTCGCGGTACTCTGGTCAATCCGCAAGTTCCGACCCTACCTTGAAGGGTATCATTTCACTGTAATTACCGACCACAGTAGCCTCCGTTGGCTACACCACCTACGGAACCCCACCGGACGCCTCGCGAGATGGGCGTTGGAGTTACTTGAGTACGATTTCGACATCGTACACCGCAAGGGTGCTTTACACCACGTTCCTGATGCCCTATCGCGAATCTACGAGCCGGTGACCGAACCCGTAGCTGCCCTGGAAGACCCCCACGACCCGTGGTACCGCCGTCGCGTCGAAAACGTGAAGACTATGCCTGTCCAGTTTCCTGACTGGAAAGTCGAAGACAATCGATTGTATTATCATCGCGTAGACCCTCTTTCCGACCCTTTGCTGCCGGATCTCGACGCGTGGAAACTCGTGCTCCCTCTCGAAGGTCGAGCCGCCGTGCTCGAGGAAGCCCATGTTCCCCCGTGTGCCGGTCACCTAGGTATCGAGAAGACGTACTCGCGAATCGCGCTTCTGTATTACTGGCCTGGCATGTACCGCGACGTGGCCCAGTTCGTGCGTTTGTGTGACACGTGTCAACAGATCAAAGTCGACCAATCGGGACCTCGTGGTCTGATGGGTCGCCGCGTAGTTGATCGACCGTGGATCGCCGTTGCCGCAGATATCATCGGACCGTACCCTCCTACCCGCCAGGGTTTTACTCACGCGATCGTGATTCAAGATTTGTTTACGAAGTGGGTAGAATGCCGGGCGCTACGTAAAGCCAACGCGAAAACTGTTCTCCAATCGCTGGAAGAACTCGTCGTGTACCGCTGGGGGGTCCCCGAAGTCCTTCTGACTGACAACGGGACGGAGTTTTCGAACAAACTCCTCGACGCCGCGTGTACCGAACTCGGAATCTACCACACCACCATACCGCCGTACCACGCCCAAGCGAATCCCGTGGAGCGAGTGAACCGTGTGCTCAAGACGATGATCTGCGCCTATATCGAGGGCGATCATCGCAACTGGGATCAGCATCTGCCAGAGTTCCGCTTCGCGATGAACTCCGCGGTTCACAGCTCCACCAAAGTCACCCCCGCGTTCCTCAACTTCGGTCGCGAACTGTACCCCCCGAACACAGTTCGACGGCAGGAGGAAGGAACCCCCGAAATTGTACCGCTCTCCACCGAAGAGTGGGAGAATCGCGTTCGACGTCTCGATGCTCTCCGTGACTTCGTAAGCAAAAATCTCGAAGACGCTCACCAGCGTCAGGCTAAATATTATAACCGCGGAAGGCGCGATATTCAATTTTCGAGAGGAGATTTAGTCTTACGTCGTCAACGGGTACTGTCCTCCGCTCCGAACTACTTTGCCGCGAAGCTAGCCGCGAAGTACGTAGGACCGTTCGTGATCAAGCGGAGGAGGAGCCCCACCGTTTACACCTTGGAAGACCTGGACGGAAATTCCGCCGGTAAAAGCCACATAAACGACCTTAAGCCCTACTACGCGCCCCCCGGTACCGCCGCGAACCCCGTGAACCCCGCGAGTACCGACGCGAGTGAGGATGAAGGTGAGAGTGAGAGTGTGAATGACAACGAGAGTGTGCATGAGACCCCGAACCCCCCCGATCCTCCTGCCCTTTCCCTTCAAACCAATCATGGAGAGCTAGTACTAATGCCCGTCAACTTCCAGGAGGTGCAGCATGAGGCACCCGAAGGGCCCTCGCAGACGAGGGTACCGACCACCACAACTACGCCCCGGCGCCCCCGGAATGGGCTTAGAGCCACGGAACCTGAGGATCCGACGGCCCCGGAGCTACCCGTGATCGACCCCCAAGCCCCCTCCGAGAGATCAGACACCGAGGGTTCCGACAGCGAAGGTGCCGACGAAGGAGCACCTCGAGACCCACAGGATTCCCGAGACGAAGCTCCTCACTGGGACGCCCACGACAGAGCGTCGGACCCCCTGTCAGACATCGGACCATCCCGAGGACGAGGACGAGGACGAGGAAGAGGTCAACGAGGGCGCGGCGGACCGCCGGGTCGCGTAATCGACCGTACACGCGCGATTTCTTCCGCGTCATCCTCCGCGAGTTCCCGCGACCGTGAGCCGCCCCCGGTACCGTCATCCCCTGATCCCGTTCATGTCCCCGCTTCGCGAGTAACAACCGCGGCCCGCGCAAGGACCGTGGGTCGACCCCGTGGCCGACACCGTGGCCGTGGCCGTGGTAGACGTCCACCCGCGGCAGCTACCCGCGAGCGAACCCCCTCTGACCGCGATGAAACCGGACAACCGCGGTATGACCTTCGACGACGAGGGCCCCCGCCGCCGTCCTAGATCGCGACCTCCGTCAATTTCTATTGTATTCTTGTTTTCGTTGTTTTTTTTTGTTGGTACGCGTTCCTCGCGACCCCTTAATATACGAAACGCGCTACTCGCGACCTAGTTTTAAGACACGCGCTACTCGCGACCTAGTGGTAAGATACGCGAACTCGCGAACCCCCCCTGCGTCGCTCCTCACCACGGGTAGAGTGAGAACCAGGCCGTAGGATTAAGGTACCGTCTCCCCAGCTCCCCCCCGCCCCCCTCGCGAGCCGAGGGTTACGCGAGGAATCCCTGGTGTTAAAGTAACTTCAACGTGGACGCAGACCCCCTGCGACGATCACCAAACAGCATGCCATATTCTAGTCAGTCTTTCTTGTAAATTTTCTCTTTTTCCCTCTTTCCTCTTTTTCGTACATGGTGATCGGCGTAGACGGATGCTGCGGAAGCGTACGCCTTCTGCGAACCCGTACCTTCCGTTTGGCGGGGGGGTGTTGTAACGTGGCAAATGAGTTGCCCGTTGTGGCATCCCTCAACGCCGCGGAAGGCTTGCAAATATCCTCGCGCGACTCTCGGTAACGCGCATAGAATTAGGAAATGTACCGAAGGGTCACGTGGTTCACTGGAGCAAGGAGCGACCTCACCCCGCTTCCCCGCCGGCCTACGAGCTGACGCGGGGAAGACGGGTCTAGCCATCTTTGCCAAATTCTATCTAGTCAGCTTCCATATTGGTTTTCAAGCTAGCAGCATCAACCTGTTGCGTCGTGCGTAGAATCCAAGTTTTTGAACTGTTCTTGAGAGTCTTCCGAGCCCCAAAACCTCGCGATTCGCTCCGTTTTGCATCGTGCTACCGAGCACCCGGAAATCGTGCCCTCCGTCGCTACCAGTGAACCCGTGAGCCCCAAAAACTCAGCTTCGCCGGACCGCTGGCACGTGGCCGCGACCGGTTCCCCGACCGCCCGAACGACCCAGTGTGTTAGTGTGCCCCCAAAGACATTGCCACTACGCATTTTGGAGTACCCGAGACCCTCGATCCAAGGTAGGATCTTTTTAGTACCGATTTTCGCCCCCTGTGCGACGAGAGACCCGTTATAACTTTGTCTAGGTGGGCTTGGCTGCCGCCAAGACCGTTGGAGCCTGAGACGAGGAGACCAGCGTTACGGAAAGTATCCTAGATCCGCTAGGGTCGTTTTGCCTGCTTTCTGTCTCTCGCCTTGCTTGTATTTTCAGCTCTTTACCCCCGCCATCGACCTCCCGACCTGCACGCGCCTCCGCGAACGGTCGAGTCCCGATACCCCGCTTTTTATCGTTATTTTCCTCATTGCCATTTGAATTCTGCTCGTGTGTGTCCGTGTGTGCGTGTCCGTGTGATTCGCGCCTGTAGAGGTGGTCCCCGTTGAGACCCACGCTCTACGTGTGGTGCGCAGAGTCACCGCGCACGCCCGATATTCAACCGTCGTCGAGCTACGGTTCGCCGTACGCCGCGGTTTGAACCTTGTCTATTTCTCGTGTCCGCCCGATATTATCCCGCTCTACCGTACCGACCATCAACTTCGACCGGGTGAGTTGAGCGTGATCCCGCGTGACAGCCATCGTCCCTGTCGAGACGATTGCGCTGCGTGGTCTGCGCAAGGATCGCGCGCACTCCCCGCTGCGAGTCGGCTGCCGTGGATCCACAGACCGCTGTGCGATCCGGCTGACCCCCGGTATCGCTCCCCTCCGCCCCCTCGCCCTCCTCCTGGCCCGTGGCCAGTCGAGTCGAGCGGCCGACTTGTAAATATTGTAGGTTAATCTTTTCATTTCTATTATAATCTGTATTGGCTCTCCTAGCCCCTATCCGTTTTTCACCCTCGAGATCGCCTCGCATCTCGAAGGGATTGTTAACTTCCAGTTTCATTGAATAAACATTTTATTAATTGTTCACCAACTTACACAGGGTCTACTATCTTCGCCCCCACGTTCCCCTCTACCAAACACTGCCTAGCCGGCCTCCCCCTTTCCTTCTACCCTTATTTCCTTCCCTCATCCCCGCGGAAACGCGGCGATTAGTTCCCGTAAGGAACTTGGCGCCCAAATCTTCGTTATTTCGTTTGTTTAGTTTTAGTCCCGTCCATCCACGTTGGGTTGTCGGCTTCTTTTGCTAGCATTGTGGACGGGGTTGGTTTCCAAACAACCCCGAAAGCGTGTTACAATACATTATCCCCCAAAAAAGCACCTCTGGTGCAAAAACCGTCGCCAAGTACATGAATGTGGTCCCCAAAAAAAAATCTACCAACAAAAAGTCTTTCTTCAAAAATACCCACCAACAAAAAATTCATCTTTCACGAAATGTCTTTCCTCCAAAATACCTTCCAACAGAAAATAGTTTCAACAGAAGGCGTCTTTCAAAACATTCTTCCTATAAAAGATTTGAAATCAGATACAACTACCAAGCACAAGAAATAAAAATAAAATTCGATCAACTGTCATTGCGCTCGCTTACTCGATTGGTTTTTCGAATAATTTGTGATGTCAACAAAAATTTGGAAAAAGTTTGGAAAAAAAAATTTAGGGAGTGGTACTTGGCGGGCCATCATAGCAATGTATAAGAATGTTAGGTGAACATGACCTAATACTTGTTCACTTACCCACACCTGGCCCGCCAAGTACCACTCCCTAAATTTTTTTTTTTCAAAATTTTCCCCCAAATTTTTTTGACATCACAAATTATTCGAAAAACCAATCGAGTGAGCGAGCGCAACGCCAGTTGGTGGAATTTCATTTTTATTTCTTGTACTTGGTAGTTGTATCTGATTTCAAATCTTTTATAGAAAGAATGTTTTGAAAGATGGATTCTATTGGAAGGTATTTTGGAGGAAAGACTTTTTGTGCAAGACGAATTTTTGTTGGTGGGTATTTTTGAAGAAAGACTTTTTGTTGGTAGATTTTTTTGAGACCACATTCATGTACTTGGCGACGGTTTTTGCACCAGAGGTGCTTTTTTGGGGTTTTTAATAAGTACGTTGCACATCGTGAACCATTGTTAATTATGTAAACGATTAATACAGTAAGGCTTTGCCATCAGTCAAAGAAGTTAAGCAACCTAACCTGAAAACTTGATTTTCCGAACAAACTGACTCTTAATTCCCATAAGATGAAGCCGAATATGTAAATTCAGTTAAGAATTCCATCTTCATTTCACTTTTTTGGGTAATGTTTCTCATATCGCATCATACCCACATTATAATATCACGTAGCGGTAGCGAGCGGAATAAAATGTTTTCGCAGCGACGCGACGAGCTGTCATCTGTAGCAGCCGATCCCTGGTAGCCGAGATGCTCTTACGACAACCAATCACAACCGAATTGGCCGCCATAGACTATATTGTATGTTCCCAGACGACCTAGACCGGCGGACTCTCTCAGTTTGGTTGCCCGCGTAACTTGCCTATAAATCGACCGACTCTCTACATCATTATGTACTCAGAATTTAGAAATCTGAACAGGACGACGACGATATTCTGAGGATAATTCTGAGAATTAAATCAATCGCACAATTCATATCTCAGCTCTCGGTGCACCTACAGCATTGAAATTGGGCTCAAATGAAAGATAAAAAATAATCCATGATGAAATAAATCATTGAATCCCTGACATGTAGCCGACCGAGAAATAATTAGAGTTAACGGTCGCCGCATAGCCCCGTAGAGCTCCCGCTCGGGTAAATAGACTCGGCGAGTCTACGCGCAGCGTATTGAAAAACTTTTTTTTCATGTACTTGGCGCGAGACTCTACCGAGTCTCTTGATAGCTGATAAGTTGAAAATAAACGAGATGCGAGTTTTTGGAATTTGGAACGTTTTTTTTGGGTGTAATTCAAAAAACATTGATGCCACGCAAAAAAGTTTCATACAAAAGTTGTCCCAAATTTGATTCTCTACAAGTTTGGTTTCGTACATTATAGCTGAAAAGTTGAAAATGAACGAGAGGAACGTTTTTTGAGTTTAATTCGAAAAATATCGATGCTACGCAAAAAAGTTTCATACAATATGTTGTAACGGACAAAATTATCTACAACTTTTGTCCCAGTCGTTTTTCGTTTGACTCAAAAATGGCTGAGTTATTTGAGAAAAACCGTTGTTGCGAAAAAAAACTTTTCTAAAACAAGCAAAAGCTCAATTTGGTCGCCATTTCAAATTTACACTCCCAGTTACCCCCCCGAGGGCATGGAACAAAAAAATCGCGCCATGAAATTTTGTCAGGGTCAAAGTCTAAATTGCCTGGACTAGTATGGGATTTTCAAGGAATTCCGTGGAATTCTGGAAAATAGATTTCTTTCCGCTTTCGTATGCTTCTGGAAATAAGGAAATCGAGATAAGAGTGAATGAATTCGACTAGATTCCATTGAATCGGATCAAATTTCCCGTGTCCGCGTACGAAAAAATTGTTTTCCCGGGGTCGTGTGATTCGAGGAAAAGGTTTCCCAAGTATAGTATACTTCGAGGAATCTGCTGACGAAGTATCGGATACTTCGGGGACAAAGTTTCGGAGTAGAGTATACTTCGAGGACGCCATCCAGCGACACGTTTTTTTTTGGGTGTAATTCGAAAAACATCGATGCTACGCAAAAAAGTTTCATACAAAAGTTGTCCCAAATTCGATTCTCCACAAGTTTGGTTTCGTATATTATAACTGAAAAGTTGAAAATGAACGAGAGGAACGTTTTTTAAGTTTAATTCGAAAAATATCGATGCTACGCAAAAAAGTTTCATACAATATGTTGTAACGGACAAAATTATCTACAACTTTTGTCCCAGTCGTTTTTCGTTTGACTCAAAAATGGCTGAGTTATTTGAGAAAAACCGTTGTTGCGAAAAAAAACTTTTTCGAAAACAAGCAAAAGCTCAATTTGGTCGCCATTTCAAATTTACACTCCCAGTTACCCCCCCGAGGGCATGGAACAAAAAAATCGCGCCATGAAATTTTGTCAGGGTCAAAGTCTAAATTGCCTGGACTAGTATGGGATTTTCAAGGAATTCCGTGGAATTCTGGAAAATAGATTTCTTTCCGCTTTCGTATGCTTCTGGAAATAAGGAAATCGAGATAAGAGTCAATGAATTCGACTAGATTCCATTGAATCGGATCAAATTTCCCGTGTCCGCGTACGAAAAAATTGTTTTCCCGGGGTCGTGTGATTCGAGGAAAAGGTTTCCCAAGTATAGTATACTTCGAGGAATCTGCTGACGAAGTATCGGATACTTCGGGGACAAAGTTTCGGAGTAGAGTATACTTCGAGGACGCCATCCAGCGACACGTTTTTTTTTTGGGTGTAATTCGAAAAACATCGATGCTACGCAAAAAAGTTTCATACAAAAGTTGTCCCAAATTAGATTCTGTACAAGTTTGGTTTCGTACATTATAGCTGAAAAGTTGAAAATGAACGAGAGGAACGTTTTTTGAGTTTAATTCGAAAAATATCGATGCTACGCAAAAAAGTTTCATACAATATGTTGTAACGGACAAAATTATCTACAACTTTTGTCCCAGTCGTTTTTCGTTTGACTCAAAAATGGCTGAGTTATTTGAGAAAAACCGTTGTTGCGAAAAAAAACTTTTCGAAAACAAGCAAAAGCTCAATTTGGTCGCCATTTCAAATTTACACTCCCAGTTACCCCCCCGAGGGCATGGAACAAAAAAATCGCGCCATGAAATTTTGTCAGGGTCAAAGTCTAAATTGCCTGGACTAGTATGGGATTTTCAAGGAATTCCGTGGAATTCTGGAAAATAGATTTCTTTCCGCTTTCGTATGCTTCTGGAAATAAGGAAATCGAGATAAGAGTCAATGAATTCGACTAGATTCCATTGAATCGGATCAAATTTCCCGTGTCCGAGAACGAAAAAATTGTTTTCCCGGGGTCGTGTGATTCGAGGAAAAGGTTTCCCAAGTATAGTATACTTCGAGGAATCTGCTGACGAAGTATCGGATACTTCGGGGACAAAGTTTCGGAGTAGAGTATACTTCGAGGACGCCATCCAGCGACACGTTTTTTTTTTGGGTGTAATTCGAAAAACATCGATGCTACGCAAAAAAGTTTCATACAAAAGTTGTCCCAAATTAGATTCTGTACAAGTTTGGTTTCGTACATTATAGCTGAAAAGTTGAAAATGAACGAGAGGAACGTTTTTTGAGTTTAATTCGAAAAATATCGATGCTACGCAAAAAAGTTTCATACAATATGTTGTAACGGACAAAATTATCTACAACTTTTGTCCCAGTCGTTTTTCGTTTGACTCAAAAATAGCTGAGTTATTTGAGAAAAACCGTTGTTGCGAAAAAAAACTTTTCGAAAACAAGCAAAAGCTCAATTTGATCGCCATTTCAAATTTACACTCCCAGTTACCCCCCCGAGGGCATGGAACAAAAAAATCGCGCCATGAAATTTCGTCAGGGTCAAAGTCTAAATTGCCTGGACTAGTATGGGATTTTCAAGGAATTCCGTGGAATTCTGGAAAACAGATTTCTTTCCGCTTTCGTATGCTTCTGAAAATAAGGAAATCGAGATAAGGGTGAATGAATTCGACTAGATTCCATTGAATCGGATCAAATTTCCCGTGTCCGCGTACGAAAAAATTGTTTTCCCGGGGTCGTGTGATTCGAGGAAAAGGTTTCCCAAGTATAGTATACTTCGAGGAATCTGCTGACGAAGTATCGGATACTTCGGGGACAAAGTTTCGGAGTAGAGTATACTTCGAGGACGCCATCCAGCGACACGTTTTTTTTTTGGGTGTAATTCGAAAAACATCGATGCTACGCAAAAAAGTTTCATACAAAAGTTGTCCCAAATTTGATTCTGTACAAGTTTGGTTTCGTATATTATAACTGAAAAGTTGAAAATGAACGAGAGGAACGTTTTTTAAGTTTAATTCGAAAAATATCGATGCTACGCAAAAAAGTTTCATACAATATGTTGTAACGGACAAAATTATCTACAACTTTTGTCCCAGTCGTTTTTCGTTTGACTCAAAAATGGCTGAGTTATTTGAGAAAAACCGTTGTTGCGAAAAAAAACTTTTCGAAAACAAGCAAAAGCTCAATTTGGTCGCCATTTCAAATTTACACTCCCAGTTACCCCCCCGAGGGCATGGAACAAAAAAATCGCGCCATGAAATTTTGTCAGGGTCAAAGTCTAAATTTCCTGCAGGACTATAATATGAATATTATCGGTAAACGAATGCCCAAAAGTGCTCAAAGTGGATAAAACCGGTACGTCTACCCTATTTTTCAAACTGGCGAGTAGTAAGCTAACAATCTGCAATGATCTCAAACTATGCGTTCATTATAAAAATTACATTGTCCCTAAACTATCGTATTAATATATGATCTCAAACTATGCGTTCAATATAAAATCGACAATGTCCTCAAACCATCGTTCTAATATATGGATACACTTCAAAACCTGTCCCCAAAGTATACTAATGTCCTCGAAGTATACGTTCGTCCTAAATTGTCCTCAAAACATACGACCCGTATAAAAAGCATGATTCAGGGTCCAATATTGCTCAAACTGGTGGGCAAAAAAGTAACACTAAATGGTCTCAAACTATGCGGTCGATATAGAATTGAAAATGTCTCCAAACTATCGGTTTAATACATGGATACTTTGAGTCCTGTCCCCAATGTATACAAATGTCCTCGAAACATGCATGCGCTTGAAATTCCGACCCCAAAATATGCACGTTACATATATATATTATATATGCGCGAAGCGCACTGGGCCGGCAACGCAAATTATCGCGAAGAAAACCGTACCTAGGGGCCCAAATAGAGAAACGCAGGCGGTGTTGTATGGCGGGTGATAAAAAGTTAGGGCAGCCACTGACGGTTAGCAAAAGTTAGGATAGCCACTGATGACGCACTGAAAGGTCTAACGCCGAGGTGTCCTGGCGCCGAAACGTCTTGGTGCCGAAACGGCTTGACGCCGAAATAACCTTGCGCCGAAACGATAGAAGCCGAAACGTCCTAGCGCCGATACGGCTGGCGCCGAAACGTCCAGGCGCCAAAACGGTGGCGCCCAAACGTCTGGCGCCCAAATGGCGGCGCCGAAAAGGTATGTACCCCCAGGACACATAGTAATATACACAGATGGGTCACTGGAAGCGGAACGAGGGAAAAGTGGTTTAGGCATATTTCCAGAGAATTTCCCACACCTAGCCAAAGAGATTTCCGTAAATCCTAAAAATTCTATATTCAATATAGAACTTAAAGCCATTTTGTATGCTTTAATCCTTTTAATTGACGAGGAAATCCCGGAAGACGTGATAATCTGCACAGATTCTTTAAGCGCGGTCTCTAAACTAAGCAGCGACGGCCTGGACTCCAAAATGAATGGCACGGCTTCAGCAATTAAACAGATTATATCACAAGAAAAACTAAGGGCAAGACAAATAACAGTAGTCTGGATTCCGGCCCATTGTGGGATCCCAGGAAACGAAAGAGTGGACTCTATGGCAAAGAGGGCCTGCAATAAGGAGGAGATAGAACTTAAAAAAATCCATCACTCCGATTTCAAGCCTATACTGAAAAAGAAGGCGATTCAGAAAACACAGACATGGATTGATAGCTATGCTCACGGTCCAAACCCTAAGGGGTATCGGTTCAAACTTTTTTCCAAGGATTTTAGCCCGCAAACATGGTTTAAAGGGTTTCGGCTTGATAGGGTAAGGATAGGTATAATCAATCGTTTGAAATCAGGTTATAATAGACCAAAGGCCCATCTTAAAAGAATGTCCATAGTAGAGGATGATATGTGCGCGTGCGGGGAGGATCCCGAGACTGTGGAGCACTTGTTCTGGCTTTGCCCGAGATTCCAAAGAAATAGGGGTCCTCTAGTGGAATATCTAGAGAAGAAAGGTATAGATTTTGATGTTCCGGTTGACAGGCTTGTCATCCAGGGTGACTTGGATTCCCTGCTTCGAATTGTCTCTTTTTTCTTATCTAACAAAATACTTATCTAGGCGGTAAATAGTAAGTAAGGAATTAGAATTAGACGTTTAGGTATTTAACATTTAACATTTATCTCAAGAGTCAGGAAAGGGGAAACAAACAATCAAATAATTAAACAAATATGTTATAAATAATATTAATAATTTATATTAATTAATATTAATATTAATAAAAATAAAGTTATAAACACAATTGTTATTACATATGCATAGGCATACATGAATAGAATAAGCAGTAAACAAGGGGGAAAAAAAAACTAGGTTAAGCTAGGTTTGGCTTTTGTTTGCATTATAATGAATTAGATTAATTAAAATAAGGAATGGATAATCGGAAGGGATAGGTTAATCAATTATATATGTTTTAGTTGGTGTTATGGTCATCCTATCCTTTGTGCTGTACCAACCCAATCAAACGTGAGATCCTCAACCAAGAGAAAGACCGTCTAGCATCAAATTGGGTCACTCCGACCGCAAGCAGAAATACAGTGGAATCACAAGGGTCTCGTCGCGCACGAGTAGTCTCCAGATATCGTCAAAACGGCACATAGTCTTTCACCGGAATATCCTGACTCAAGATCATTTCCACCCTACAACGGTTTCAAAACTCATACAACGGACAAGAAATTAACCTCCATCGAAAACCAGTGCAAACGCAGGCTTCGGACCCTGCCCATCCACGCTTAAAACCCCACAAACTCAAAAGTAACTCTCATTCTCAAACCTCGTAAACTAGAGTTGGAGCAAGAAGCAAAAATCCTCAGAAGGAGGTATAAGTGCTTGAAAGCTCAATTCGTAGTGGTGAACGAGGTTGTGTTAGAATTAAATAGAGTGTATTTGGTACATACTACATAGGTTGCCTAACTTATAACTTTTGGTTAAAAAAAAAAAAAAAAGAGACGACTAACTTTTCGGTAGCTGATGATAAAACAGGTATCTCCTGTGTATAAGCATAGGAGACAATAGGAGATAATTGTTTTATAATCTGCTACCGAAAAGTTACGCCTTTCTTATTAGGGGCGAAAAATGAGGTTAGGTTCTGCTAGGTTGATGGAGCGGTCAACAAAACTTTTCATTTCTAAATATTTCCGCTCGACGTCTGACGACGCACAGTGGGCGGAATCGACCAAAAAGGCGCGCATAAGTGAAAAAAATTAAAATCGTCAAATCTGTCTGCAATTTGTTTTACTCATTCAAAAGACCTTCACGAAGAGAAAACAAATATTATGGCATTCAAATTTTCGATCTAAGTCCTTATAAAATGTCGTTGAAATTGGTGTTTCCATAACACAAAAATTATCAGCAACGTTCTATTATTTTCGAGTTTACTCTGCGCTAAATAGAACTAGGCAGGAGGTATAATAGCATTATATTTTTGCATGTCCGTTCACACTATTAAGAGAGCTTCATTTTGGTTGAAAAACCATTCAATTATCTTCGGTCAATCAAAAGATATAGCCCGTTGAAAAAAATTACGTGGTGCATTGAAAAACAAACGAAAAAAAATAAAAAAGGCGTGCATCTTTTTTGCCTTGCGGAGGCTTACGGTGAATCTTGTGGGAACTTGTAGATTGATTCTCCGTGAAAAAAGTGAATCTAGTCTTATCTGCGGGGATTTGCGGGTGTCGATGTAATCTAAGAAACAATACCTTAAAATGCGAGAAATCTCATTTTATACATATCATTTACTCAACCTCAGAGATATATTTTTCCATTCTCATGAGCGAAATGTTCGTCATGGTAAAACACCATGACAAAAATTGTGTTATCAAATTACTCGCGAATTGTCAAATTGACGGATATTTTCGATAATTCCTTATATCACGTCTGATCCATTAATAGCCAGTATACGAAACCCGCCCAAAAAAGGAACTATAAGCCTCGTGAATGAGGAAGTATCATTAACTTATTTTGTCCTCTTATCCAGCAATTTACTGATTGAAACTGATAAAAAAAACTTGTTGCGACTAATTATTGATCGCTGGTTTTCATGTAAATCAAGTTTTTTTTAAATAACGTTCGAATTCTGTGGTCACGTGTGACGGTACAAAGTACCCTTTACGCACAAATTTATCGTCTGATGGCACTACGGACAACTATGGTCAAGAGAAGAACATGGCGGCCGAGGTACTGCGTGTCGTCACGTACTGGCATTTGAAAGTTGATCATTTAAAATTGCTGTTTACAGTCGACAAAAGTTGATTCTATCATTTTCATAGTTTTTAAAGATTGTCTTCAATTATCACGCACCCATTTCCAATGGACATTCGTTACTGCAGTATAATATGAGGAAACTTCCCTATTGCCGATTGAGGTTTTAAAATGACTGAAAGAGCTGGATAACTGCAATAGGGACAGCAGTGGGGCTGAGGACGGTGAAATTAATAAATAAAAACTTCAATTAAATTGTCCCTAAACTTTTCTACCTGCGTTACAGAACAGATATCTGTATTTTTTTGTCATAATCATACGTTCATCTTATTGTAAATAAACTAACAAATGCTAAAATGAATTTATTTATTTGATTCTGATTTTGATGAATAATAAACTATTGTAAGTGAACGAATTATTCAACTATTTATCGGAAGTGATAGATTGTAGTTTAAGCTTCAATTTCGGTTCGCACAAAAATCGAATAGCACATATGGTTTCGTAGTTATCAGCCGATTTCAATTATGCGCGCCTTTTAGGTCGATTCCGCCCACTGTGCGACGTAACGATATTCGTCATACAGTCATTGAAATTTGGTAATACATAACCTGTGGGATCGATCGCGGTTTATTGCCATTGAAATGGAATAATACTCTACGATGTTGAATGTCCGTATCATGCTCTGCGTTGTGTAAAAATATTCATTCGGACGAGCGATTTATTGATATGCGACGAGCCCTAAGGAATAACAGACATATATCTCGGCGGACAGCTTAGAGCAGACGTAACTCAAAATACGCTTTGAGGCAATTATAGTGCTCCGTACACATTTCCTACACGGTTTCATGAGTTACGTTTCAGTTCTAAGCTGTTCACCGAACACGTCTCTTTCCGCAGAACTTATTGATATGAGCAATCTTCAATTGTTTTGGTTTTCCCACGCCTACTTCTAGCTCCACAGAGAAAATATGTACGCTGAAGTATGCTCCGGAGATTTCCTTCGATGACTTAGCTTTCAATTTCGACGTTACGGATAGCTCTTGGAGCACTCGAGTAACACGCCGTCCAGTCACCGGATTCTGATTCTGACGATAAGAATACCTTGACGGAGCGGATGGAACGGACGAATCTTGTCGAGAAACCCGTCAAGGAGGAGTCCCTTGGGCCTGCGATATATAGAAGTAAACAGGATTTTAGCGCGTTTCAGGCTGATTTCCAAGATAAGCTACTCAGGTGCGTTGGAAAACTGAGAGGGGGAGGCAGCGAGCAACTTAGATTTAAAAGATTCATGAACGTAAACGGCCACACCCCCTCCCACCCTTCCAACTCGGTCGTTCCTGAGCAGGTAGTAGCCATCAATAGCCACGAGATGATCTGAGATATTCTCATGAAGCCACGTTTCAGTGACAGAAATAACATGGTAGCTACCACCTGCGAAGAATTCCCGAATTGGTTCTACATGACCGAGTAGCGAATTTGCATTAAAACTAGCAACATTCAAATAACGAACAGCAGATGAAGAGGCGGCGCCGAGCAATGCTGGGGGCTGCCGATCCGATCCAAGGTCACCAGGAGGCGCAGCCTGATCAGGCAGTCAAGCCGGAGGAGTCAGGAGATGAAGATCCGCGTCGGAGTTTATGGTGATGGGCTCAGAGGATGCATCCCGCTTAACAAGGATTGACCCTTTCTTCTCCCAAATGAAACGGTATCCTCTCTGCTTGGCATAAACGCGGACCCGGCTCAGAAATTTAGATAAAGCAGAGGGCAGATGGTCATTTACGAAGACTGGCGTATATGGTTGCTCGGGAGCAAGACCAAGCTCGTCCGCATAGACAGAGCCCTTTGTCCTCTTGGCGGTGAGGATGCGGTTCCGACATCCAACTGATTTGAGATGGACAAGAATTCTGCGTGGTTTATTGGCGTTTGCATCGCCTCTAAGACGAGGAATTTCCAGAACCTCTTCGGGAAGGACGTTGAGCGAGAGCTGTGCCACGAGAGCTTGAAATATAGCTGGTAAATCCTCATTCGGGAGCTCAGGGACTGCAGAGATGAGAAGGTCGCGACTAAGTGAACTCCGCTCAAGCATACGCACTCTGTCCAGGAGTTGAGCCTTCTCCTCTGCATCAGCCGCACGAGCAGCCTGAAGATCAGTAACTTGGGTCGTGAGAGCTTCAAGCCTGGTATTGAAGGCTACTGACATCGCCGCATTAGATTGCGTAAGCTCCTCTAGCCGTTCGGTCAGAGTATCAACTCGACCGGGCAGTCCCAGCAGGCCATCGATTTTCTGCTTAATTTCTGCAGTTTTAGCCGTTTGTAATGCAAGAGATTCACGGATGGATTCTGTGCTGGCTTTTATTGCTTCGACTACCGAATGCATCGTTATCGTCGGCTCGTTCGACGTAGCATCCCCGGTACGACCTTGAGTGTTCGCAGGTGGTGCCGAGCCCGACGATCCCCCTCCTGAGGTGGCTGAAGAATTCATGCAATATTTGCATTTTGATACCTGTTTATTGTTTACAAGAACCTTAGTTAGCCGCATGCATCCAGGATGATAGTGATTGCGGCAAGTTGAGCATCGAATAGATGTAATGACCGGCTTATTACATTTTCTGCAAATCTTTGCAGCATTAGTCGGTGCCGGCGAATCAGTCAGCGTGTCACTCGAGTCCGATGATAGTCCGGGTGAACTCATGTCACACACGTAAGAACTCAGAGTATAGATGAGCCCGATCGACAACTAGACTCAGCGATACAGCCGAGTTCAAAGTCCAAGTTAACAGTACCAAGTGGAATAGACTATGTCAACATAACACACACACTCTCAAAGCAGCCTGTTGCTATATGATAGCATTCTCCAACCACAGAATTTTCACAGAAATCAAAAAGCAGAAGTAGGCGGACAAATTAAACGCCCAGCAGATATAGCACTTCGCAGTTCGGAAAGTAAAACACAAGCGCGAGAGATTGGTACAATCACGAGGACAGTCCGACGAGAAGATCCAACAAAATTCGCGAAAATTAGGCGGAGCAGAGCAATACACAACACAACACGTCCAATCCTCAAGATAGAGAGATAGATAGATAGATAGATAGATAGATTTTATTTATCCATGGCAATGTTGGATAAGCTTGCGGTGTATTTACAAAATAATATACACCGCAAGCAAAAGGAAACAATACAGTTGCCGCTATGGGCGAAAGAATAATACAAATAAAAAGAAACTTAAAAACTAAAGGTAGAAAAGAGATAAAGTAGGAAGGACATAGCCCAACTAGCTACAGGTGTAACTACATTGGGAGAAGGCCAGAACTACCGTGTAGATTCCGAGGCAAAGAGAAAACGATTTAGACGCGAACGGAAAATCGCAGGCGAGGGAGAGCTACGTACCTCGAGTGGGAGAGACTCCCAGAAATAGGCTCCGGAGACTGCAAAGGACCTTCGGTAGGCCTCAGTGGTGAAACGAGGGATGAGAAGGTCACCCCTTACACGTCTGCTGGGCCCAAGGGCAGGAGGGCGGTCAGAAAAGAGAGCACGGAGGTAGTCGGGAGAGTTAGTGCGAAAAATCGCGAAAAGCAGGTTGCCGAGAAAATAAAGTCTGCGGTCCCGCGCAGAGAGCCAACCTAACTCACGGCGGTAAGGGGTGATATGCTCATCCCTCGCAGCACCACAAACGAATCGGACACAGCAGTTTAAAAGACGCTGGAGCCGGGTGTTAAGCACCCCAGGGATGTCATTGTATACAACGCAGCCATAGTCGAAGAGAGGAAAAATGAGCGCAGTGACAAGATAGCCACGGAGATTGGGCGAGAGCAAGCGGCGGGAAGCGGAGAGCTGACGAAGGGCGGAGTGAACCCGGTTTGACACGGCATCCACTTGCGGTACCCAGGATAGTGTACTATCAAAAATGAGCCCGAGATTTCGAACGGACGACGAAAACGGTATGGCAGTTCCGTTAAGTACGACGGGTGGACAGGCGGCAAGGTTCAGCTTGGTAAGAAAGGGAGAACTCCCCAGAATGATAGCCTGCGTCTTAGACGGATTAAGGCTGAGCGAGTTAGAGCAAGACCATTCGTGAACGGCCGCAACATCGAGATTTAACCGCAGAATAGCATCGGGAATTTCAGAGACAGGACACTGCAGATAAATCTGGAGGTCGTCCGCGTAGAGCGAGTGCTCCGTGTGCTGGAAAATGTGAGAGATGTCATTTATGAAGGTGACAAAAAGCAAGGGACCCAGGACAGAGCCCTGGGGAACACCTTGATCAAGGGGCAGCCACGAAGACAACTCATTGGACGGGCCGACTACAGCCTGTGAACGACCCTGGAGATAGCTGGAGATCCAAGTGAGAGCGTGCTGAGAAAAACCGAGTGCAAGTAACTTGGCCAACAGGATAGAATGAGGGATAGAGTCGAAAGCTTTGCTAAAGTCAAACAAGACAACAATGGTGACTAGGCGGTTATCAATGCCGCGGCGAACATCATCAGCGAGTTTGAGCAGGGCAGTCTGGGTATTGAGCCCCCAGCGAAAACCAGACTGGCGGGGGTCAAGAAGAGAGCGGCTCTCTAGGTAAGTCATGATCTGAACTAGAACGATGCGCTCAAGCACCTTAGAGAGTAAGCAGAGGTTCGCGATAGGGCGCATCTGCTGAAGAGAAGTCGGAGACTTGACTTTGGCCAAAGGAATGACACGAGCTTGTTTCCAGGAGGCAGGGAAAACACCTGAGCTGAGTGAACGGTTTAAGAGCAACAGCAGATAAGGAAAGATCGCAGGTAGAGAGTCCTTGATGTTCCGGAGCGAGAGGTCATCAACACCGCGAGACTGAGACGAAAAGTGAGAAATCGCACTAGCCAGGGCAGGAGGAGAGATGTCGCTGAAATAGAACAAAGCGTCCCCATAATGCGGTGGCGGCAGAGCGCGGAAGAAATCGGCCACAGCCTCTGAAGCACCGGGGCGGCGTGAGACGGCGGCAAAATGAGCATTTAGGTCATTCACAGAAAACCCAGCGCAGTCAGACCTCTGCGAGGAGGAAAGCCCGAGAGACCTGAGCTCATTCCAGAGAGCACGAGGCCCAGAGGCGGCCGCAAGCCGGTCAGCATAGAAGGCAGAGCGAGCCGCGGAGATGAGCTTGCAGAGCGCATCGCGGGAGCAGCGATAGGAAAGAAGATCCTCACGATCACGAGAGCGCCTGAACCGGCGGTAGAGAGCATCACGAGATCGCACTAGAGCCTGCAGGTCAGGAGTGATCCAGGGCGGAGAAGATCGCCTGGGCACGAAACTTCGGGCAGGGGCCAGGGCATCGAGCGCAGAGGTGATGTTGTTCTGGAGGCAGGAGAGCAGGTCATCAGCAGAGGCAGGAGCGGCGAAACAATCCCAGCTCATGGCGTCGAGAGACCGAACAAGCGCATCGGCTGAAAAATTAGCATATGAGCGAGCTGTGATGAGCCGAGTCTCAGCGGGAGCAGGGAAGGCGATACCCACAAAAATGAGATCATGGCCGGCGATGAAAGGAGCCTCAGTCTGCCCGTAGTTCACTAGAGCGTCACGGTCGCTCAAAAGACAGAGATCCAGTAGGGAGTCGGCAGCTGACGAATGGTGCGTGGGCGCATAAGGAACAATATAGAGCGCGCGCGTGAGACAGAACGAGCGTATGTTCTCGGCCTCGTAGGACTGAGAGAGCTGGTTAGCGTTGAAATCTCCGAGCACAATCGAGAGAGTGTAGTTGCACGAAAAAGTGTCAAAATCAGTCCCAAAAGAAGTCAGATTTGGAGTCTTAGGCGGGCGATATACTACGGCCAGCAGGAACGGAGGTACGCTGGGAGACTTAACTTCAGCCAAGAGGTACTCAGGGTTAGCGGAGTAAACAGGCGGAGATGCTGCCAGGAGTCTACCGCGCAAGGCATTACAGATGTAGACCGCTACACCACCACCGATTTTACCGACACGGTCATTCCGAAGAATAGAGAACCCAGGCAGGGCAACAGAAGAGTCGAGGACCTCAGGATGAAGCCAGGTCTCGCTGACGGCAATGAGGTGGTAGGCAGAGGCAGCGAAGTAGAAACGCAGGTAATCCAGGTGGCCGCGGATGGAGTTGGCGTTAATATGGCAGATGTTGAGCCCAGAGCGCGAAGGTAGAGAGACGGGCGGCGAAGAGAGTCATTGCGGCTGCGTGGAAGGCGCGGCAGATATTCCCCTGAGGGGACCGCGTGAAGAGCTATGTGGGGCTCGCAGAGATCGTGTGGAAGAGGCACCACGACCACGACCTCTTCCTCTGGGAGAGCCAGAAGGTAAAACAGAGTCGGGGTCAACGTCGGATGGAGAAGCAGGGGGAGACTCGGCTTCGAGTGTATCTAGATCTTGAAGCGAACGAATACGCCTGGTGCGTTCACCATCACGGAGCTTGACGAAAATGACACCGGCATTGTGCCAGATGTATTTGTATCCCCTAGCCTTGGCTGCAGTTCGAGTCGCAACAAGAAGCTTATATACGTCACCAGGAAGGGCTTCATTGACGTGGATGACTAGCGGCGGACAAGAGGGCCTGGGTACGAGGTCGGAGGTACGCAGAATACCTTTAGTCTTCTTCGCGTCAAGCAGCCTCAGACAGACGTCACGCGAGCGAAAACGGACCACAATAGGAAGCGGAGCATCGTTTAGGTTACGACGAGCCCTGGACCGCGCGACGAGAAATCGAGACACCAGGATGTCCCCCTCGGCTAGGGGAACGCCAAGAGCAGAAGCGACCTGCGAGACAAGCGCGCGAATGCCATCAGCGGAAGGGCAGGGAATGCCAGTGAAGATAAACTCAGCTTCACAGAGCCGAGCAGAGGCCCGGCGCAGTTCCTGCTGACCAGCGGTGTGGTGCTGCTGTAGGTCACCAATGGCAGCGCGGAGCTCCCTCAGGTCATCAGCGTAGGCAGCATTTTGTCGTTCGAGGTCTTGGATACGGACAGAATTAGCGTCGATTTGTGCCTGCATGACAGGCAGACAGCTGAGGCGAGAGTTAACGTCATCGAAGCGCTCATCGAAGCGGCTCTGGGAGTTGTCGAAACGACTGTCGATTCGCTGCATCATATTCTCCAGCAATGCTTCGATAGCAGATGAGGCAGCCGGATGAGGCTGAGAAGAGGATGTTCCAGCGACAGGCGGCAGAGTCGCCTGACTAGGAGTCCGTGAGGTCGGAACCACACTCGGGAGCGAGGACGACTGAGAAATTGATAATGAATACCGCGAATGTGTACTGCGGCAGCAGCTAGGGCAGCCAGGACGAAGCGCCTTCACCTTCAAGCAACCAGAGAGAGATAGATAGATAGATAGATAGATTTTATTTATCCATGGCAATGTTGGATAAGCTTGCGGTGTATTTACAAAATAATATACACCGCAAGCAAAAGGAAACAATACAGTTGCCGCTATGGGCGAAAGAATAATACAAATAAAAAGAAACTTAAAAACTAAAGGTAGAAAAGAGATAAAGTAGGAAGGACATAGCCCAACTAGCTACAGGTGTAACTACATTGGGAGAAGGCCAGAACTACCGTGTAGATTCCGAGGCAAAGAGAAAACGATTTAGACGCGAACGGAAAATCGCAGGCGAGGGAGAGCTACGTACCTCGAGTGGGAGAGACTCCCAGAAATAGGCTCCGGAGACTGCAAAGGACCTTCGGTAGGCCTCAGTGGTGAAACGAGGGATGAGAAGGTCACCCCTTACACGTCTGCTGGGCCCAAGGGCAGGAGGGCGGTCAGAAAAGAGAGCACGGAGGTAGTCGGGAGAGCTAGTGCGAAAAATCGCGAAAAGCAGGTTGCCGAGAAAATAAAGTCTGCGGTCCCGCGCAGAGAGCCAACCTAACTCACGGCGGTAAGGGGTGATATGCTCATCCCTCGCAGCACCACAAACGAATCGGACACAGCAGTTTAAAAGACGCTGGAGCCGGGTGTTAAGCACCCCAGGGATGTCATTGTATACAACGCAGCCATAGTCGAAGAGAGGAAAAATGAGCGCAGTGACAAGATAGCCACGGAGATTGGGCGAGAGCAAGCGGCGGGAAGCGGAGAGCTGACGAAGGGCGGAGTGAACCCGGTTTGACACGGCATCCACTTGCGGTACCCAGGATAGTGTACTATCAAAAATGAGCCCGAGATTTCGAACGGACGACGAAAACGGTATGGCAGTTCCGTTAAGTACGACGGGTGGACAGGCGGCAAGGTTCAGCTTGGTAAGAAAGGGAGAACTCCCCAGAATGATAGCCTGCGTCTTAGACGGATTAAGGCTGAGCGAGTTAGAGCAAGACCATTCGTGAACGGCCGCAACATCGAGATTTAACCGCAGAGAGAGAGAGAGAGAGAGAGAGAGAGAGAGAGAGAGAGAGTAGAGTAGAGAGTAGAGAAAGTTTTATTAGACCCTGGAGAAAATCTCCCTAAGGGCCTCAGGCATGGTATAAATGTACATAGAGAGAAAGTGATCTTATGATACAGCAAGTGCTTAAAGCTAATAAATCCATACAAAATAAGTATAATATACAATATAAACAATAATAAAGTGAAAAACTTATGAGGTGAATAGTCGAAAAGGAAAGAAAGAGCACCTGTGACTTAAGTAAGTATATACGGTACAGTAGATGAAGGCTTCAGGCAAAAGGCAGCAAAGAGAAAAAATTGCAAATAGACTTAACCTAGAGACTACAAGCTACGAGTCACCCGGAAACGCTTCACGTTCCTCCTCCGCCATCAAAAAGCGAAAGCACCGTGTGCGAAACTCCGAAAGAGTTGACGCCTGGGTGGCCTCGGGGGGAAGAGAGTTCCAAAGCTGTAAGCCGACTACGACGAAAGATTTTTGGAAGGAAGTGGTACGGGCAGGAGGAACCTGAAGCGAATCAGTTCGGGAGGTGTCACGCCGAACGGACCTATTTGCGCGTGGCCGCACCTGATCCATGAAGAGCCAAGGCTCACCGAGACGTAATGCCTTGTAGAATAAGCAGCCGATAAGCTGCTTGCGGCGATTACATGGCCGAAGCCAACCGCACGCGCGCCGGTGACCCGAAATACTAGCGTCACGCGGGACCCTATGTAGAAAGCGCACACAATTATTTAGCGCGACCTGCAGTGTCCTTTCAAGTTCCCCTGTCAAATTCGTTAGCACTACGGCGCAGTAATCGAAAAATGGGAGAACCAAGGCAACGACCAGACGACGCTTCACCGCGAGGGTCAAAAGGTTGTCATTCATCTTAATACGATACAGTGCTGCCGCGGATTTCTTCTTAATCGTGAGAACGTGCTGTGACCACGAGAGGGTGCTGTCAAGGAATACACCAAGGTATTTGAAGGCAGGTACAAATTCAATAACCGTAGTCCCCATTTGAATCAGTGGAAGACCTGTACGAGTCAAGTCATTGACGTAGCGTGAACTGCCGAAGAGCATTGCCTTGGTTTTCGTCTCATTCAGTAGCATATTGTTTGCCAGAGACCAACCGTGCACACGATCTATATCAGCAATGAGGGCACGGCAACAATCATCTATGTCTGCAGGGCGGCACCTAATATAAATCACCAAGTCGTCGGCGTACAGAAGGTGAGAGCAGCTACGCAAGCAACCCGGCAGATCGTTAATAAATATGGAGAAGAGCAGGGGACCCAGAACGCTACCCTGAGGGACACCAGAACACGTATGAAGCCAGTCCGACATCACGCCATCATTACCCCGGACCGCTTGTAGGCGGCCGCGCAAGTAAGCATGAAACCACCCAAGAGCATCTAGAGAAAAACCCAATCCTTGTAGCTTCCGTAGGAGCAGGCGGTGATCAACCATATCAAAAGCTTTGGAAAAGTCGAAAAATACAGCCAGAGAGAGAGAGAGAGAGAGAGAGAGAGAGAGAGAGAGAGAGAGAGAGAGAGAGAGAGAGAGGGAGATCGTCGGGGTCCGGCGTTCCTGCCCCTGGCTTCGGGCCGTTGCTGCGTCGCTGCCGATTATAGACCGATAGTCGAGGCAGTAACAGTGACGTTATACAATATTTTGAGGGTAGTGGTTTGGGAAATTTTTTCCATGTAGCAACATGCTTGTAAACTAATTTGTGAAAATTTCAAGATTTCACAAGCATATTTAGGCCCACTGTAATATAGTGACTGCAAACGCAGGAAAATCCCATGTATTTTAAATGGAAAACTTCAACCCCCCGTGGCCCAGGGTCAAGCATTTTTTTTTTAAATCTGAAAAAATTACAGCATTACTTTTTAAGTATTTCGAACCGATTTAGTGGGCGGCAAGAGTAAAATTAATTTTGACCCGAAATAAGGACCACCCTAATATACATGTTTTACCGAGGTATGCAATCGAATTGGAAATAACGTGTGGCATGCAATATCAATTTCAACATCTCTCGTAACGTTGGGTATTACTTACTATGTGTGTGTATAACACAATTTGGATAATACTTAGACCTATACTGGTACCAGACATGATAGAGCACGATCTGAAAAGTCACAAATCCTCCCAATTAAAAATTGAGTAAACACATTTATGTTACCGATCTAACTAGATTTTTGAAAATAGTTTTGTAGAAAATTATCTTATTGATATTCTCGTAATCAACCCAATCGTTTTATGTGAAGTATTATAAATTAAATTTTTCTATTATGTTAATATAATATAATGTTGAATTATTATAAACCATACATATTAAAAAATATCTATGGTATGAATGGTTACATTCAAAAATATGTATGGTTAACCTCAAAACACTGTTGTTACGAGTACATTTACTCGAAAAACATGGCACTAGCAAACGTTTACAACACAACAGAATATTATTTCAACGTAATCCACGGGATAACCTAGTTAGAATGGAGGTAACACGATGATAATGATGTAAAACCGTGAAAACCATACTTACGGCTATGGATAAAGGTCTACGACGGTCTAGCGCTACGTCATCAGTCTACCCCCACCACCGAACCGGCCGTTAACATTGCGCTTATGGGATCTGGGCATCCTTCTATAGTTAAGTATCCTTGCCGGAAAGCCACCATAGTCGTTCGTATGCGACGGAGCAACCCCAAGGTCCCTGAGTTCACGCCAAATCGCACGTGGTTCTCCAATAGTCCGTAGGCGATTAGAGAAGAAGGCATCCCGTGCAGATGTGATGCGCTGATGGAGAACATCACGCGCTTCCCGATAGCGGATAAGAGCTCCGTGTGTGCGAGCGCGCTTATACGCACGATACAATGTGAGCATGTATTGATCGATTTTAGAAATAATGCACGTTCACTGCTATTCAAACGTTCGATTGCCCAAACAGACCTTTTTTCTCACTCATTTTCACGTGCTGTCATCACGAATTGCATTAGGGTAGACCGGGGTCAGTTGTGACAGTTTACAGTTTTGCCTTTACTAAGCTCAAACTACAACGATCACATAAATGTTTCAAATACCGTAGGGAAGAGCATTCAATTGCTGACAAAATGACGCTGAGTAGGACTTTCTAGCATTAATAGAAAAAAAAGTACAAGCCCGAGAAAAAAAAATCGAAAAATGTCACAACTGACCCCGGGTCCGGGGCAGTTGTGACAGCGAATGGGGTCAGTTGTAACACAAGGTTTTCACACAAAATCCAATTAATAATCACGATTGCGACATCCATTGAGGTCATTCTAACTCGGGACCACTTTTGTATAAGTGGACCACCAAGACATGTCGTTCGAAAATGGTGTGGAGGGATATTTTCCAGCTGTTTTCCGTTTATGACCTCGGCATTAGCTTTTTCATAGGTTAAACAGTTATCATGGACTCGTTATATTTTTTTTCCACTCTTTCGAGGCATTCTAACATGGAGGGACTAAAACAAACATTTTCGTATCAAGTAAGCTGAAATGTTACAGTATTATCCCATATCAAAATGTTACAACTGCTCCCTGTCACAACTGACCCCAAACGGTTTTCTTAAGTTCTGTGTCAAAATTTCGTTCATTTTGGCAATCTAAAGACTCGGAAAACCGTCAGAGCTGATCTAGAAATGTTCAAGGAAACGTATGGATAAAGAATATTCGATGTATATACCATAGGAATCTAGATATCACTGTTCGACTGAAATCGTAAAAACTAACTTTGGGCCCAAAAATAACAATACAACCCTCGCAATGCGTCTATTTCACGCGGTGGAAGCTGGCATGTAGATAAGCATTTCCGGACTGACTACATGCGAGACATACTGTAGGGACATAAACATACTTATTTTACTTTGAGAGATATTTGCGATGTAACAACTGACCCTTGTCACAAATGACCTTGGTCTACCCTACCGAAATCTTCCGAAATCTCCTAGGAATATCAGAGAAATAATTTTTCATTATTGAATCATCAATCAGATGGTGATACAGGTACGCGAACTGCACTTATCATTGAAAGAGTGTACCCCTGAGGACTGACTCAAGGAATTCTCATGGAATGAAGTCTCACTGCCCTGAAGAACCTTAATTCTCTAATCGTCGTTGTTTCTGGTGCTTTCGAGACCACCGATGATTGGCAGTACCAATGTACCAACTCTCGCTGCGTTCTGCATCTTACGCATTCCATCCCAAACCTTCTGTGCGTCTCGAAACACGTATCAGGGCATCAGCGTAAGACTTTGGCACACTAGAAACCGATGGATATGATGCGGCGTGGCAAGCAAAGTCGTGTGCGGAGTCAAGGTTGTACTCGTGCCGTGACATCTGCAAAGTGAAATCAAGTTACAAAGAAATTCCGAAATATTATTTTTTGTATGCGAGAGCCAGTATCTGAGACATAATCCTATAATCAAAACAATTCACATCTATTGTTCCATCGGAAAAAGTAACTGTACTACGTTAAATTGAGAGGTGCGTCGATTAGAAGTGATGATATTTATTGAAAAAATTTATTGAGAGGTGCATCGATTGAGTCAAATTAGATATCGAAAAAGAGCAATAGTTTGCTCCGTTCGATACTTTGGGAATCTCTACCATGGATACCTTTGTTCATTTGGAAAACATTTCAACACATACACTTGGCAACCTCATGGGACAAACGATTTCTGCAATGGTTGTTGACATTGTTGGGTAGAGTTTGAAACAGCCTACGGACTTACTTTCTTCTACAGATATATACATATAGTGGGTGAACGAGGAAAGGCAACACACAGTGGGACGGAATCCCAAATCGACGGCCAAAAGTCTGACAAGTTTTCAATGCGTGTGAAAGTCCGTACTCGGGGGTTTCTTGGGTCGCTGATTACGAATCTGAATTAAAAATTTTGAACAACAAAATGGCGGATCCAGTACGGCAAATAATTTAATGATAAACGAATTGAATCGCCGTGAAAGTCTGTATTCGGGGGTTTTTGGGGTCGCTGATTACGAATCTGAAGTTGAAATTTCGAAAAACAAAATGTAAAAACTGTGACGGGATGTACAGCCGACGGTCGATAACCCGTCATTAGCGTATGGTAATTACCATACGAACACATTGATCCAACGATCAATACCCTATCGACCGACGCGGCGACGGCCTACATCCCGTCACCAGAGTCAACCAGCCATCCGCCAGATTAGCCGGACCGTAGTTCACAGGCCGCCGATAGGCGCGCCGCTTCTCACAGCCAGAGCGCACCCGAGCGCAGTTGTAACGACCGGCCAGACCAGCAGCGAGCAGTCTTGATCGACCAGCCAAGCCGGGCGCTCCCGACCAAGCTCACTGATCTTGACTCACTTTTTGGACTGTAGGGCCCGACCTCAGACCACCCGGGATAGAGTCTCGCGTTAGCCACCGCTACTTTATTGTACCGTTGACCATTCCGTTTATTCCGTTAGAACCTGTATAAATATAGACCGTAGTATTTAAGACCGTACCGTAGTTTAATTTCTCCTGTAACTTTTCATTTATTAATTCAAGTCGTTTATTCGTATATTATCATATACTCATTTCGCATTTAATATATTATTTTCTAGATATAATATTTCAGAGCTAGAACTCCTTTAATATTCTCGTTAATATTTCCCGTAACATTTTCTTAATATATTATTTTCGTAAGTAGAATTTATAGCGCGCATAGGTTAAGATACGTGGGGTGAATCACAAGGGAGATGTGGTGTACAGCAAGTAGGAAATGTCGGGAGATAATGGGAGATATTGGGAGATTTTTGGAGATATATTGAAAATTGTATCAGGAGATATCGTGGGAGATATTGGGAGATATCGAGAAATATTGGGAAATTTTAGGAGATTTCGGGAGATATTGGGAAATTTTAGGAGATATCAAGAGATATTGGGAGAAATTGGGAAATTTTCGGATTTATATTGAAAATTATATCAGGAGATATCGTGCGAGATATTGGGAGATATTGGGAGATATTGAGATAAAGGAGATGTGGTGGACACATTTTCGCTTGTGATTCACCACTCGTTAAGATAGTAATAAGAGTATAGGCAATTTAGTTATAAATCAAGCTGACTATAGCCCGTATATTTTTGTATTCCAGAAGCTCCGCCGCCGTCTGCGATCCGGAGAATACCGTACCGTAACTTTTTTTTGAATAAATTGATTATTATTTCGTTATAAATATGAATAGTGTGTTATCATTCACACTACTCTTTACTTCCCTTTCCTTAAATCTGACCCTGGTTTACTCTGAGCACCCGATGGAAAGGGGAGCGACCACTTCCACCTTGGTCCCCACGAGGTACACCGTTGCAAAACGAATTGAATCGAGGTGAAAGTCTGTATCCGGGGGTTTTTGGGGTTGCTGATTACGAATCTGAAGTCAAAATTTGGGAATACAAAATGGCGGATTCAATATGTACGACTTGTGTAGAAAAAGCGTTATATTTATGTCACATAGTAAAGGTTTTCCTTAAAATTAGGTTGATACAGTGTATTGAGATTAAAATAACGTGTATAAAGTGTAGAAATTAGCATTATATTTCTTGATAAATATGTATTCGCTTATAAAAACAATTAACTGACAGAAAAAATTCCACATTCCGAACAACTGGTCAGTCATCGTGATACATTCGACTACATACAACTTTATTCATCGTCACCAGAACAATCTGAATCACAGTCAGTGAATTCAACTGACGACGCATTGCCCGAGCTCCCTGCATTTTATGAGACGGTTGGTGCAGTTAATAACTGGATTGCTTCTGGTAGCAAAAATCTCATTTTCTTACCAGGTAATTTTCGCAGGCTAGAAATGTATGGATCAGACGTTAATAGTAGGCGTGAAAAAACGTCTTCCATGGTTTTTGTTCGGGAAAATTTTCGTGAAAAATTTTATCTATTCTGCTTTATGTATTTATTGGTAGACCCTTGGGCGTCTTCGGACATTTGTCCAATCGGTAATATTGCAGACTTTATAATCGCTGCGTCATGAATCAAAATTTTATGCATTGAAGTCGGCATATAAAACCACGGATATAAATTCACGTAGTCGCTAGCTGTCTGCACGGCATAATCTTGAAATCTGATTATATCAATCTCATGGCCACTCGAAAGTGTTTGCAATATAACGTGAAATCGTTTGATCAGATCTTCATTTACCCCTGTAATCGAAGCAGAAGTGGTTGAATCTTCAAAAAACCGTCGAGCAGTATTCCCGTCATTGGGCCTACCAAAACCGGGCTTTGGTTGATCAACTATGAGACCCGATCGTATGCGGAAACCTTCTTGTATACTTGCTTTTCGGTTTTTTACCATTTCTTCATCATTTGCAGTACGCGCTTGCCACTGTTCAATTTCAAGTTTATACCCTACATGCAAACAACATTCGAAGAAGCGAATCCACGCATGCAGAGTCGATAACCCGAACTGTACGTAATCTTCATTGATTTTTCTTTTCAACATCGCATCGATATTGTTGAAATCTTTTGGAGTTGCTTGACATAAATAGCAACAATTAACAAGTCGTCGGTTAAGGTCAGAGAGACATTTTTTTCCTTTTATTGAGGGCAACGTTTCGGCCGGGCCCGGCCGGCCATCTTCAGGCTATAATAATAATACAGAATTATGTTACTAATCATTAAATCTAAATTACATTATGTCCGCATGCAGGGTTAACCTATTGGTTTTTTTTTTGTTTGTTATTATAATTTGGAAAAGGGAATAACAAATTGTGAAAACTTACTCTATGACAATCTTTCAGATGTGCCTTACATGGCGATATCGAAGAGAGTGATTTTGAAACATAACGGTGTATTAGTCTATGATCGATAATCGATATTAGCAGAAGTCGAATATGGAAACGATACATGGCGGGTGATTTAATTCAAAATTACAGAGTATAAGTGGCTTAGATTTTGAATATCTGTTCGCTTGTTAACCGAGTTGTTTTTTGAGATGTGTATCATTTCCTTTATAAGTCTTTTTTGTAAATTCTTTTCAGTGTCCACCACTTGTGCGTTATCAAAATCAAAGGTATGTCCTAGAGTTTAGTGCATGAGAGGCTAGGGCAGATTTCTCAACTTCTTGTTGTTTTATGTCATATTTGTGTCCTCTCATTCGATTTTTAAGGTGTTGTTTAGACTGACCTATGTAGCACTTAGGACATTTGTTGCAGTTTACTTTGTATATAGTGTTGATTTGATCTTCAGTGGGAACCTTAGATTTTAAGTTTGTGAAAAGACTGGATATGTTCTGTGACACTTTATTATTATAGCCTGAAGATGGCCGGCCGGGCCCGGCCGAAACGTTGCCCTCAATAAAAGGAAAAAAATGTCTCTCTGACCTTAACCGAGACTTGTTAATTGTTTTACTAATGGTCACGAAACTCAAATAATAAATAGCAACGTTGAGCAGAAGCATTACTCGTGATTGCATTGCAAACTTCACCATCTATCATGGTGAATGCAAGTTTGAAAGAAACGGTTATGTCTTTTCCGTCGATGACAGTTTCGTAAGGCACAAGGTTACTTTCCTGCTGTTTTATAAACTCCATTTCGCTCACCGTGGCTTCAGTATTTTCATGCAAAAATTGAATTCTAATTGGCCGACAAAAACGGGTAGACGATGGCCTCGGATTTTCCCATACAACAAGGGTATTTTTTGTTTCTTGATCAACTGATATCAACTGCAATGGAACAAGTGACGTGAAGAATATGTTAGCATCAGACTTGATTCCATCATCATCGGTAAATCTTTGTTTATATGCATTTTGACCAGAAGTGCCAGCGCAACCTCACTTACAAATTAAATTCAAGTTGCGAACACTTTCTTTACATAAGCTTGTAATAACTTCGTCTTGAAGCAACAAGATTCTCTGAATTGTGTGATCCAGCAAAGACTGCCGTTTCACTTCAGCACTACATTCTGTAACCGTAATGTCTGATTTCGGTGGATAACATTGAAGCTTCGCTTGATGTATTACATTATATGACGGAAATAACTTAGAGCGCTGTTCTTTGGCTGAATTCCGAAGCTTCTGATAGTCAGATTTTGACATCTTGAGTTCAACTACAAGCGATAGGTCTTTATCAGGAGTATAAGGAATTTCTGAAATCGATTCCACAGATGGTATACTTTTTAGCTCTTGATGGGCTTCCCAGCGTCACATCTTGAACAACTTTTACGGCATCAGATCTACCAGCTGCTCGAAGGCTCATTTGAGCTGTATAAGACAGTTCTTCGGTACTTCTAGTTGCACGCAAATCTTCAGTTTTCCTCCGTTTTGTGCGCACACTAGCTTCAGCAAATCCTAAAGAAGGCCGACCCATGCTGCTGGATTGTGTTGAAGCTTCTTGGATTTTTTCCAGGGGAACAAACACACTGAGCCATGTTCCAAATTTGTCGGAAAATCTGTCTTCATGCCTCGAAACTTGCTTCCACTTTTGATTAAATTGGGACAATAATGCGCGTATTGCAAGTTTTGCGTCATCCGACAGAGTGAAAGGTCGCTGTAGTTTCTCCGACATGAAGTTTTCAATTTCCAGGTATGCTGAAGCTGCACCACGATTCGAATCATTTTTCATGAGTGCGAAAATATCTTTTCTCGTTAATCCAGGTGCTGCGGGATCATCGTCGGCATATTCTAAAATGTCAAAGAATAATACATATGAATAAGTAATTACCCTACTGAAGATTTCCAGGTGGAAATCTATGGATAAACCGATATGGTCTTTCTATAGGAATTTGGAACTGGAAATCCACTGGATTCTATGGATTTCAACATGGATTCATATAAATATCCAGGTAAAATCCTATGCGTTTTGAATTATATTTTGAATATCCACCTGCATATTTTCAATACACATTAGAAGGCGTTGTTCCTCATTAGTTCGCTTCGCTCGCTCACTCGGTCGGAAGAGAGCGTTGTTCCTCACTCGCTTCGCTCGCTCGGTTGTCAGTGGTATTGCAAATATTTTGGGAGTGTATACTATCAAGCTGTGCAATTGAAATCGGTAGAGGATTGAATAACGATACTGCCCACTTTTAGCGTTCGGTTATTAGGTGGAAGACCATTGGGTGTCAATGAATTCATGAATTCTATCGGGAGAATATTACTCATATCAGTATTATCTTCGTCTTCGCCTGTATCGACACTCATTTATTCTACTGCAACACTTTTAATTTTCTGACAATATTTCGTTGTTGATGGCAATGACATCCACATTGGTTGGAGCTAATATAACCTTTCCATAATTTGAGGTATCTTGAGGACCGACGCTGTCTCCAAATATTTCTCGCACAATCTTACCATTCGAGCAGAATTCCGTAGGAAATCGTTGAGAACTTCGTTGTTATGTTTGAAAGAATCGCCAAATACACCATCCCCAACTCACAGAAGCCATAGCTTGAAATCTGTCCATCATTGTCCATCAGAGATGCGAATATAAGTCATTCCACGTCAAACCGGACAAAAACGGGTGATTTTTGACCTCGATGTTTCCGATTCAGGTCTCGATTTTTTTACAGATTCTTTGGACCAAATAAATGTATCAAACAATTTTTATTTTTTTTTTATCGCCCCGAGTTTAGAAGTTACACGGGGTTGAAATTTCGGAAAAACGGCAAAAAATCGAAAACACGCCCTCCTTCAAGTGCCTATATCTTCGGTTCTATTTACCCTACAGACTTTTGTAAAAACGCATTTTGAAGCTCTTGAATGAGGCTTTCGTTACATATTTATCTCATTCCGGCATAATCGATGATTTCATTTGTTATAAACAATTATATTATTCAAACGTGTTTTTCGAGGTGAAGGCCCCCACCTAAAATTCTAAAAAAAATATGAGCGTATTCCTTGATCAATTCTCTACAAAATTGCGAAATGAAATTCATGGAGACTCATTGGACTATATTTGAAAACGATTGATTTACAAGCGGCGGCGCGCGTCGCCGCTCGGCGGCCTGGCTCGGGTGAACGTAACCAGCGTAAGGGAGAAACGGTGGGCACGGAGATCTATGTTAAAAAAATTTACCACATGAGAAAACAATTTATTTCATATCAGTTTATTAATCATCCAACTAACAATAAGGGAATCGAAATTCTAAATCTTACATGAAGATCCCCTAGCGTATCTATATTATATAAAGGAACAATTAGATTATATTATACCTGGATGTCGTTATATTAGCTTACAATTAGTAGTTTATTTAGAAACAACGGCCTGTACTGATTCGGGGGCATCTGAGTATCTCTTAGCTATTACTTTATTCCTTGTTAGTGGCAAAATACAGTGAAATTTGAGTGTACCCGGAAGTAATTTAGCTCTTTCGAAACGAGCTTGCAATGCAGCTGCTTCTGTTTGATAATCATCTTTAGTGAAAAATTCTAAATTGATATTTTTTATATTTTGGTTATTCTGCGCCCATGAAAAAAATTTTTGTGGTGTATTGATTGCATCCTGCAAGGGTTCTAGACTTGCTTTGGCTGCTAATCTTTTCAGGGCACCTCCCAAGCCATCACAAGGCCCCTTTCCATGCGAGGTAGCGAAAAAGTGCCACTCGGCACCAACTCCAAAGTCCTCTAGATGACGACACACGTTCAAAAAATTCTTTTTGTTCTTATATTGCGCACTCGCTCCGTCGGAGAAGTAAATGATTTTCGTCACATCTTCAATTTCTCGTTTCAAAAAGTCCACAAAACTTCTTTGAAATAGATGGACGGCGATAGTGTCATGTTTCAGACACTCTGAAATCGCAATATAATTTTTGTGTTTTATTGTGTCGTCTTCGTTGTAGTACGCCACAAAAGGATGTAACGTTACTTGGTCGTTATTCCAATGGACACCCTGAACCGCGTCTTGAATCACGAACGCATAATTTTCTGCAAAATCGCTTACTACTAAGCATTCCCCTGGTTTCAATTGCTCCTTTCTTTCGGAAAAATACGCAGACTGTTGCTGAGCGATGAATGCATGCGTGACCAGCCCGTCTAGTAGTCCCTGAAGTTTTATCAAGGATTCGTCGACAGCAGCTTGACTTGTGTCCAAATTTGTGCGATCTACCGACGCCCACTGCCTGTATGTCACGGTATCTATCAATTCGTCTTCGAACAACTCCTCCAGCTGATTCACTAAATTTTCTGTCCCCGGGCAACTTGGACATTGCTTCAAGTGACAATCGGTGGATGGTGGGTTACACATCATTCGCGCCAAACAATCTTTGTAATTGTTTATCGGCTGAGACGTGTTGGCTGTCAGCTGTGGTATCCTTGCCCCGTCCAACATTAACTTCACATTTTCATGGATTTCACAAACGCAAACGGAATGGGTTCCGCCAGCTCCAGGAAGTACACAGTGCTTCGGTCTTAGTTCGCAAAATTTTGTAAATCCGACGTTGAGATGTGGATACTTTTCTTTAAAGAGATGGTACGTTTCCTGCAAATTACTGAGTATCAATCGTTTCTGTTTGTGGATTTTTTCTCCATTCTCCCGAACCGAGACATAGTTCTTTTTTCCCGGCATTACACGACTCATCAGATCGGAAGTATAAAAATCCACGACACACTTCTCTGTCACTGGATTCAATTTCTTGCCGATCTTCCCATTGGGGCTGGATAGAATCCCGTGTTCCTGTGCCGTTTTTTTAGCGCCAGTAATCATGTGTTTCGAGGCATTAAAATTCTCCTGAATTTTTTGAAACGACCAATCCTCAAATATTGTTAAAATTGTGATCTTTTTGTTCCGATCATCGGTAGTATGGAACGCCACCTTCAGTTTGTCAATGATTGTGGATTCTTCGTCCTCGGCCCCCTGCTCAACATCTTCTTCGACATGAAATACCCGTGAGGCCAGTGTTTTTTGCAGCTTTTTGAATTTTTCATGAGGATATTTCTTCAGCGCCAACTTCCGTTTATTAATGGGCGATTCTCCCAATCCAACTAGGCTCTCGTTCAATGTAGAAATATCTACCAATTTCTTGGTTGGCGTTGAGTCCTCTTCACATTCCGACGATTTCACTGCACTCGTACTGGGTTTTGGGTCCTCGTTAAGCGAAGAACTGTCACTGGATTCAGTGATTTCGGGCATTTTTGCAAGTCGTAACCGGCAGGTGTCACAAATTTTCAGTCCCATCGAGGTCGAATCTACTCTCCGATTTAATTTTCGAAGCATCGTCGGAAGCACCGGTCTCAGATTTTTCGGAGAGTTTTTCCCGTGTTTCTCCAAGTTAAACGGGTTGAAGCAATGTTTTATTGTAGACATAACGCAATAAAGCCACGCACTCGCAAAATAAGCAATTCCAAACCAAAACACTTGGAGACTGAGTGTTGAGTT
This sequence comes from Euura lappo, assembly GCA_018257835.1. Classification (NCBI taxonomy): domain Eukaryota; kingdom Metazoa; phylum Arthropoda; class Insecta; order Hymenoptera; family Tenthredinidae; genus Euura; species Euura lappo. Next base: position 50,298 of record JAEUYN010000739.1, read on the forward strand.
GTTGACTGAACAAGTTTTGAAAGGATACTGAAGTACTTGCGGACAGTAATGAACAACGACTAATCGTAGGACACCATGGAGGGGATGACCGAGGGTTAGGCCTTTTGTTTAAAGCTACCTGGAAACGATGAGAAACTACCTGAACACGAGGACAACAGGTAAAGTCACACTGAATGGTAGGACGCACTTCGCAGAAAACCTTCGGAATTTACCGATGGCTCATTTTTCCGAACCCTATGACATTTTCTGTATTATAATAATGAGAATTTCCATAAATTCACTGTAGAGTACGGAACAATGAACCATCCTTGAAAAATGTTAGGATATTCAAGTAGCACTCTGTAACCTGAGTTTGATTCTGCGTAATATCGATGCGAACCACGCCGCATAGCTCCGGCGCACACTGTCAGTGCGCGCCGCCGCTTGTAAATAAATCGTTTCCAAATATAGTCCAATGAGTCTCCATGAATTTTATTTCGCAATTTTGTAGAGAATTGATCAAGGAATACGCTCATTTTTTTTTTTAGAATTTTAGGTGGGGGCCTTCACCTCGAAAAACACGTTTGAATAATATAATTGCTTATAACAAATGAAATAATCGATTATACCGGAATGAGATAAATATGTAACGAAAGCGTCATTCAAGAGCTTCAAAATGCGTTTTTACAAAAGTCTGTAGGATAAATAGAACCGAAGATATAGGCACTTGAAGGAGGGCGTGTTTTCGATTTTTTGCCGTTTTTCCGAAATTTCAATCCCGTGTAACTTCTAAACTAGGGGCGATAAAAATAAAATAAAAATTGTTTGATTCATTTATTTGATCCAAAGAATCTGTAAAAAAATCGAGACCTGAATCGGAAACATCGAGGTCAAAAACCTGTCCGGTTTGACGTGGAATGACTCTAATGCGAGTTTTAGATCTACCAAGGTGTCGTACATGGTTTTGTTTGTCGGCTTATGAAAATGTTTATCCTTCGTGACGAGGTTGTAAATGTTACGCCGAGGGTACGCTACCGCAATGACGTCGCTGATCTCAGGTTTCGTTACTTGCAATCTTTTTTTATGTATGAGTCCCTATCTTATCATCTGGGCTGCTAGACCAAGCGAGGTTGTACAGTCCGCTGAGATACAATGTGCTAAATTATCTTTTTGCTTCAGTAGATCTGCTTGAATTTCCGTGACATTTGGGTTGCTAATTATCGGAAGATGATCTAAGTCGTTTAGGAACTCTACAAACGGTGGAGTACTTCCTGGATTGGGATTTCGCGAAGTAGAAGGTATGGCGCTCGGTTGGGTTTTCTGTGGCAACCCATTGCGTTTTAGGTTTTTCTTTTTAGCGTAACGTTTAGAAGGGGAGAATTTTGGCTTAGATTTTGAGGTATATTCCGCACGTGTCTTTGAAAGTTTTTGACTAGAATCGGAAGGATTCTTTGGTATTTTTATTTGATCGTCAGAATCGTCTGAGGATTTTGGATAATTGTTTTTATTTGTTCTCTGCCGCGGTGCGGGATTGCTAGAGGATTCTGTTTCGCGATGTCTTTTAGTCGCGAGGAATTTAGGTGGAATATTTTTTACTCTTTTTGGTCTCTGAGCTTCTTCTAATAATTCGTCCAAATATTTGTCCATTGCATCTCTCTCATCTGTGTTGGTCTGGTTACGGTCTGTGTTTGTACTTGGTTTATTGTCTAGTTGTATTGTCGGCAGTGTGTTGGGTGTGTCGGTGTTCTCGACGTGTCGGGTTGCTGCGCTTGGATCTACTCCGTCTTCGTCATCGGCGTCGTATGTGGAATCTGAGCTGTCGGGCTTTTGTGCTAATACTTTTCTTCGCGGTTCTGCGCTGTTGCTGGATTCCGTATTTATTTTACGTTTTACCGGTATTGGATTTTGCCATGACATTACTACGTCAGAATCATCTGAAAAACTTGAATCTGTGGTGATTTCTACTTCTGCTATGTCTTCTGACTGATTTTCTCTAGGTCGTTTATTCGGCGCGGGGTTCGTAGAATACTCGTCCGTGCTTCTAAGACGTTTGGATTCGATTGGTAGTACTTGTGTTGTTTCGGGGACGGGGTTCCTAGAGAGCGCGTCCGCGTTCGTGTTTAATTTGCCCGGTTTGTGTACTATATCGCACGTGTATTGACCGATAAATATTTTCCACTCGTGTAATCGTGATGACGAATCTACCATGCTTCTTAACCAAGTTAGCGGCTTGTGGTCCGTTACCAACGTAAATTGTCTACCGTAGACGTATGGTCTGAATTGTTTCAACGCGAATACGACAGCGAGCAGTTCTTTATCTGTTGTTGAGTAATTTATCTCTGCTTTTTGTAATGATCTGGATGCGTAGGCAACTGGTAAATCTTCGCCTATTTTTCCTTGACTGAGCACTGCTCCTAGGGCGTATTTTGAGGCGTCGGATGTTATTATGAAAGGTTTACTAAAGTCCGGATATTGTAAAATTGGTTCTTTGCAAAGATAATCGCGTAAAGTTTCGAATGCAAGCTGGTGTTCGGAAGTCCAAATGAAAGGGGTATCCTTTTTTAATAAGTTGGTGAGGCTTTTCGCGATTTCCGCCATGTTTGGTACGAATCTCCGATAATAACCTACTAATCCTAGAAATTCTTTGATTTTCGTCGCGTTTGTTGGTTCAGGGTAATCTCTGATTGCAGCTAGAGTTTTTGGATTTGGTCTGATGCCTTCGCGAGAAATTATCCCTTTAGTAAAAAGTTGGTGTCACACCCGAACGCGGCCGATGGTCGAATATTCGCGCGGGTTCGATATCACCGCTTTATTCGTGCTGCGATTGGCTGCGCGAGTCGGGATCGGTCTGAGGTGAGCTGAGAGCTAACTGTCACTGCATCCCTACGGCTGAACTGTCAAACCTGTCACTGCGAACCTGACCTAACCGATCAAAAGAATAAACTACACTTTGGATTTCACCTGCGACGAAGAAATTGCGACGAGGAAGAAATCGCGATGCAAAAATGAATCTGCGATGGTAAAATGTGCGACGCTGACGATTAACCTCTGATACGAATCTAACAGAAGTTGCGATGCGACAGAAAATCTGCGATGGTAATATCTGACGATTAACCTCTCATACGAATCTGGAAGAATTGCGATGCGGAAAAGAATCAGCGACGCTGACGATTAACCTATCATATGAATCTAACAGAAATTGCGATGCGGAAAAGAATCTGCGATGGTGAAATCTGCAACGCTGGCGATGGTGATATCCGCGACGCTGACGATTAACCTCGCATATGAATCTGTGAGAAATTGCGATGCGGAAAAGAATTAATCTGCGACGCTGACGATTAACCTCTCATATTCATATTCATATTCATATCATATTCATTCTGGAAGAAATTGCAATGCGGAAAAGAATCTGCGACGCTGACGATTAACCTCTCATATGAATCTAACAGAAATTGCTATGCGACAGAAAATCTGCGATGGTAATATCTGCGACGCTGACGATTAACCTTTCATATTCATATTCATATTCATATCATATTCATTCTGGAATAAATTGCAATGCGGAAAAGAATCTGCGATGGTGAAATCTGCAACGCTGGCGATGGTGATATCCGCGACGCTGACGATTAACCTCTCATATGAATCTGTGAGAAATTGCGATGCGGAAAAGAATTAATCTGCGACGCTGACGATTAACCTCTCATATTCATATTCATATTCATATTCATATCATATTCATTCTGGAAGAAATTGCAATGCGGAAAAGAATCTGCGACGCTGACGATTAACCTCTCATATGAATCTAACAGAAATTGCGATGCGACAGAAAATCTGCGATGGTAGGAAGAAATTCCAATGCGGAAAAGAATCTGCGACGCTGACGATTAACCTCTCATATGAATCTCACAGAAATTGCAATGCGGAAAAGAATCTGCGATGGTGAAATCTGCGACGCTGGCGATGGTGATATCCGCGACGCTGACGATTAACCTCTCATATGAATCTGTGAGAAATTGCGATGCGGAAAAGAATCTGCGATGCTGACGATTAACCTTTCATATTCATATTCATATCATATTCATTCTGGAAGACATTGCAATGTGGAAAAGAATCTGCGATGCTGACGATTAACCTCTCATATTCATATTCATATTCATATTCATATTCATATCATATTCATTCTGGAAGACATTGCAATGTGGAAAAGAATCTGCAGCATGACGTTAACCTCTCATATTCATATTCATATCATATTCATTCTGAGCATTGCAATGTGGAAAGAAGTCTGCGATGCTGACGATTAACCTCTCATATTCATATTCATATTCATATTCATATCATATTCATTCTGGAAGACATTGCAATGTGGAAAAGAATCTGCGATGCTGACGATTAACCTCTCATATTCATATTCATATTCATATTCATATCATATTCATTCTGGAAGACATTGCAATGTGGAAAAGAACCTGCGACGCTGACGATTAACCTCTCATATGAATCTGTGAGAAATTGCGATGCGGAAAAGAATCTGCGATGCTGACGATTAACCTCTCATATTCATATTCATATCATATTCATTCATTCTGGAAGACATTGCAATGTGGAAAAGAATCTGCGATGCTGACGATTAACCTCTCATATTCATATTCATATTCATATTCATATTCATATTCATATCATATTCATTCTGGAAGACATTGCAATGTGGAAAAGAATCTGCGACGCTGACGATTAACCTCTCATATTCATATTCATATCATATTCATTCTAGAAGACATTGCAATGTGGAAAAGAATCTGCGATGCTGACGATTAACCTCTCATATTCATATTCATATTCATATTCATATTCATATCATATTCATTCTGGAAGACATTGCAATGTGGAAAAGAATCTGCGACGCTGACGATTAACCTCTCATATTCATATTCATATCATATTCATTCTGGAAGACATTGCAATGTGGAAAAGAATCTGCGATGCTGACGATTAACCTCTCATATTCATATTCATATTCATATTCATATCCTTATTCATTCTGGGTTGCAATGTGGAAAGAATCTGCGACGCTGACGATTAACCTCTCATATTCATATTCATATTCATATTCATATTCATATCATATTCATTCTGGAAGACATTGCAATGTGGAAAAGAACCTGCGACGCTGACGATTAACCTCTCATATGAATCTGTGAGAAATTGCGATGCGGAAAAGAATCTGCGATGCTGACGATTAACCTCTCATATTCATATTCATATCATATTCATTCTGGAAGACATTGCAATGTGGAAAAGAATCTGCGATGCTGACGATTAACCTCTCATATTCATATTCATATTCATATTCATATTCATATCATATTCATTCTGGAAGACATTGCAATGTGGAAAAGAATCTGCGACGCTGACGATTAACCTCTCATATTCATATTCATATCATATTCATTCTAGAAGACATTGCAATGTGGAAAAGAATCTGCGATGCTGACGATTAACCTCTCATATTCATATTCATATTCATATTCATATTCATATCATATTCATTCTGGAAGACATTGAAATGTGGAAAAGAATCTGCGACGCTGACGATTAACCTCTCATATTCATATTCATATTATATTCATTCTGGAAGACATTGCAATGTGGAAAAGAATCTGCGATGCTGACGATTAACCTCTCATATTCATATTCATATTCATATTCATATTCATATCATATTCATTCTGGAAGACATTGCAATGTGGAAAAGAATCTGCGACGCTGACGATTAACCTCTCATATTCATATTCATATCATATTCATTCTAGAAGACATTGCAATGTGGAAAAGAATCTGCGATGCTGACGATTAACCTCTCATATTCATATTCATATTCATATTCATATTCATATCATATTCATTCTGGAAGACATTGAAATGTGGAAAAGAATCTGCGACGCTGACGATTAACCTCTCATATGAATCTCACAGAAATTGCAATGCGGAAAAGAATCTGCGACGCTGACGATTAACCTCTCATATGAATCTAACAGAAATTGCGATGCGACAGAAAATCTGCGATGGTAATATCTGACGATTAACCTCTCATATGAATCTGGAAGAATTGCGATGCGGAAAAGAATCAGCGACGCTGACGATTAACCTCTCATATGAATCTGGAAGAATTGCGATGCGGAAAAGAATCTGCGATGGTGAAATCTGCGACGCTGGCGATGGTGATATCCGCGACGCTGACGATTAACCTCTCATATGAATCTGTGAGAAATTGAGATGCGGAAAAGAATCTGCGATGCTGACGATTAACCTCTCATATTCATATTCATATTCATATTCATATTCATATCATATTCATTCTGGAAGACATTGCAATGTGGAAAAGAAACTGCGACGCTGACGATTAACCTCTCATATTCATATTCATATCATATTCATTCTGGAAGACATTGCAATGTGGAAAAGAATCTGCGACGCTGACGATTAACCTCTCATATGAATCTAACAGAAATTGCGATGCGACAGAAAATCTGCGATGGTAATATCCGCGACGCTCACGATTAACCTCTCATATGAATCTAACAGAAATTGAGATGCGACGGAAAATCTGCGATGGTAATATCTGCGACGCTGACCATTAACCTCTCATATTCATATTCATATTCATATTCATATTCATTCTGGAAGAAATTGCAATGCGGAAAAGAATCTGCGACGGTAAAATCTGCGACGGTAAAATCTGCGACGCTGGCGATTAACCTCTCATATGAATCTGGAAGAAATTGGGATGCGAAAAAAAATCTGCGATAGTCAGATCTGCGACGCTGACGATTAACCTCTTATATGAATCTGGAAGATTGAAGAAATGAACAGAGAAGTAATCAAATTATTAGACGAATCGACTGAAAAATTCTATACGAGTGTAAACAGTATTGAAAACTGTGGTGATGAGAACATTGGCGAGATCATTTTACCGGAATACTTGAACAGTTTGTCTCCGCCGTCGTTGCCTCCACATGAATTGCATTTACGGGTGAATAGTATAGTTATGCTCATTACGAACTTGAGCATGAATGAAGGTCTTTGCAACGGCACGAGGTTATTGGTATTGCAACTTGGAAATCACTTACTGCAATGCAAAATCTTAACAGGTGACCAAGCCGGCGATATAGTATTTTTAAATCGAATCACAATAATTATACTGCGAAGACACATATTCCTTTACTTTCAAACGAAGACAATTTCCAATAAAACTGGCATTCGCAATGACTATCAACAAAGCTCAGGGACAAACTTTCGAAAAAATTGGAATTGATCTTCGAAGAGATGTTTTCAACCATGGGCAAGTATACGTCGCATGTTCTAGAGTACGTTCGTGGGAATCGTTGAAAATTTTCTTAAATAATGATCACCGAGGTGAGAATCAGAATAAAATAAAAAACCATATTTCCAAGGAATTGTACATGAATTAGATGAGGCAACTCCTAATTCATAATGCGCTCAATTGTTAGTTCATTATTATTAGTAATTAGCAATTCATATTTAATGAAGTTATTAATTGAATTTCAAAAACAGGAATATATTTTCGTAACGGAATATATTTTATAGTGCAAAGTGATGTTTTATCACTGGTGCACTTTTGTAAAATTTGTGGCAATCGTAGCTACGCATAAAATCTAAAAGAAAACAGATGTCTAACAAGAATTTAGACCTTACATTAGATCAGTTTGAAACACTACGTAGATCTGCCGATCTACGTGGCGATCCGTATAAAACTGCGATTTACAAAAATTTAGATCTACGTAGATGTCAGAACTGATCGTGCGACTGAAGCTGTCAGCTGTTGGAAATAAGTCTGAAGTGAGCTGAGATTTACATGATCGATGTGAGATGGGCTGTGAGCTGCGAACCGTCGACTGCCAGAGTTGATTGTAAATGAACTGCGAACAATAATAATGTTAGAATGATAAAATAAACGTGTATATTAGGGCAATTAACGTGAAATGAGGCGCGCGCGAAGCGCGCGCGTGCGATGCTAGTCCCTGTAGTAAAAAGTTGGTGTCACACCCGAACGCGGCCGATGGTCGAATTATCGTTGCTTATTGTTGTCGCTTTATTCGCGCTGCGATTGGCTGCGCGAGTTGCGTTCGGTCTGAGGTGAGCCGAGAGCTAACTGTCACTGCAACCCTACGGCTGAACTGTCAGAACTGTCACTGCGAACCTGACCTAACCGATCAAAAGAATAAACTACACTTTGGATTTAACCTGCGACGAAGAAATTGCGATGAGGACGAAGTCGCGATGCAAAAATGAATCTGCGATGGTAAAATGTGCGACGCTGACGATTAACCTCTTATACGAATCTAACAGAAATAGGGATGCGGAAAAG